>JABCMI010000053.1:1200000-1800000 GCA_026261945.1 Hirschfeldia incana | reverse complement strand
CGTTGATATTGGGGCTAGAATAATAAAAGAAAATACAAAAATTTTGGTACATGTAACATTGTCCTCATTATAATAAATTATTGTAGATTTTAAGTTATGTGTTATATTAATTTAGTTAAATCCAATACAAATTGGGTATGGTATTGATATAAAATGTAAAGAATAAATAACAATAATTACAATGGCTGGTCCAATAAAAAATGTACTAATCAAAATATTTTTATTTACATGTTTATACCTCTGTAGAAAAAGAGTTTTGGAAACTTTATCAGACATATTATCGTTTCATCACTTGTACCTTCAAATTTAGATGTAACTTGTTCTGCGTACTTTCCGCACAAGCAACACCCCTGCACAATCGTAGACAATAAAATAGGATAGTGAGTATGATATAGCTAAAGTTCGACAATATTTTATAAATATAAGAACACAAACTGCTTACTCTTTGTCACGTAAACTGAATTGAATCTTCTTTCTGTCCTTATGCTAACTTGCACTGTTTCTATTCCTCCTATGTCAATAACTTCACCCATTACATCTGTAAACAAAGAAAAATAATAATTACATTTCAAGACTAAGAACCTATAGGAATATACATACAAATAAAACTAATATTATACTGATTAGGACTTTGGAATTCAATTTTCCAATAGCTTTAAAGCTCGCAAGCCTTAGGAATGGGTTGACGTCCGATAACCTAGATGGAGTTATCATTGTGTCACCTGTGAAAACGATCTTGTATTTGAGGTCAGTTGGGCGATATTTTTCAGAAGTTCTAGTAACCTTCAAGTTTTCTACGAATGTCCATTTTCGGAACATCAGATTTCGTCTGGAAGAAGCACAAATCTTTGCGCCCTACGCATATAAAAACAGCTATATATTAGCATTATTGTGTAAAAGGATAAACAGTAATAACCGTAGTCATAGGGAAGTAATAGTAACAATAATACTTACGGTTTCATCTGCGAAAGAGATTCACCTCCAAAGAGCATCCTTGTAGGGCTCGAGATTGTTAATACGAACATAACTTTGGTGGTTTACCATTGCTATTTTTTGGGTTTTCTTTGTGAATACGTTGAAAAGAAGGAAGGGAGGTATGTATGTATATATATGCAATTAGATATCATTCAGAATGGTAATTAATTATGTTAGATATTATTGTTAAAAATGACATATAAATTAGAAACTATGTTATTAAATGTTTGTGTATCACGTAAATATATATCATACCAATTAGTGGTTACCTAAAATGTATGAAGTATAAATAAGACGTTAATATATGGATATGCCAAATTAAATTTTAATTAATTGTAGAAATTTTAATAAGTTCAATTTATTATGATGAGGTTGTATTTTAGAAAGTGAAAATAGGTTATACATATATGCTAGATTCTCGTGTTAATAAATGTATTTGGTTAATCTTTGGTAACACGTTTTTATGTAAAGGAAAGAATTTGTATCACATAAAAAAAAATATATATATATATATATATATATATGTATATATAAGATCTTTAGTGGTTACCTAAAATGTTGGAAGTTATAACGAATTTGTTCATATATGGAATATGCTGATTTTATTTTAATTAGTTGCTTATATTTAGGTAACTACTTAACTAAGGATACACCCATATTCACATATCGTAGTTATTGTTTACGATTAGCAAGATTGCCGGCTAACAAAAATAATTTTTTTTAATGTTACATATATCCTAAAATAACATAACAAAAATAACATAAGTTTTGGGACAAAAAAATATATTGTGGGCTTCATAAAAATATGGCTATCCATGTTTCCAAACAAATATATTTTTTTAATTCATATCCATGTTTCCAAACAAAAGTTTAAAGTACTTCTACTTTAATAAGATAGATACATTAACAATGATATATTTAGTGGGCTTGGTCCAAAAATTTAGAAGTTATTGGACAATATTAGGTCCATTAGGACCATAGTTAAAGCCTTTAAGGTTTAGATATGGTCGGAGTCGGAAAAATATTATTATCATAAGAGAGAAGAGCTTAAAATCTCGAGAAAATATTTTCAAGCTCCCTCTTCTTCAGGGCGACCTTGTTGTTACTCCCAACTCTTTTCTTCGATTCTTAATTTTCTTTGTGAATTGAAGAAGGGGAGAAGAATCAAGGGTCTCGGAGATATGTCTTCACTCACCTCCGTCGAGATGAATTTTCTTGTTTTCCGATATCTTCAAGAATCAGGTTCGATACATAGATAGCCCTTCTCTCTTTACTCTCTCCTTGTTCTTATTAATCTACTTGAATTTGTATTCTGTACCGCTAAGTACAAAGCTAGTGTTTTGGAATTGATTTGGAATTGTGAATGTAGATTGACTTAGGGTTTTCGATTTTTCATGGATTCGTCTTAGGGTTTCACGAATTGTACTATAAAGTTGTTGTTTTTTTTAAGATAATTGGTAGATCCTTATAGTTCGTACCGCTAGCTCGAGAGTCTTGAATTTTTTTTTCTGTTGCTGAAGTCTTTTTTTCACTAGAAGCTATGTAGTAGAATGGTAGATTTGATAGTTGTTTCTTGAAGATGGTTCGTTTAATCTCTTAATCTTGGTTGTTGCAGGGTTTACACACGCTGCATTCACTCTAGGATACGAGGCAGGGATTAACAAATCAAACATTGATGGGAACATGGTTCCACCTGGTGCTCTTGTCAAGTTTGTTCAAAAAGGTCTCCAGTACATGGAGATGGAAGCTAATCTCACCAATGTATTGTCTTATTTTTGGGATCTCTTATGTTTTCAAATTTTGAGCAATGTATAACTCGACCAATGTTGTTGTTTTTGCTCGCAGGGTGAAATGGAAACTGAGGAGGATTTCTCATTCTTTCAACCGTTGGATCTGATTTCAAAGGACGTGAAGGAACTGCAGGAGATGCTGAGGGAGAGAAAGAGGAAAGAGAGGGACAAAGAGAAGGAAAAA
Source organism: Hirschfeldia incana (assembly GCA_026261945.1). Classification (NCBI taxonomy): domain Eukaryota; kingdom Viridiplantae; phylum Streptophyta; class Magnoliopsida; order Brassicales; family Brassicaceae; genus Hirschfeldia; species Hirschfeldia incana. Next base: position 1,797,051 of record JABCMI010000053.1, on the reverse strand, counting down.
GACAAATCTAAAGATAACGATAGAGAGGTTGTTGAAGGAGAGCGCAGCCGGATCAAGGAGAAGGATAGGCATGAGAAGATCAAGGAACGAGAGAAGGAGAGGGAAAGGGAGAAGATGGAACGAGACAAGGAGAGGGAAAGAGAGAGGATGGAGCGAGAGAAGGAACGCGAGAGGGAGAAGATGGAACGAGAAACATTCGAGAGGGAGAGGGAGAGAATGAAAGTAGAGAGGGAACGAGACATTGAAAGGGAGAGGGAACGAGAGAAGGTAGAGAGGGAAAAGGCTCAAGAGAAGCAGCTTGGGGATGGTGACAGGGACATGGCTGTTGACCAAAGTGACAACAAAGCTAATGCTGGGGATGAAGATCATGGCCGTTCTTCGGGTTTGTCTTCATATATTTTAGCGTTGATACTTTTGAATCTCTGCTAATTCTATCTGTTTTCTTAATTGAATAGCTGCAGAACCTATGGATATCACCATGACTCCTGCATCTCAGCCATCTCACATTCCTAATTCTGATGTGAGGATTTTGGAAGGGCATACTTCTGAGGTACCTTTTAGATGATTTTATCTCTAAAATGGGCTACTTAGCTGTATAGTTGATTTCCATCTTCACTGGTATCTATTACATTAATTTTTGTCTTTCTTATCTTGAGATTAAGACTTCGTCTATATTGTTGGTTTAGGTTTGTGCGTGTGCATGGAGTCCGTCGGCTTCATTGCTTGCGTCAGGGTAAGTAGTTTTGTTTAGAATGATGAATGCACATACGTATACTTAGTTTTTTTTTTTAATTCCCTTTATATCTATCCTGTGCAAAATATCAGGTCTGGTGATACGACAGCACGTATCTGGAATATTCCGGAAGGGCCATTAAAATCTAGTCGTAGTATCAACGCTTTGATCCTGAAACATGCAAAAGGAAAGTCAAACGAGAAGAGCAAGGATGTGACCACTCTTGACTGGAATGTGAGCGCTGCTGCTTCGTTTTCACTGCTTAAAAATAATATCTACCTATTCTTGGATACTGCTAATTTCTGCCTGTCCTTGATTCTTCTCGATCATTGCCTTAGTTTCTGCTAAAAATGTTATCTGATTCCTGAATTTTCAGGGCGAAGGGACTTTGCTTGCCACTGGTTCATGTGATGGCCAAGCAAGAATCTGGACTACAAATGGTATGTCCACTTTCCTTTCTGGTGTTACTAGCATTTTTGTTTTCTGGGAATTAAACTAAGTTATTATGAATTGATGAAGTTTTGAGTTACTTATGTCTAAATTAATATCTATATGTTCCCTCTTAGCGTGAGCTACAACTTTCTGAGGTTAGTTGTATGAGCTTTTGGTAGTAACAAGAGTTCCGCGATTGAAACAGGAAAGCTATCAGCTAGTAAAAAAGCATTATCATTCTGCGTGTTGGCCAAAAACGTACTCACCTTTTAAAGTATGTTTCTTGAGATTAGGCCTTTAAATTTACAAATTACTCTTTTTACATTGTTCAGGTGACCTTATAAGTACTCTGAGCAAACACAAGGGGCCTATTTTTTCCCTAAAGTGGAACAAGAAGGGTGATTATCTTCTAACTGGAAGTGTCGATAGAACTGCTGTTGTGTGGGATGTAAAGGCAGAGGAATGGAAGCAACAATTTGAATTTCACACAGGTAACAATTCTTTTTGATGGAACATCAATGTGAATCAACTTCTCTCATGCATATAACTATTTGATACAATTGCGAATGCAGGCCCAACACTTGACGTTGATTGGCGCAACAATGTGTCTTTTGCAACGAGTTCCACCGACACCTTCATCTACTTGTGTAAGATTGGAGAAACTCGGCCCGTAAAAGTCTTTGCTGGTCATCAGGTTATGTCTCTCGTCCAACCGTCTCTCATATGGTATCATTATGTTTAATTTCTTGACATTTGTCTCATCACTAACCATACCTGGTGCTTACATAATTGCAGGGTGAGGTTAATTGCGTGAAATGGGATCCCACCGGTACATTACTGGCCTCATGCTCAGATGATAGTACTGCCAAGGTTTCTAAATTAACCTCTCACTACTAATTTCCATCCCCTTAAATAAACGTTTGTGTTCAGTTTTTTTCTATTTTTTTCTTCAGATATGGAATACAAAACAACACAGCTTTGTTCATGACCTCCGAGACCATACTAAGGTAAACATAAATCTCATCAAGTCTTGGAGAGTAATGTTCTTTTTTTTCCTTCCTATTAGCGTCTAAAGATGGATATTCTATTTTGTTCAGGAAATTTATACAATCAGATGGAGCCCTACAGGACCAGGAACCAACAATCCTAACAAACCGCTAACTCTTGCCAGGTGATAAAACGCTTTAAAAAAATAGAATACCTTAAAACCTTGCATTGTATGCAACATACCATTCATTAATCTCTCTTTTGTTGTTTCTTTGAGTGGAGCAGTGCATCATTTGACTCAACAGTAAAGCTATGGGACGCAGAACTCGGAAAGATGATATGCAGTCTCAATGGCCACAGGTAAAACTTTAACCCTCCTCGATATGTTATATGAAGATGATTTGTGGTTTCACCTCATTGATACTAAACAAAAACTGAACTGGTGATGATGATAATTTGATGAAGGGACGCCGTGTACTCATTGGCGTTTAGCCCAAACGGGGAGTACATAGCGAGTGGGTCAGTAGACAAATCGATACACATATGGTCACTGAAAGAAGGAAAGGTCGTGAAGACATACACAGGAGAAGGAGGGATATTCGAAGTGTGTTGGAACAAGGAAGGCAACAAACTCGCAGCTTGCTTCGCTGATAACTCGGTCTGTGTTCTTGATTTCAGAATGTAGTTTTAAAAGTGTAGTAGTATTAGTCCTCTCCTAACACTCTCAGTCCAAACCTTTCTTTTGTTGTTGCACATATTTATCATAACATATTTTATTATTTTAGTATTGGCTTTATTACAACAATTTTTTTGTGTATTTTATTTTTTGTTGAAAAAGGTGAACTTCCCCCTTCTTTTCAGACCAAAAATGATGTAATTTCTCAATGAATTTTCAGCTGAAATATGTTTTTCTATATAGAAGGTGAAGAAGGAAGAATTGGTCAATTTGTAAAGGAAGCAGCCTAATGGAAACGCGGTCGCATTTAATGAGAATATGATGTCTATTATAGTCAGTCAATAAGAAAATTTTTAGTCGTTTAGTGAAAAAAAGTCGTGATTCCACAACTGGTTAAATAGGAAGCTAAGGTAGTACTTAATAGGGTCTTGATTATGCAATTTTCGTGCTAAACGACTAGAGCACGTAACGATTCGTTAATACAGCAGCTAATAAAAAAAAAACAAAGATAAAGACCGAAACAGGAGCAGCCTTAACTAACCCATAACCCAAAACCCAAAAAGGAAAACAAATAATTAGAAAACAAAAATAGAAAACAGTACTCGTAATTGATTTGACATAATCCCACCTAACAAGGTTTGACGCAAAACTCGCTAAATAAACTTAAACTAATGACTAAGAAGACCACTAACAATATAATTAAAGGTTTTGCAGACGAAAATAAAATCATTTGAAGAAGAAAGAAAGAAGGAACTGGTCTTACCGCGCTTCCACGGTATCTCATTTACGTCATCTCCCATAGAGAGAAAAGCCTGAAACTGCCATTTCTGCCAGGTAACTTCGTCTTCTTCGTTTACTGATTCTTCATCTTCTTCGTTTTTCCAAAACTTTAATCGTTAAGTTTCGTTCTCCTTCGAGATAATCTCAGTCTTCTTCTTTTTTCTCGGGTTAGGATTTGTTCTTCTGCAGTTTCGTAGATTGTGTGTAGAGCTCATTCGTTTGAATTTGAACCGAAGCTTAAACTGATGTTCGATTCAGAGTTTCAGTGTGGTTTTTAATTATAATTGACTCCAGCGTTGACTAAACCATCTTTATTCTTAATCTCTCTATGGTCCTCACGTTAGCTTATGATTTAGTTCTTACTATTTCTAGAACATGGAGTTTTTTATTTAACTTGGTATGTTCTTGTTTCAGGGGCTTTTGATTACTACTACTTATTGATTGATTATATTCTGCTTCAATTTTTTTGGAGTTTTATTTCATTACATGATGGTAAAGTTTCTGAATGTCTAAGCTTATTAACTTCCGTTGATTTATTTTACTAATTATAATAATCTCTTGTTGATGTTTTTGTTTTTGTTAACTAAAAGGAGGTAAACATGGAGGTGTCTTGGTTGAGAGTTCTCTTAGATAACATCTCCTCATACCTAAGCATATCATCCATGGACACCTTATATTCCAACCCTGCTCATAAATACTACACCAGAGGAGAAGACATAGCCAAGCTTCTTCAGCCTGTTCTTGAGAACCTTGTTGGCTCTGATGCCTCTCCTAGCGAGTTGCTTAACAACGGCTTTGAAGAGTTATCTCAGTACGTTGATGAACTGAGAGAGCAGTTTCAGAGCTGGGAACCTCTTTCTAGTAGAATCTTTTATGTAAGTATTCGAACACTCTTCTCTGAGCTTAATGTGTTTTCTTATTAGCTTAGCTTCCTATCTTGTGTATTACCAGGTTCTTCAGATTAAATCATTAGCAACAAAACTGCGAGAATCCAGTTTGGAAGTCTTTCAGCTGCTCAAACACTGCGAACAACACTTACCTGCGGATCTTGTTTCACCTTCGTTTGAGGTATAGTCTCAATGTTAGTTTCTATAAGGAACTGGTTATTGCTTGGGGGTGAACATTTCAGTTTAATTTCGGAATTCGGTTTGGGTTCGTTCGGTTTAGCTTGCTTGGTGCTAAGAAAGCTTTAACCAAAACCAACCGAAAATAGTTTAGTCTAGTTTGATTTGGTTTGTCGTGGATTTAATTTAGTAAAATGTATAAATTTTGTTTAGTTATTAAGGTTAGATGGTTAACTATCTTAAATTTTAATATTATTAATAAGTTTGGTTAGTCTAATTAACTACACTTCGGTTTTATGTTTTAGCTTAAAACTGAACTATTTGGATTGATAAAAAGTACAGTATAATGGAATGGTTATGATCTATACACTGGTTTGGTTTGACCCGGTTTGGGTTTGGTTGGTTTCGTTTGTGTTTTTCGCCTCACCCCTAGTTTTTGCTAAGGCTCTTCTATGTTATGACATTGGTTCAATCTTGCAGGACTGCATAGAGTTGGTTAAGTTAGTAGGAAGAGATGAAGTTTCATGTACTATTGATCTAGCTCTGATAGATCAAAAGGAAGGTAATGGACCCACTTCAGAGGTTCTAGTCAAAATTGCTGAGAGTGTTGGTCTAAGATCGAACCAGGAGATTCTGATTGAAGGTGTGGTGCTTGCAAGTTTAAAGGACAACGCAGAGCTTACCGAGAATAACACCGAAGCTGAATTTATAGAAGGACTGATCTCTCTTACAATACAAATGCATGATCACCTAACCAACATAAAACAGTCTCAGTTAGGCTGTTCTGTCCCTGTACCTCCTGACTTCCGCTGCCCTCTATCCCTTGAGCTTATGACCGATCCAGTAATTGTGACGTCTGGTCAAACATACGAACGGGCTTTCATCGAAAAATGGTTTGATATGGGACTCATGGTTTGCCCAAAGACGAGGCAGCCTTTGTCCCAGACCAGTTTGACACCTAACTTCATCGTCAAGGCATTCATTGCAAACTGGTGTGAATCAAACAACGTCAATCTTCCTGATCCGTTGGAGTTGGTTCAGTCAAGTAAACCATTCCCTCTTCTCGTTGAACCAGCTTCTGATTATGATGATGAGTGTGATGATTCTCAGCCTCTTTCATTGGTGGATGAGCCAGAGAGAGGTCCATCATCACCGATGAAGATTGGTGGAAACGGCCGTGCAGAATCTTTAGACGCTACCAAGTGCGAGAAGCTGCGTCAGGTACTAAGCAGGTCTGTTTCTGCACCAGGGATTGTCTGCGAAGAAGTGGTTTCCAAATCCGAAAGAATCAGTAATGATGCTGCTGATACATCAGTTTCCAAAACCGAAAGAATCGTTAATGATGCTGCTGACACACCATCAGTCTCCTCAAAACCCGTGTGGCGGCTTCCATCAGGGAGGCATTTCCATCACCACCCGGGGATCGTCCCAGCGACCATAAGAGAAACCGGAAGCAGTTCGAGCATCGAAGCCGAGGTGAAGAAACTGATCGAAGATCTCAAGAACTCTTCTCTGGACGCACAGAGAGAGGCAACAGCAAGAGTCAGGGTACTGTCGAGAAACAGCACAGACAACCGCATTGTAATCGCGAGATGCGGGGCGATCAACTCATTAGTCGACCTTCTCTACTCCACGGACGAGAGGATCCAAGCGGACGCAACCACTTGCTTGCTGAACTTATCCATCAACGACAACAACAAATCAGTCATAGCAGACAGTGGAGCTATAGAGCCGTTGATCCACGTTCTCAAGACAGGTAACCTAGAAGCTAAAGAGAACTCAGCAGCGACGCTGTTCAGCTTATCTGTGATAGAAGAGAACAAGACGAAGATAGGTGAAGCAGGAGCTATAGAGCCGCTCGTTGATCTCTTGGGAAATGGAAGTCTCAGAGGGAAGAAAGACGCGGCCACGGCTCTGTTCAACCTCTCCATACACCACGAGAACAAGGCGAAAGTGATCGAGGCTGGCGCGGTTAAGTACTTGGTCGAGCTGATGGATCCTGCGGCTGGAATGGTGGAGAAAGCTGTGGTTGTGTTGGCGAATCTCGCGACGGTTAAAGAAGGGAAGGTTGCGATTGGTGAGGAAGGAGGTATACCGGTGTTGGTTGAAGTGGTGGAGTTAGGTTCGGCGAGAGGGAAAGAGAATGCGACTGCTGCGCTTTTGCAGCTTGCTATGCATAGTCAGAGGTTCTGTAATAGTATTATTAGAGAAGGAGCTATTCCACCTCTTGTGGCTCTTACTAAATCAGGAACAGCTAGAGCCAAAGAGAAGGTTTCTTTCTTTTTTACTCTTTCTTGTTTGGTATGTTGTCTCATTGCAGTAATAACTGTTTATATGCTTTGTTGTTTCAGGCACATAATCTTCTGAAGTACTTCAGATCCCAAAAACAAGGTCAGAGGAGAGTCTAATTTTTTGGTTGTACTAGTACTAACCTATACATTGTATGATACATATAACGTGTATATGATGTTGTATTATTATAGTGATTATTCTTATGGAAAACGTATGTGTATAACTTGAAACTGTGAATCTCTAAGCTTAGAGGACTGTATACAATTTTCTTAAATATTATTTCATTGAAGCAAATTTTTTTTTATTTAATTTAACATGTAGTGGACATTGAAACTGATGGGGCGGCCAATTTTGATTGTTTCCACTTTCCAGCGAGTTTTGGGTAAAACTTTCAAGCCACCTATGCACGAAGTGACTATACTATTATATAGTGAGAAATCATTATATTATACGATTTTATGGTGGGAAAGTTTAACGTCTTAGATATAAACAAGACTGCTTTAATCATGCTAAGCACCGTCTTATAAGAATCTACGATGCAAACAAATAAATAAAGAATTGCCAAAATAAAGACAAAGTAAGCACACCCATTTGAATATCTCAGTTTCGCATCATACTCGTTTTTTTAAATGATGTCTCCCTTTCATGCCATTATATACGTGTATGCATCGCCTTTGTTATGTCTTATTGAGGTGTTTAGAGAAAGATGTGATCTAATATATAGATAAACGTATGACATACTGACATTGCTGAAAACATGCTTACTATTAGTATATTAAGTGTTTCATCCGCATTTGCGGTCTTAATAATTTAACAAAAAAATTGTAACTAATTATCTTATCAATTCAAAAATCATTAAGAAAATTATTTTGCTTAATCAATATATTGTATTATATAGATGTTTTGCCTGCACATGTTGAAGCAAACAGTTAATAATTGCTTATTAATTTAAATATTTCTAATTTAAAAATTATGATGATAAATTATTATTTTATTTTCATTTGAAAATTCTTACTTATTAATTATATATTTTTTGAAAATTTATTTGTGCATTATATTCATTATATATATAAAATATTAAAATTCACTATTTTCAATTTTGTAGTTATAAAATTTTTATTTGATTAATATTTAGATATATATATATATATTTTATATTTTGGATAATTCTTACTATTATTAATCTTAATCAATTAAATTCAATTTCATTTTTATTTTTTAGATTATTTATATTTTTTTGTTAAGAGCATAAACAATATTAATCGCTCTAATTTTGATGTAAGATTTCCATTGCGAAAAATCAATTCGCAAATTATAGTATAGATATAATGCATTTTTTCTATAAAAAAATAATCATTTGGAAAACTAATGTATAATTGGCAATTAACACTAACATACAAAAAGTAATCACCGACAAATTGATTAAACAGAAAAAAAAAAATATTCAAGAAAAAAGACAAGGAAGTGAAACAGAGAAACATGACGTTTCTTTGATAGAGTGATCATCAAGCCAAGCTTCGTCTTCCATGATCAACGAACAAACTCTACATTTGATAACTCTTTTAACCATTCAAACGTTCGTTTCCGCGCGACCGCTGTTTTCTCCTTTTTCTTCTCCTTCATCTTCTGTTTCTCCTCCGTCTCACCACCGGAGACATTGATTTTCACTGGCACGATCGTCTCCGTCGTTACCGAGCACCTACAATCCCCGAACAAAAAACTTCTTCTCGATCTCGATTCTCCTGTTTTCTTAGAATTCGAGCTGGTGCTTGTGCTACTACAGCTACTGTTTCGACTCACTGACACTCTCGCGTTTGACACCGTCATCTCCGGCGTACGGACGAGTCCTAACCGGAGAAAATCCCAAATCGAGGATGATTTGTGGTTTCTGATCGAAATCACTCTCGCCGTCATGCTCGATGATCGTGTGATGATCTGTGGCTGTGGACTCGGTTGACTGTAACCGATGAAATTGTTTTTGATTTTCCGGTTCGAACCGACTCCGGTTCTTCTGAAATCGACGGATTCGGATCTGCAAATGAACCGGTTCGAACCGGGACGCTCGGCGTGACGAAACGGGATGAGTAGACCTTCGGAGAATAACTCGTCAGCTGTACTCATCTCCTGAGCCGGTTCGCACGAATCCGACCCGAGACGAAACGATGAACCGGTTTCGAACTCGAACTCCTCTTCTTCCTTTGATTGTTTAGGAAGCTCAGCTTTCTCGTTAGATAAACTCTCAGGCAAGTCACAGAGAGACAACGCTTCTTCCTCTTCCTCATCTTCGGGCTCTTGATCTTGATTACGATGAGAGATCAAAAGAGTTTTCTCTTCCTCCGTACATGGCCTCCCCATTTTCAAAGCTTCCGAGTTTTCCGACAAGAGACAGTGAGAGAGAGGTAAAGTTTTGAATTAAAAACATAACGAAAGAAGTGGACGACAAATTTGAATATTTAAAGAAGACAAAAGAGAAGTTTCTGTTCGAAAAGTCAAAATGATTGAGACCTTTATATTTATTATTTTTTTTTCACTTAACCTATACTATACATATTTACATCTCAAATACTATATATACTACACAACATTTGGAACCAGACATAAGCCATGAAAAAGGTAAAATTTACACCGAAAGTTTTTTAACAGTAACAAAGATCATGAGAAGTATGAGTCCTAGTTTACTAGACATGGTGTTTCTTTTTCTTTTCTTTTCTTTTTTTTTTTCATTCAGTACCGTGACAATTATCTACAGACTGCATTAAGTGAGCATGGTCACTATAATTTTTTTAATTGCTTCAAAGAATATTTTATTATATTCCAGGTTTTTTTTGCCTGATTTTGAATTTCTTAAGAACATGGTTTAATGTGTCTACTTTTAATGGTCAACCAAGTTTCCATTTCAAACCCGTCAAATTTGTAAATTATGTTTTAGGTTTAACAAAATGAATTAAAGAAGTGTGTCAAAAAACATGTTTAATCTTTATATCGCCGATGAAACAAAAATATGTTTCTTGCTTTGGCGGGTAAATAAAGGAATTATCTCGTGACCCTTCTTTTTTTAGTAAGAACACACATGATAAAAGCTGAGAGGTTGTAAGATATGGCAGGCAGGCAGGCTTTTGTTTTATTAATTCAACTTACTTTTTTCTGGTAGATTGAAAGCATAGATATGTAACAAATAACAAGCACCATGAAAATAAACAATAAGAATAGCTTAGAAGGTTGGATCTGTGAAGAAGTGGAACTAGGACACTACTCTTGGCACGCGATAGCTACGCTTTACCCAGCACAATCACAATCCATCTTCCACGTGAATATACATTTTATCAAGATGATTTTATCACTTCTTTTTCTGTTTTATTGTTAATTATGATCGTTTTATAGTTCTTTCTATATGAGAGAATAAAGTCAATAAACTATGCATCCTTTTCTTCCCTATTTTAATCATATAAACTCCTAGCTTCTAGCTAAGGTTCAATTAGAATGGTCTAACGTCTATATTTCTTCTTTTGAAACGCGTTATAGTGGTCTGGTCTACATTGTTTCCTTAATCATATATGAAATAACATTAGACTTTGACCACATTTATGATTACAAATTATAAATACAATATGAAAATATAATAAAGAGTTATTCTTGGGTTCACCCCCTAGGGTTCACCAACCAATATGATTTAGTTATTTCAAATTTGACATCTTTTGAAAAAGGAAACAAAATATTGTCAAATTTAATTACGTTTTAAAAATAAAAAAAGAAGTAAAAATAAATAAAAATAATACTAATTGCAAAAAAAATATATTCTTTTCAAAAAAAATTAATACCACAAAAAAAATACTAAACTCTAAATGTTAAACCCTAAATCCTTTAGTAAACCTTTGGATAAATTCTAAAACCTTTATTTTTTTAAAGAAAACTATTTATAACACAATCAACAAAAAACTATACCCTAAATCATAATCCTAAACCCTAAACCCTTGGGTAAATCTGAAACCTTTGGATAAATCTTAAACTTTAAAATTTAAAATTTATCCAAAAGTCTAAGATTTAATGTTTGCTGTCAGCGTTAAAAATATATTTTGAAAATATTTTTTTAGATTAAAAAGTCTTGTTTTTGTGATTAGTATAAATTTTATTTAATTTTTGTTTTGAAAGTATTTTGTTTTTTTTTGTGATTAGTATAATTTTTATCTGATAATATTTTGTTTTCTTTTTTTTAAAAGATGTTGAATCTTAAATGACACAATCATATTGGTTGGTGAACCTAAAGGTTCACCCTAGGGGGTGAACCCAAGAATAAGTCTATAATAAAAGAGTTATTCTTGGGTTCACCCCCTAGATTCAACCAACCAATATGATTTAGTTATTTCAAATTTGAGATCTTTTAAAAAAGGAAACAAAATATTGTGATATTTAATTACGTTTTAAAAATATATAAACAAGTAAAAATAAATAAAAATAATACTAATTGCAATAAAAAAAATATTCTTTCCAAAAAAAATTAATACCACAAAAAAAACACTAAACTCTAAATGTTAAACATTAAATCTTTTAGTAAACCTTTGGATAAACTTTAAAATTTTGATTTAAAAAAAACTATTTAAAACATAATCAACAAAAAACTATACCCAAAAACATAATCCGAAACCCTAAACCTTTGGGTAAATTTGAAACCTTTGGATAAATCTTAAACTTTAAAATTGAAAATTTATCCAAAAGTCTAAGATTTAATGTTTGTTAGCAACGTTAAAAATATATTTTGAAAATAAATTCTATTTAGATTAAAAAGTCTTGTTTTTGTGATTAGTATAATTTTTATTTTTAAAGTATAATATAATTTGATAATATTTTTTTTCCTTTTTTAAAAGATACTGAATCTTTAATGACACAATCATATTGGTTGGTGAACCTAGAGGTTCATCTTGCGGGGTGAACCCAAGAATAAGTCATAATAAAACCCCTTTTTAATAGTTTTATATTTTGAGGGTCCTATTCTAGAAGGATGTAGACGAATAACATTCGTGAAAAAGAAACTTTCCATTGTTGAGAAATTTTTGTCATCTACGATTCTACGAAATAAAAGGTATAATGGATCTGAAATCATATGATAAGTCTCCGTCGAACTGTATCATTATAAAAGCTGTTCTTGACACAAGGCACTATAAGAAGAAAAAAGTGAGGGTAGTACCAAAAACAGTTGAAACCTGCATCACCTTGTTTCTTGCTGATTATTAAAAGAAAACACCATTTGCCAATGTCTGTTTAGAGGAGGGTTGGTTGTGGTGTTGTACTCAATCTGTTTTATAAATAACTTGATGATTGTATATCTTGTTTTTTTTATGAGCTATCTAATAAGTGGTAGTTTGTTTTGCCGTGTATTTTCATGTTGTTTATAGATATTTTTTTTCTGGTAAAAATGTTGTTTATTAGTAGTGTAGAATATATACTTTAGATGGAATATAATACCTGGTGAAGATCGTCTTCTTAATTATCCATAGTAGAATATATACTTCTTTGATCTCATATTTTGGGGTGGGATTCTTAATATATCCATAGCAGTATAACGTATAAACCCTGCACAAGAGAAAAAACATAGATATGAGCTGAAACAAGTTGTATGAATGGCCTGATATGCTTGCCTTTTCAGGATGTTATTATGGTGGTGGTAATAAGGAAACGACAGAACTTGCAGCAATCAGAAGGAGACGGACACCTACAATCTCGAGGTCAACACCAAAGTTTCATTTACTTGTTTTTTCTTTGCACACAATTCACCTTGTTCTTTTTTTATGTCATGAACTAAAAACACTTCCAAAGTTTCATGCACAACATCATTCACTATTTTTTTAAGCAATCTAAAACAAGTTGCAATGGAGGTGTAAAAATTATAAGTTGCTTATCAAATCTTCTAACCAACTTTTACTTTTTAAATATTACTAAAAAATAATTAAGCAACTCATAATAGGTACCTAGGATAATGATGTTCCTAGAAGACCAAAAGGTCCAAAACCATTAGAGCTAATTTGCTATGTATACACAATGCAACTAACAAAGTACTAACTATTATTATTTTTATTAAATATTCAAATCTCATGATAAAGTACATACAAAACAGACTGTTTGCTGTTTTTGCTAAACAGAAAACGACACTCAATATCCGTAACTTTCTTCATACTCGAGTTAAAATAATTTACCACTCACTATGTCCAGCTTATAGCCACAGGACTGGCCACCACGTGTTTCCCATCTGACCATTCAATGCTACTGAAGCTGTTGGACCTTGGCGCCATGGATGAGACAACGGTAAACGTAACCGAATACGATTTCTTCTCGTTCACTTCTTTGAAATTCAAAACCGCCGGTTCTACCGAAATCTTGACTGCTGTTGTCTCCGACATCACTTTAACAGTATACGAACCAGCTCCTCCCACGTTTGTGACAGTGCGTGTGTACTTGTACGTGCCGGATCCTTCGACAGTAACGGCGAAGGACGGATAGTTTAGATCAGCTACTGAGTATGTTTTATTCGCGACGCAAGTGTAATCGCTTCTGGACACGCTTAGGATCTGAGACGAATTGTAATTCAGTGCGCATAGGAAATCTAAATAATCCACCGTTGTTAGATCGTAAATAAGTCCTGGATTGACGGCCGTCGTTGGGGAAACATGTCCTGCACCGTGCTCGAACGGCGTTGAAGCATTTCCCGTCGCGATGTCGAGGATCGGTTTTCCGTTTTTGTATGTATTATAAGCGGTGGTCATGAGAGCCGATCGGATCGCAGCCGGGCTCCATTCCGGATGCACGGACTTGAGGAGAGCCGCTAAACCGCTCACGTGAGGGCAAGACATGGAGGTTCCAAAGATGATGTTGAATTCAGTGGGACCCTGAACTCCGGTCCATGCGGCCAAGATATTGACTCCAGGAGCAATCAAATCCGGTTTGAGAATGTTGGGCGTTATCGAATTAGGTCCTCGCGAGCTAAACGCCGCCACTACCGGAGAAGGCTGGACGTTGAGGACAGTTCCTTGGATCAAAACTGAAGCGGTGGGATTAGGATCGGTCATGACGTAGTCTCGGATAATGTCACCGGCTTTCTGCCCCACAGCAGTAGTGGGTAAGACGTGAGACTGGGCGATAACCTCTTCTCCGTCCTTATTCGCAGTATTCACAAAACCTCTTCTCCGTCCTTATTCGCAGTATTCACAAGAATCATACCGAGTCCACCAGCATCTCTCACCACCCGCCCTTTAAGAAACGGACTACCTGATGCAGCAGCATCGTAACTTAAACAACAAGTTTCCTTTCTTCTAGTTATTTCCTTTTTATTTAGGCTTTATGTTTTGCCTTTTCTACTTAGGATTTTAATGACGGTTTAAAGAGTTCTATATAAGAAACTCTCTTATGATTTTGTAAGCCAGACTTTTGAGAATTAATAAAACTAAGCTTTGTTTGTTTTTTATTAATTCTCAAAAGTCTGGCTTACAAAATCATAAGAGAGTTTCTTATATAGAACTCTTTAAACCGTCATTAAAATCCTAAGTAGAAAAGGCAAAACATAAAGCCTAAATAAAAAGGAAATAACTAGAAGAAAGGAAACTTGTTGTTTAAGTTACGATGCTGCTGCATCACTACCCCCTGATCCTCTATCGCACATCACGATCTTCCCCTTTACCTTCTCAGGAACTATTGTTCCGGGGATACAAAACCTTCCATTAGTAGCATTACTAGCACTCTCGGCGTATACAAACGGCAATAACTTAGCGGGAAGTGCATCTCCTTTATATAACGAAACTCCAGTATAGTTCTTCCCGTTGCCGAGAATTGCAACCGCCGGAAACTCACGATCTAATGTACCAGCACCAACCGTAGTAATCCACGGAGCTTCGTTCCTTAAACTGAAAGGGTTTGGGCCACTATTACCAGCAGAGCAGGAAACAAAGGTCCCTCTTTCCATGGCCGAGAATGCTCCAATGGTAGTATGGTGGTTATAATAGTCCTTAACTTTTTCTCTATCGCCAAGAGATATTGACAGAACGTTGACATTATCTGCAATGGCTTTATCGATTCCAGCTAAAATATCTGAGCTGAAGCAATCATTTCGCCAACAAACTTTGTAAACAGCCACTCGAGCGCGATGAGCAATCCCACGTGCTGTTCCATTAGCGAAGCCTAAATATTTAGCTCCTTCCACGATGGATCCAGCCGCTGTTGATGCAGTGTGTGTTCCGTGACCCTTGTCGTCTCTAGGGGATATATACTCTTCTGTAGCGTTGATTTTTCCATACTCTTTTTCGTAACCACATGGGAAGAATCTAGCTCCGATAAGTTTGCGGTTACAGAGCACATCCGCCTTTCCTGATGGATCTAATTCGCCTTGAGTTCGCGAATCGGCGGCTTGGCATTCCCGAATTCGCGAACTCACCTTGCATTCGCCTTTCCACGTAGACGGAATAGGACCATATCCTTCGTCGGAGAAGCTTTTGCTCTCTGGCCAAACACCAGTGTCGAGAACTCCTATGAGGCTATGACGATGTCGCTTGATGCGCCGGTTTCAGGAAATAGTCCTGCGTTGTGTAGGTCCAGACCGAGGAACTGTGGAGTCCGAGTTGTGAGTAACTCGTACTGCTGCTCTGGTTGAACTGAGATGACACCTGGTTGAGTCATGAGCGAGTCAGCTTCTTCGGGAGTAAGCTGAGTGGCGAATCCATGAATAGCATTGTTGTAAGTGTAGAACATTTCAGCAGATTCTGAGACGGACCTGAGAGAGGACTCGTACCAGAGAGAGTGGTGGTCGAAGCTTGAGGGCATCAAAAATTTCGCCATGTGAACGATGTAAGTAGCTTGCTGAGCTCCATCGGAAACGTGGCATGAACCGATATAAAGTATAAAGATAAAGAAGAGAGCAATGGAGGAGAGAAACGAATAAGACATATTTGTGTGGAAAATGTGAAGATGTGGGAGAGAGTTTATACAGAGTGGAAATAGAGAGTGAGGAGATATTATTATTACTCTCTTGTTGAGCTCCATAAGAGACGTGACAGGAACCCAGGTAAAGAAAGAAGATAAAGTAGGAAGCAGTAGAGGAGAGAAACGAAGAAGACATGTTTGGTAAGTTGTGTGGAAATGTGAAGAAGTGGGAGAGTTTATATAGAGTCGAGAAAGAGAGTGAGGAGATATTATTTGTACACTCTTGTGTCCACTATTCTGCTTTGAAAGTGGTCACATTTGTTTTTCTTTTTGATTTGTCTCTAAGATTTATTATTCCCTTGTTTTTTACGTAAGCTTTAATCTTCGTAGACTTCCCGTTCACCAAGACAACATATCAAGACTTTTGTTCACATAATTTTACCTATGTTCAACATGAAATAATGTATCCAGTTACACTAATAACTACATACTGTATTTACTATACTCGCACGAGGTTATTATTGGTTTCTATGTTTTTAGTATTAACCTCTTTAGTTCTGATATTTACTGTGAGCTGTGACTTGTTTGAGATTATAAAGATCGGTTTTGATAAAATTATGACATGAGGGATTCAGAAAACCACTATGATGTTCAAAAAACATCAACACTTAAGTGAATTATATAGCCTTTAATATATAACTCTAGATCGATTATTTGGTTGTGTACTTGTGTAAAATCCAATTTTCTTTTAGGTATACTTTGTTTGTATGTTAGATTGGTTTCCACACACACATTTTAATTTCTTTTTATTTATTTTTTTGATAAATTTTAAGGTTTTCAAGATTCACCGAAGACAAAACTTATGGACTTTTAACTCACATAACTATGTTCAAAATAATATATCCAATTACACTGATTACTATATTTCAGTATTATCTCGAGATTATTATTGTTTATTATCTTGAGATTCTCTGTTTCTATTTAGTATTACTATTAACATCTTTTTATAAGTTCAATAAAGCCACTAACACCAAGTGAATCTATATTATTAAAACTGAAGTACTTTTAGTACTATTTGGAAACAAGAATATGAGTTTAAATGAAAATTGTTTGGTAACTTGGATAGTAGTATTTTTTGTATTTTCTATTATTTACACATTTTGTCATTGCATTTACAATAAATTAAGTATTTTCCTTTTTATATTTATTTTTATTTACATATTCAGCCACTGCATTTATATCTATATTATTAAAACTGATGTACCTTTAGTACTGTTTAGAAACAAAAATAGGAGTTTAAGTGAAAATTATTTGGTAACTTGGATAGTATTATTTTTTGTACTTTCTATTATTTGCACATTTTGTCATTGCATTTACAATAAATTAAGTATTTTCTTTTTATATTTATTTTTATTTACATATCCAGCCACTGCATGTATAATCAATTTAAATTAATTGGTTACATTTCTAAATTTTATCTAATCAAATCGATATTCATATATTGATTATTATTAAATATTAATATTATATTACTATTAACTAATCGCATGAATTAAAAGGATATAATATTTTAATTAAATTAACTAAATCGTAAAATTACAAAACATAAAGATTTTTTTTATTAAATCAACGGTTTAAAATTTTATATTGAACATAAATTAAATTAAACATCCGCACGGGAGTGCGGGTTAAAATCTAGTGTAGCATTATAGTTCATAACTCTACCTAGAAGATTATTTGGTTGTGTACTGTTGTAAGTCACTGGAGGTGCTCTCAGACTCTTCTGTCCACTATCCTACTTTGAAAGTGATCATTTTTTTTTTTCGTTTTATTTTTCTCTAATTTATTTTTGTATTTTCCGTAAATTTTAATGTTTGTAGACTTTCTGTTCAAAGACAAAAACAAATATACTTTTGTTTTCATAAGTTTACCAATATTCAACATGAAATAATATATCCAGTTACACTGATTATTATGCTGGGTATATTGGATGTGACTTGTTTGAGACTAAAAAATGGTTTATAGGTGACTGGAACATAAGTTTATATGTTTGATAAAAATGGTTTATATGTTTTGATAAAAGCCATTGAGACAATGAGACAGAGTGAATATTAGACGACTTAATTAAATGGATCGCATTTTCTCCCTTTGAACGAAAGTACTAGTTGGAATCTAGCCCGAAAAGTTTTACCTTATCACAATTTGAATTAGATTGACGTGTGAGGATTCTAAAGGGAAAATCATCAATAGCTCTACTCATCGCTTTGTTTCACAAGACAGAAGCAAAGTTATGAGACTCTGTTAATATCTGTAAAGATTATAATCCTCCTCAACTAAATAATCAGGGTTTAGGGTTTGTTTTAAGTTGTGAGTCTATTAATATCTTCAAGGCTCATAAGACAGAAACAAGGGCGAATCCAGAAGATAATTATACTGGGGGTATAAATTAATGAAAATCAGATACTGGATGCAATAAAGGGATTTTTATAATTATCTAGCTAAATGTATGTAATTTTGTCTAAGAAAATTTTAAAAAGGCAAAAAACAATGGATGCACATGCACCCAGTGCAGAAGCAAAGTAATGAACTACTTTGCCAAGATTTCAGTGGGTCTCGTCGAAGACATCAGCTAACCAATGCTTTTGACGGTTGGAATCCAAATGATGTGGGTGGCAATTATAGACTTTGGTTTGCATGGTACAACATGAATTAACATGTAAGCTTCACATCAGATCAGCTAACTACATATCACATCAAAATAGTTTATTTTTTTCTTCTTTGCTAAATTGAATGTCATTCAATGAACGAAAGTTTGATTACAATAAGAACTGAACCAGATTTTGCTTCGAGACTATTCTGTTAAAATTACAAGGGTACATTCTCAGATTTTCTTTCTACATTAGCTTATACTTTTATAAACCAGAAAAATAGCAACATCAAAAGCTGGCAGGTTGGTCCATTGCATTTGTCCTCTGAGTGATAATGCCACGATGGGGTTTTGACTCTTGTTCACGTCCTTGTTTTTATAGTAAATTTGTGAAAAAAAATTATATATCAGGGTATAAAATTTAGTTTTTTCTTTTTTTTTAACACTTAATTTCCGATACCATTTCTGAAAAAATATGAAAAACAAAGCCTAAAACTTAGAGAAATAAAAAACACATGTGAGCAAGATGAATGCTAAGGTCCTTAAAATTGAGTTGAGTGCTACTATTCATGGATATTTTTCTTTTTCGTTTCTTTTGGATTATTATCTGCAAATTTGTGTGATGGAAAGAGGTGAGTTTGCTTTTAACAAAAGCCATATGGATTTTGATAGTTTGTTTGACAGATAAGTATTTCGATTGATCTCCTTATTACCTCAACACTGATGAAGTACTATGTTATTCGTCATTCTTGAAATGAAACCTCTGGTTAGTTAATCACATTGTTATGAAACACTGGAGGTATTTGAGTAGTGGTAGTTTCCTACTTAGAGTGATTCACAATCATGGAACGTTTTCAAAATAGTCATAACACACTAGCGAAGCTAAAATATTCTTAACTTTTATTTTTTACTTTCATTAAATATTCAAGTTTCATGATAATTTGATTGCATGTCGTTTTGCTAAACAGAGCTCTTATGAAAACGGCATTACGATATATATGCGCACCTTTCTTTTTTCTCAAGATAATTGACTACTATGTCCAGCTAATGGCCACGGGACTGGCCACCACATGTTTCCCATCTGACCACTCGATTCTCCCAAAGCTGTTAGACCCTGACGGCTTAGACGGGTCAACGGTAAACGTTACCACATACGATTTCTTTTCATTTACTTCTTTGAAAATCAAAACCGCTGGTTCAACCGAAATCTTGACTGCCGTTGTCTCCGACGTTACTTTAACCGAGTATGAACCAGATCTTCCAACGTTAGTGACCGTGCGTGTGTACTTGTACGTGTTGGACCCGTGGACGGTAACGGCGAACGACGGATAGTTTAAATCAGCAACCGAGTACGTCTTGTTTGGATCGCAACGGTAATCACCTCTCGACACGCTTATTATCTGAGACGAACTGTAATTCAATGCGCAGAGAAAATCTATGTAATCCACAGTCGTTAGATCGTAGATGAGTCCTGGACTGATGGCTGTCGCCGGTGACACATGTCCTGCACCGTGCCCAAACGGCGTTGAAGGTTTTACCGTCGCGATGTCAAGGATCGGGTTTCCATCACTGTAGGTATTATAAGCAGTGGTCATGAGAGCCGATCGAATAGCAGCGGGGCTCCACTCCGGATGCACAGACTTGAGAAGAGCAGCTAAACCGCTGACGTGAGAGCAAGACATGGACGTTCCTGAGATGATGTTGAACTCCACGCGGCGAGTATCCGAAGCGGAAGGTCCCACAGCTCCGGTCCATGCGGCAAGGATATTGACTCCCGGAGCAATCAAGTCCGGTTTGAGAATGTTTGGTGTTATCGAGTTAGGTCCTCGCGAGCTAAAAGCTGCAAGCACCGGAGACGGCTTGACGTTGACGGCAGTTCCTTGGAACAAAATGGAAGCGGTGGGATTCGAATCTGTCAAGAAGTAGTCTCTGATAATGTCACCAGCTTTCCGTCCCACAGTGGCTGCCGGTAACAAATAAGCTTTCCCCTGAAGCTGTTCTCCGTAATACGGAACATTCACAATAATCATTCCCAGTCCACCAGCAGCTTTCACCACTTCCCCTTTTTCAATGTTATCATTCCCTCCTTCCTCGCACATAACGATCTTCCCCTTTACCCTCTCCGGAATTAGGGTTCCAGGATAACACAGACGTCCATTATCCTCGTTACTAGCCTTTCCCGCGTGAACAGACGGCAACAATTTAGCTGGAAGGGCATCTCCTTTAAACAAGGAAGCTCCCGTATAGTTCTTTCCATTGCCAAGAAGCACAAGCGCGGGAAAATCACGATCTATGGTACCAGCACCAACAGTAGTGATCCATGGAGCTTCGTTCCTTAAACTGGAAGGACTGGGACCCCTATTATCAGCAGAGCATGAAACAAAGATTCCTCGTTCCATGGCCGAGAATGCTCCCATGGCAGTATGGTCTTCAGAATAACCTGTCATTTGAATTTTACTGCCGAGAGAATACGACAGAACGTTGACATTATCATCAATGGCTTTATCGATTCCCGCTAAAATATCTGAGCTGAAGCAAGTAATTTTCCAACAAACTTTGTAAACAGCCACTCGAGCGCGATAAGCGATCCCACGAGCCGTCCCGTTAGCGAATCCCAAAAAATTAGCTCCTTCCACCAGGGATCCAGCCGCGGTTGAAGCCGTGTGTGTTCCGTGACCGTCGTCGTCCCTAGGCGATCTCGACTCTTTAGATTCGTCCACTGGTCCATACTCTCCTTCGTAACCGTGAACGAAGAATCTAGCTCCGATTAGTTTGCGGTTACATAGGGAAGCTGTGAAATTAGTCCCTGTCTCGCATTCGCCTTTCCATGTAGACGGAATAGGACCGTATCCTTCGTCCGAGAAGCTTTTGCTCTCTGGCCAAACACCTGTGTCCAGAACTCCAATGACGACGTCGCTGGCTGGACCCGTTTCGGGGAACAGGCCGGAATTGTGTACGTTGAGACCGAGGAATAGTGGAGTCCTAGTGGTGTGTAACTCGTACTGCTGCTCTGGTCGAACCGAGATGACACCTGGTTGAATCTTGAGTGAGTCCGCTTCTTTGGGAGTAAGCCGAGTGGCGAATCCGTGAATCGCATTGTTGTAAGTGTAGAGCATTTCAGCAGATTCTGAGGCTGACCTGAGAGAGGACTCGTACCAGAGAGAGTGGTGGTCAAAGCTCGAGGGCATCTGAGATTTCTCCATGTGAACAATGTATGTTCCTTGTTGAGCTCCTTCGGAGACGTGGAAGGAAACCAGATAAAGAAGAAAGATAAAGAAGAAAGAAGCAGTGCATGAGAGAAACGAAGAAGACATGTTTTGTGAGTTGTGTGGAAACTGTGAAGATGCGAGAGAGTTTATATAGAGTCGAGAAAGAGAGTGAGGAGAAATTACTATTACACTCTTGTGTCCAATATTCTGCTTTGAAAGTGATCACTTTTGTTTATCTTTTTGATTTCTCTAAAAATTATTTTTGTTTTTAGGTAAATTTGAATCTTCGTAGACTTCTGTTCATCAAGACAAAATAAAGACATTGTTCACATGATTTTAGCTCTGGCCAACATGAAATTATAATATACATCCAGTTACACTATTTACTATAATTAACCACATTGGATATGGTCGAATATTACTCTTACGACAGACTTAGGTAAAGTGCCAAGCACTCCGGATTCAAAAGCTACCACTTAAATCACCCCTTTGCATACTTAGATGATTTGGGTATCTAACTCCCCTATAGAGTAACCGAGCTTGTCTATTGCCGGTGGATCGACCTCCATATAATTATTCAGGTTTTCGGTTCGGGGTATCCGGATTATCAAGAACAAATTACTATATTAGTATTATCTCGAGACTATTATTGATTTATTTTCTTGAGATTATATGTTTTTGTTAAGTATTAACCTCTTTAATTCTGATATTTACTATGACTCGTTTGAGATGATAAAGATCAGTTATAGTTTTGATAAAATCATCATGCCATGAAGGATTCAGAAAACCATTGTGATGTTCAAAAAACATTAACACTAATATGTGAATATAGCCTTTTAATATATAACTCTAGAAGATTATTTGGTGGTGTAGTTGTGTAAATTCCAGTTTCCTTTTAAGCATATTTTGTTTGTATGTTAGATTGGTTTTCCACACACACATTTTGATTTTTCTCCAATTTCTTTTGGCTTTTCCCTTAAATTTTAAGGTTTTGAAGACTTCTCTTAAAGAGGACAAACTTAAAGACTTTTGTTCGCATAAGTTGACCTATGTTAAACATGAAATAATATATCCAATTACAATAATTACTATAGTTTAGTATTAGCTCGAGAATATTATTGTTTTATTATTTTGAGATTCTCTGATTCTATTTAGTATTAACATCTTTTAGCTATGATGCTGCCTGTAACTTGTTTGATACTATAAATATGGTTTATATGTTGATAAAAACAACTAAGGCTAAGTGAATATAGCCTTTTAATTCATGTCTCTATCTAGAAGATTATTTGGTGGTGTACTTATGTTATGTAATGCACTGGAGGTGCTCTTAGACTCTTCTGTCTACTATTCTGCTTTGAAAGTGATCACTTTTGCTTTTCGTTTTGATTTGTCTCTAAATTTTTCTTTTTCTAAAAAAATATTAATGTAAGTAGACTTCTGTTCAAAGACAAAAAATGAAGACTTCTGTTAAGAGAAGTTTACCTATGTTCAACATCAAATAATATATCCAGTTACACTGATTATTATACTCGATACATTGGCTGCGACTTGTTTGATATTTGACTGTCACTTGTTTGAGACTATAAAATGGTTTAATAGGTACGATAAAAACCATTAAGACAGTTAATATCAGATGATTTAATTGGATCTCATTTTCTCCCTTTGAACGAAAATACTAGTTGGAATCTGGCCAGAACAGTTTTACCTTATAACAATTTGAAATTAGATTTGAAGTGTGAGAGGGGATTCTAAAGGGAAAATCATCAATAAGCTCTATTCATGCTTTATTTCCCCTCGAATTTTGTTTTTGATAAGAGAAGCAAATAAATGTGAGCCATGCATTGTTCATCGGTGGAAGATCCTCGTCCAGCTGCTGCAACTTATCACAACACAGAAGCAAAAAAACAAACTACTTTGCAAAGATATCAATGAGTTTCGTCGAAGACATCAACTAACCAATGCTTTTGACGGTTGGGATCCAAATAATGTGGGTGGCAATTAGAGACTTTGGTTTGTATGGTACAACAAGAATTAACATGTCTTCACAGATCAGGCTAACTAAATCACATCATAGTTAACAATACAGGGATCCATTCTCAGATTTTCTTTTCACATTAGTTTATATTTTTATAAACCAGAAAAAATGAAAATATAGCAACATCAGAAGCTGGCAGGTTGGTCCACTGTATTAATCTCTGAGTGATAATATGCCACAATGGGTTTTTGATTTTTGTTCACGTCCTTGTTTTTATAGTAAATTTTTGAAAATGAAATTGTATATCAGGGTTTTAATTGGAAGTTGATTAAAATTGAGTTATTATTCATGAACTTTTTTTAAACAATATTTTTTTGGATTTTTTTCTGCAGATTTGTGTACTCGAAAGAGGTGAGTTTCCTTTTAACAAAAGCCATACATTTTGATAGTTGGTTTGAAGATAGGTATTTTTCGATTGATCTCTTTACTAATACTACCTCATGTTTATAACTTGTTATTGTTGGTTCTTGAAATGAAACCTCATGTTTATAACATTTCTTAAGTTATCTTTTGGTTTTTCCTTTTGGTTGTTAGTTGATAATTTATGTTCTTAAGTTTATATAACTTTAATGATTATCATTGATTGATTTGATTATACTAAATACTTGGCTCTAAATTATTAGTTATGATCAAGGGTTATCATAGTTTTGAATATACTTCCTCAGTTCGGTAATATTTGACGTTCTAAAGCTTTTGTGTGTGCCAATATATCTGATGTTTACAGAATTCTATGCAAATAATCATACAAGATGACTTCTTTTAGCCTTGAATAAAGGGAAAATAGTTTTTTTAGGCCAAAAAAATGATCTTCATGTCCCATTAGACTAATTTTATGTGATTCATGTCCTAATAAACTAAATCTTTTCAAAATGGCCATATTGCCCTTAATTTCAATTAAAATTTTGAAATTACAATCTATAAACTGATTTGTAAATATTAAAAATATTTTTAACTATAATAATTTAAAAAATGAGTGTTTTAAAATTCCCAGAAATAAAAATCGTAAAGAATGAAGGTTTGATAATTCATCGGGATCGATCGATCGCATTGGGACTGATCGATGTTGGCTGCTCGATACCGAAAAATATCCAAACACCGAAAATGGATCGATCGGTTCAAGTTAACTAGATTGCGCCGGTCCAACCTGAATCTACAACCAATTCCCAAACACCACATGAATCATAGATAAGAATCATAGCAGAAACAATTTTGAGAAATTTTGTGAATGAATAGAAGACGGCGTCTTGAGAAGAAAGAAGAAGTTTAGAACACGATTTTGTTTTTTTCACTTTTTAACTTAATAATTAATTAAAACACGATTTCCTTTTTGTTTTCCGTTTTTAATGATTTTTTATTTTTTATTTTTTTTAAAACGATTTATTAAATAAAGAAATAAAATATTTTCAAATATTCAATTCCTATATTTTTGGAATGTGTCAATATCCATATGTATTCTACTATATTTAGAATACTGTAAATATGTTAGAAATCGATTTCTAATTGTTTTAGATTTATAATATTGTGTAGAATCCGATTTCTACAGGTTTTAAAAATCTGGTAGTGTGTAGATTCCGATTTCTACGGATTTTAGAAACATAGGTTATGCGTAGAATGTGTTTTCTAAATATTTTTAGATTACTATTATTTATGTAAAACATGTATTCTAAACATAGTAGATTCAATGAAAAAAGTAGATCATAGTTTCTACTATGAAGAATGTCGATTCTACTTTTATTAGAACAAAATATAAAACTATGATTTAAACATTTTTAGAATTGAAAAAAAAATACCAATAAGTTGATCTTGGTTTTTCATCACTAGTTACTATTTTTAATTTTTTTTTGGGTTTGTAAAACTATTTATTTCATTTATTTTGTGAATTACTAAAGGGTATTATAGGAAAAAATGGTACAAAGAACAAATTAGTCTAACGGGACATGAAGATCATTTTTTTGACCTAAAAAAACTATTTTCCCAATATTATATAGGGAAAATTGTTTTTAGGCCAAAAAAATGATAACCATGTCAATTAGATTAATCTCATATGGTTCATGTCCTATTAGACTAAATATTTTCAAAATAGCAATATTATCCTTAATTTGAATTAAAAATTCGAAATTATAATTAATAAAATAGTTGTTAAATATTAAAATATAAATTGTAATTAAAATAATTATAAAAGCATATGAAAATCCCAAAAACCTAAATATCTAAATCATTATAATTTATTTAGATATATTTAAAAAAATTATAAAAATATATTATTATAACTGAAATTTGTAATTATAATTAACAAATCATTATAATGTATTTAGATATATTTAATATTATCAAAAAATATATTATTCATATATGGAAAAAAAATATTTCCAAAAATATTTTTTATTAAATCCAAAATTTTAATTTGAAATTCTTAGCTATAATTAATAAATCATTAAAATGTATTTAGATATATTTAATATTATAATAAAATATTTATTATAATTAGATAAAGTTTAAAATAAAACAGAAAAATCATTATAATGTATATATATATATATCTTATAAAATATACTATTATAAATGAAATTCGTGATTACAATTAATAAATTATTATAACTAGGTGATTCGCCCGCACTTGCGGGCTTAATAATGTTACAAAAAATGTAAATAGATATATTATAAGTACAAAAACTATTAGAAAAAATATTTTCATTCTTTTTAAATATTTAGTAACTAATTAATATTAAATAGATTATATACGATAAATTTTCTTATTTTATCATTATGAATTTTATTACGTAAAATAAATTTGAAAGATACATCTATACTATTATTTGAGAAGTGATTTAGCTTATGTGTCAATTTCTCCATAATTTTAGCTAATTTTGCTTAGTTGTCAACTTCTCCTTAATTTTAGTTTTTTTGCTTATTTTTTATTATTTTAATAATTTTAATTAACAATTTTAAACAATAGTATAGATTTCAAAATTTCTAATTAGAATTATGATTTTAATTATTTTAACTTCATCTTCTCCGTAATTTTAGCTAATTCTACTTATTTGTCATATTCTTATTAATTTTAGATTAAATCATCAATTTATTAACTAAGACAATATTAATATTTCAAATTTTCTAATTAATTTATTAATTTAAATAATATAAATATTTCAAAATTTCCAATTGAAGTTATGATTATAATTATTTTAACTTTCACAAGTTTTATTAGTTTTAGCTTAAATCATTAATTTATAAATTTAAATAATATAACTATTTCAAACTTTCTAATTGAAATTACAATTATAATTATTTTAAATAAGTTAAGATTAATTCTTATTTTCATATGATGTAAGATGTTTTAAACTTTATATTTTCATTTTTCTCATTCATTCCAAGTTGTCTTAATTATAATTTTTGACATTTATATATATGTACTTTTCATATTTGTTTTTTTAGATGGAGTTCTATGTTTTTCTTCTTTTTTTGAGTTTGAAATATTATGAACAAATCGGTTTTGATACATGAAGTTTGGAATTATGAATTATTACTGTTTAATTTGTAAAAAAAATATGTTTTAATATTTAGTTTAGAAAGTTGTCTATGTAATCATGTTATGAACATATGTTTTAATACTATTATTTAGAAATATTATTATTAATCAAACACTATATGATGGTAAATATTCAATCAAACCAGCATGATAAGCACATGGATTAAATTTAAATATTTTGGTAGTTGTAAATCTTACTTTTACTTTATCATGTGGAATATTTAATATGTAATTATATTCTTATGATCTCATAATTTTATAGCTTTCCTTCGTGTTAAGGAAACATCAACCAAAATAAAAACTGAA
The DNA here is from genome assembly GCA_026261945.1 of Hirschfeldia incana. Lineage (NCBI taxonomy): Eukaryota > Viridiplantae > Streptophyta > Magnoliopsida > Brassicales > Brassicaceae > Hirschfeldia > Hirschfeldia incana. Next base: position 1,769,460 of record JABCMI010000053.1, on the reverse strand, counting down.
GAAAACTAAAGTGGTTAAGAATATAAAGAATAAGTTATCATGATGTTTAAATTATACTATTATATATCAATAACTATTAGTAATTTAATATTTGAAACTAATTAAATAATTTAATTTTTTTAAATTGTTAAAATTTGAATTAGTTGAATATATATTATTCCGCACATGTGTGCGGGCCAACATCTAGTACATACATAAAGCTATATACATGGACTTAAATTAATTTCAAAAATATTATATGTAAAATATTTTTTGATAACATAATGTTTAATTTTTTTAGATAATGATGATTATCAAATTAATAAAATTTATTTTAATTTAGTATTATATATATTTATAAATTTCTTGCCAATTTTTCAGAAATTATTACAATGAGTAATTTTGATTATCCTAAAAATACCTGAAGAGATATGACTGATTTTATGCTATAATAAAATAGAGCCGGTCTGAAGATAATAATTTTTAAAATTAATAATTGATGATAAATATGACTAAGCCTAAAATCATGGAGAACATGACAAATAAACAAATTCACTTCTCAAGTAATAGTATAGATGATAAATTATCAGCTAAATCATTAAAATTATTTATTAAAATTAATAATTGATGATAAATATGACTAAGCCTAAAATCATGGAGAACATGACAAATAAGCAAAATCACTTCTCAAATAATAGTATAGATGTATTTAGATGTATTTAATATTATAATAAAATATATTATTCATATATGGAAGCAAAATATTACCAAATACTTTTTGCAATTAAATCATGATTTTTTCGATTTTTTAAAAATCATTTTAAAAAATTAAAAAAATGAATATTTCCAAATATTCTCTTCCCATATTTTTGAAACTGATTATTCTTATCCTTATCCGTAGAATTTGTATTTTACTATATTTAGAATAGAGTTAACATATTTGAAATCGATTTCTAATAGTTTTAGATTTAAAGTATTATGTAGAATCTGATTTCTACATGTTTTAGATTTATAGTAATGTGCAGATTTCAATTTCTACGGATTTTAGAAATATAGGGTAAGCGTAGAATGTGTTTTCTAAATATTTTTATATTACTATTATTTATGTAGAACACGTATTCTAAACATAGTAGATTCAATGAAAAAAAGTAGATAACATTTTCTAATGTGTAGAATGTCAATTATGTCAATTCTACTTTTGGTAGAACAAAATATGAAATTATGATTTAAACATTTTTAGATTTGAAAAAAAAATATCAATAAGTTGATATAGGTATTTCATCACTATTTCTATTTTTTAACTTTTTTTTTGTTTATAAAACTATTTATTTCATTTATTTTATGAAATATTAAAGGATATTAAAAGAAAAAAATAGTATAAAAAAGAGATTAGTCTAATGGGACATGAAAATCATAGTTTTGACCTGAAAAACAATTTTCCCTTGAATAAATACGCGACTTTTAACTTTCTTTGACTTAATGAGTGATTCTAAAGGTTAAAATAGAGAATGCATCAAGTTTATTAATTTATGTGCACAGTTTTACAACGTCAGATAAAAACGAACGGAGTGAGTATTAAATATTTGACTATACGTACGTCGTATGTTGATGAAGAGAACGTACTTTCTTTTTAATTTTTCTACAGCCCAAATAATAAGAATTTAGGATTTTTGTCAAAAACTAATAGAAAACCTAAAGTTTTATCTTTTTTGTTGTATCTTGAAAATTTAAGCCACATTTTGATTGGTAAAAGTTTTTTAAGTTTTGCTGTAAGTTTTAATTTTGAAAACTAAAGCTATAAAACATGATTGATTAGGATTAGTGATTTAGAAAAAAAATAAAGCTAAAGTACTAATTAAGTTAAAACCCAACCAATCACCCCACAATTGATACACTGGATGTAGTTAATTAGTTATATTTTCCTACGTTGAGTGGTTCACATTCATGCAACGTGAATCAAGGATTGGCCATTAATCAATCATAAACTAGTAATGATGCCTAGTATATTTCATATCTCATGAACTAATTTAATAATTGTCACGAGTATCTACGATGTGAGTTGTCCACTAATAAATAAAAAGGGTTTATTAGCCATATAGCCATTTTTCATTGTTAAATTAAGGAACTAACAATGATTTTGAAATAATTCATTGTCTAGTTTTTTGCATTCTTTTCATCCGGTTATGCCCTTTAACGTAAATGATTAATGCAAGTGGTTGCCGGTTCCATATTATAAAGCAAACAATGTGGTGGTTTTGTATCGCATGATAACATTCATGTAATTTAAAAACGCGCAACACAACTTTTTCAACACATGAAGAAAGAGATATGAGTAAATAAGAGTGGATAATAATTGTAGATATACGCTGCTAACGTAACGGTAAGTTAAATATAACGATTTTATACTGTTTGTATGGATTTCCATATAAAATATACTAGATAAAATAGTATAATTACAAATGTTTTTTTTTTGAATTGAATGTTAAATTGAATTCAAAAGAAAAATAACCTTGTTACAACTATGTGTGTCCTTTCCTATTTTTCTATACAGAATTTACCAGAAAAAATTAAATCTTATCTCAAATCAAATTTTGAACTTCCTCACAGCCTCCAAAACCCATCACTCCACCTCCAAATCTTCTCAAAACTGCCCAGCTCTCACTCCTACTAGGCACCTAGCTCTGACTCCTACTAGGTCTCTTCTTCCTCCAAACATCTCTACAAAATCTTCATTTATCTTGTTGAAAACCAGAACTGCAAACCCCCTTCTAGCTTACTGTCTTTCCTTCGTACAATTGAGAATTTATTTCTCATAGTCTTGTCAATCAGTCTAGCAAGAAGAGCAGGTGGTGAGGCTGCTTCTTTATGCCTTCTGCAATTCCTTTCTCTCCAAATTCGATGCACAGTTGCTTGGAATAAATATCTTATCGTGAAGAGAGTTATCCGATCAAGGTTTTCATCAGCAATAACCCTTTGTATACCTATCCAGCTCGCAGTGTATTGATCCTTAAGCACTCCTTTTGCCAAGTTTGACCAGACCTGCTCAGAGAAGTTACACTCAAAGAAAAGGTGACCAATAGTCTCCATTGGTGCTTTACAAAAGATACAAGAAGTGTCCACATTTGTTCCCCTATAATTACAAATGTTACTCCAAGTGGAATAACAATATCATTATTTCGATAGAGCGGAAATGTCAATGATATAAAGACAGTACGTAATGGTTAACCCAAATGCAAACCTAAACCCTAGTTGGAAATAGAAACCATAGCTACAATCATGAATTGAGAAAGTTTATAAGGTTATAGTATACCGCCTTACGGTGACGAAGAATGAAAAAGATTATGTTCCATTCCACGTATAATATATAGAATAATATTGAAGTAAATGTAGTTCTAAACAAAATAGGATCTGTTGTAGATAGTAAGCCATATATGACTCATGTACATAAACTATGTGTTGGTTGTACGAAACACCCACAATCCTTCTACTTTGAATCAATTAAATGATGCATATATTAACTTAATGATAATATATGGCTTCTATGTGAGGGTCTATTCCATATTTCATACTATGTTATTATTTACATAGTAAAACAATCATTGATGTGCATAACATAAAAACTAATGGGAGATTGGTAAGTAAGACATGACACTGAACACTAAACCAAGTTGGGAAAATATAAACCCTCATCCATTTCAATCCAAATCTTTCAGAAATTAAACCCTTGTCAGTTGTAAATTTTTGAATGCGGAAATGATAATTCATTTTATATTACTTGATGTTATTTGCATCGTCTAGCTAGCATTAATTTGCATAAAATAAATAGCTAATGGAGGATTGGTAATAGAACACCTAACAATAAGCATTAAACCCAAATTAGGAAAATATAAACCCTCATCCATTGCAACTTAAATGTTTCATAAATTAAACCTCTCTTCTTAAATTATGGAGTCTTCTAATTACATTCATTCTCAGACATATGGAATAGACATTGGAAAAAAATAGACAATATAATAGAAATACATGTGGTGGAGAAGGTATATTTCCCCATCTACAATACTTGATCGAACTGTGACGCAGTCAACATCGCCAAGTCTTCATCTTCCAACGCACTCTTGAACACCTCGACCCAACGGAAGTTAAAGTAATTGTTAACCTTTTTCTTTCAGTGGGCCATATCATGTCTCGAACTATCTATATATGTAAGACCTAAGTCGTCCATGCCAAACGAGCAAACACACAACCCATAAATCAAAATGACAGCATAATAAATACATTACAAAGCAGAATAGCATGTGATACTACACTCAGTGGAATAGTTTAAATGGATATAAATACTATTTCATTTCAAATGGACTCGAAATTATACTATGTCTACTTACAGAGCATTTGTAAGTCGTGATATTCCACGTATCTACCCCTAAATTACTACACTACCTAGTTTACAGCACCGATACAAAGACAATAAATACATTACAAAGCAGAATAGCATGTGATACTATAATTAGTGGAATAGTTCAATTATATACGAAAACTATTTCATTTTAAATGGACTCAAAATTATACTATGTATACTTACTGAGCATTTGTAAGCCGTGATATTCTACATATTTTTCATAAATTACTACACTACCTATCTTGCAGCACCGATACTAAGACAACTCAAATTAAAGGAACTCTAACACAACCCCAAAAAAAAGCCCTAAATCAAATTGCAAAAGGCCGATGAGAGTGACTAATTCCGTAATGAGACTGATGGTATGCAACAGAAACGATGATACAGACTCAGCAATTAGAAGACCCTTATTCTCAAACAAGCACAAATTTTCAAAAAAAATAAGCACAGCCGAAGGGACTGTAAAGAGAGTCGAGGGAAAAACACAGAAAACTTACAAGAGTTTCTATTATCTGAGAAGAATTGATTTGGTGAAGTTGGAGAGGAAGGGTGGGTTACAACCGGCCGCTGAAACCCTAATGTGGAACCCTTACGCGGAAGAAAATTGAAAAGCTAAGACAAACAAGATGGAGAAGCTTTCGACTGGATGCATGGGCAAAGCGTTGGAGGAGATTGGAGCCAGAGAGAGTGAAAAGGAGAAATTGTGAACCTCGATAAGATACGATCTGCTTTTGTTAGGTTAATAATTAATTTTGTATATTTTTTTATCAGGTGCAGTCGGGCGCGTGAAAGAATAGGACCGTAGTAATATACAATTGTAACATCGTGTATAGATTCGTTAGGATAAATAACTAATACGCATATTACGATTTCTTTTACGGCTATAGCACCTAATTTCCCAAATAAAAATAGCCATAAAATCTAGCCAGCCAAAATAGTCGTTACCATTTTTGTTCTTTTTATTAAATATTCAAGTCTAATCATGATAAATTACAATATCCATGACTTTCTTTTTTCTTAAGTTAGTCATAATTTGACTACTATGTCCAGCTAATTGCCACCGGACTGGCCACCACGTGTTTTCCATCTGACCACGCGATGCTGCCAAAGCTGTTAGACCCTGACGGCTTAGACGAGTCAACGGTAAACGTCACCAAATACGATTTCTTCTCGTTTGCTTCTTTGAAATTCAAAACCGCCGGTTCAACCGAAATCTTGACTGCTGCTGCATCCGATGTTACTTTAACCGAGTACGACCCAGCTACTCCAACGTTTGTGACAGTGCGTGTGTACTTGTACGTGTCGGATCCATTGACGCTAACAGCGAAGGACGGATAGTTTAGATCAGCGACGGAGTACGTCTTGCTTGAATCGCAAGCGTAATTGCCTCTCGATATGATTTTGATCAGCGAGGAATTGTAGTTCAATGCGCAGAGAAAACCTATATAATCCTCTGTCGTTAGATCGTAGATGAGCCCTGGGTTGACGGCAGTCATCGGTGACACGTGTCCTGCACCGTAGCCGAACGGCGTCGAAGGTTCTACCGTCGCGATGTCAATGATCGGGTTTCCGTCTTTGTAGGTATTGTAGGCAGTGGTCATGAGAGCAGACCGAATAGCCGCCGGGCTCCATTCGGGATGCACAGACTTGAGAAGAGCCGCTAAACCGCTCACGTGAGGACAAGACATGGACGTTCCTGAGATGATGTTGAACTCCACGCGGCTAGTATCCGAAGCGAGTCCAGAAGGTCCTACAGCACCCGTCCACGCAGCGAGGATATTAACTCCTGGAGCGATCAAATCTGGTTTGAGAATGTTTGGCGTTATTGGGTTAGGCCCTCGTGAGCTGAAAGCTGCAAGCACGGGAGACGGCTTGACGTTGACGACCGTTCCTTGGATCACAATCGAAGCAGTCGGATTCGGATCTGTCATGACGTAGCTCCGGATAATGTCACCTGCCTTTCTTCCCACATTGGTAGTCGGTAACACATGAGCATTTGCCGCAAGCTCTTCTCCCCTACTAGCCGTATTCGCGAGAATCATTCCGAGTCCACCAGCAGCTTTCACCACCTCTCCTTTCTCAGCTCGATCCCCTCCTCTCTCGCACATCACGATCTTCCCCTTTACCTTCTCGGGAATTAGTGTTCCGGGGAAACATAAAATTCCATAAGTAGCATTGTTACTCGCATTCCCGGCGTAAACAAACGGCAATAATTTAGGCGGGAGAGCATCTTTTTTAAACAAGGAAGCTCCAGTATAACTCTTCCCGTTGCCAAGAGTTACTAGTGCAGGAAAATCACGATCTATGGTACCAGCACCTACTGTAGTAATCCACGGTGCTACGTTCGCTACACTAAATGGGCTGGGACCAGAGTTACCAGCAGAGCAGGAAACAAAGATCCCTCTTTCCATGGCTGCGAATGCTCCAATGGCATTATCGTCTGTATAACCTGTCCTACTCCCGCTGATAGATATCGACAGAATGTTGACATTATCTTCAATGGCCTTATCGATTCCAGCTAAAATATCTGAGCTGAAGCAACCAGTTTTCCAACAAACTTTGTAAACAGCCACTCGGGCGTGATAAGCGACCCCACGAGCTGTTCCATTAGCGAAGCCTAAAAGACTTGCTCCTTCCACGACTGATCCCGCCGCGGTTGACGCAGTGTGCGTTCCGTGACCATTGTCGTCTCTAGGTGATCTTGATTCCTTGGATTCGTCGACTGGTCCCGTCGTTGATTCATAACCGCGAACAAAGAAACTAGCTCCTATTAGTTTGCGGTTACAGAGGGAAGCTGTGAACCTAGTACCATCAACGCATCCGCCTTTCCATGAAGGCGGAATGGGGCCGTATCCTTCGTCTGAGAAGCTTTTGCTTTCTGGCCAAACACCGGTGTCGATAACTCCAACGACAACGTCACTAGATGGGCCGGTTTCCGGGAACAGACCGGAGTTGTGTACATCGAGACCGAGGAATAGTGGAGTCCGAGTTGTGTGTAACTCGTACCGCTGCTCTGGTTGAACCGAGATGACACCTTGTTGAGTCATGAGCGATTTGGCTTCTTCGGGAGTAAGCCGAGTGGCGAATCCATGCATGGCATTGTTGTAAGTGTAGAGCATTTCAGCAGATTCTGAGACAGACTGGAGTGAGGAATCGTACCAGAGAGAGTGGTGGTCGAAGCTCGAGGGCATCTGAGATTTCGCCATGTGAACGATGTAAGTAGCTTGTTGAGCTCCATCAGCGACATGGCAGATACCCATATAGAGTATAACGATAAAGAAGGAAGCAGTGGAGGAGAGAAACGAAGGAGACATGTTTTGTGATGATTTGTGTGGAAAATTGGAAGATGCGAGAGAGTTTATATATAGAGTCGAGAAAGAGAGTGAGGAGATGTTACTATTACACTCTTGTGTCTACTATTCTGCTTTGAAAGTGATCACTTTTTTTTTCTTTTTTGGTTTGTCTCTTTAAATTTATTTTTGTTTTTAGGTCAATTTTAATCTTCGTAGACTTCTGTTCATCAATGACAAAAAATAAAGACTTTTGTTCACATGATTTTAAGTATGTTCAACATGAAATAACAATATATAAATATTAAATTCTCCTCAAAGAAGACTTGGTTGCAGCTAAGAAGAACGAGTCGACATGTGTGTGCTTGGAGTCATGGAGTATGGTTTTCTCAAGGTTCTCCAAAGTACTCATTTATGCTTTGGATTGCTATGTGTAATATGCTGCAAATAGGGGATAAAATGGAAGCTTGGAATGCATCCATAAACACAGACTGTGTTCTATGTCATGAGGTTCAAGAGACTTGTCAACATCTCTTTTTCAGCTGCGCCCATACTCCTTTATAGTTTGGGAATCTTTGGTTAAGGGGCTCCTAAAGGAGAAATTCACCGCTCTGTGGAACGACATTGTGGCTTTGATATCTGGTTCGAGCTATCCATCTTTGGAAATAGTTGTATAATATTTATTTGATGTTGAACATAGGTCTATAATATTATTTGGTGGTATAGTTGTATAAAATCCAATTTCCTTTTAAGTATATTTTAAGTTTGTTTGTATGTAATACTGATTTTCCACACACACATTTGATTTCTCTCTAAATTTATTTTTGTTCCCCCCCCCCCCTAAATTTTAAGGTTTTCAAGACTTCTCTTCAAAGAGGACAAAACCAAAAGACTTTTTGTTCACATAAGTTGACCTATGTTCAACATGAAATAATATATCCAATTAGACTGATCATTATATTTCAGTATTAGCTCGAGATTATTATTGTTTTATTATTTTAAGATTCTCTGTTTCTATTTAGTATTAACATCTTTTAACTATGATACTAACTGTAACTTTTTAAGACTATAAAAATGGCTTATATGTTTGATAAAACAACTAAGACTTAGTGAATATAGCCTTTTAATTCATATCTCTAGCTAGAAGATTCTTTGGTGGTGTACTTATGTTATGTGATGCACTGGACGCGCGCTCTTAGACTCTTCTGTCCACTGTCCTGCTTTGAAAGTGAGCACTTTTACTTTTCGTTTTGATTTGTCTCTAAATTTATTTTTGTTTTTTTCGTAAATTTTGATGTTAGTAGACTTCAAAGACAAAAATAAAAGACTTTTGTTCAGAGAAGTTTACCTATGTTCAACATCAAATAAATTTATCCAGTTACACTGTATACTATACTGGATACTATACTGGATATATATATTGGAAGGAGGGTTGGGATTACGTTCACTGTCTGAAACAAACAAAGTCTGTTGCTTAAAGCTGATATGGAGAGTGGTGTCGCAGTCTACGTTATGGGTTCAATGGATCAAAAGATACTTGATCAGAAAAGGTTCTTTCTGGAGCGTCAATGAGGCAAGCTCACTGGGTTCCTGGATTTGGAGGAAGTTGCTGAAATATAGAGCTCTAGCCAGATCCTTTATCAAAGTTGAAATAAAGAGTGGTACTACTACTTCTTTTTGGTTTGACGAGTGGTCTCCTCTTGGGAGAATAATCGATCTCACAAATATGCAAGGATGCATTGCGCTTGGTATTAATATCAACGCCACTGTGAAATTTGTCATTCAAAACTACAGGAGCCGCCGCCATAGATCCGAGCATCTGATCACCATTGATACTGAAATCATGAAGCTGAGAATGAAGGGACTTACAGAAGAAGACGACATGGTTTTGTGGAAAGGCCGAGGCGATGTTTTTCGTCCCTGTTTCGATTCGAACCAAACTTGGCACCTAACGCGTATGCAGCAAGCAAAGGTTCAGTGGTATAAGGGCATATGGTTCCCAGGATCGACGCCCAAATACTCTGTTATGACTTGGATTGCCGCACACAACCGACTTGCTACAGGAGAGAGGCTATTACAGTGGAACCCACAGGCGAATGCTATGTGTATACTCTGTAATGCAGCTGTTGAAACTCGTGATCACTTATACTTCAGTTGTCCTTTTACTGAGACCATCTGGAGCAACCTCTCTAAGAAGCTTCTTCTACATAGCTACTCACAAAGGTGGAGTCAAGTTCTTTCTCTACTCTCGACGAATACTGTCTCAGGGGACACTAAGTTTCTCCTCCGATATGTATTCCAACTCGCTGTACACACCATTTGGCTTGAAAGGAACGGTAGGAGGCACGGGACGATCAGCCGAACACCTAGCCTCATTATCAAGTTCATTGACAAGCAAGTAAGGAACCGAATCAGCTCACTTTGTGACCGAGGAGGAACAACTTTCAACAAAACAATGGAGGTCTGGTTTTCATCTAGAGATTAATAGGCCTTTAATTTTGTTTTTTGGTTTCGAAACCATGATTCTGTTTTAAACTAAGGATGCACTTGTTGTACAATAGTCTTTTTTGATTTGAATAAATTTAACATTCTTTCAAAAAAAAAAAAAAAAATATATATATATATATATATATTGGCTGTGACTTGTTTGAGACTATAAAAATGATTTATAGGTCGGACAAAAAAAACCATTGAGACTAAGTGAATATACGACGCTATTAATTGGATCTCATTTTCTCCCTCTGAATGCGGAAACTACTAGTTGAATTCTAGCCAGAAAAGTTTTACTTTATAATAATTTGAAATTAGATTTGAAGTGTGAGAATATTCTAAAGTAATACTTATAATCCTCCTCAACTTTAAAGTCAGGGTTTAGGGTTTATGTAAGTTGTGAGTGTTTTAACGAACTACTTTTAGAAGATCTCAGTCGGTTTCGTCGAAGACTTCAACTAACCAATGCTTTTGACGGTTGGGATCCCAATAATGTGGGTGGCAACTAGAGACTTTGGTTTGTATAATACAACATGAATTAACATGTCTTCACATCAGATCAGGCTAACTAAATCACATAAAAATATTTAAATTTACAGGGAGAAATTCTCAGATTTTCTTTTTTAGATTAGTTTGTATTTTAAATAAACCAGAAAAAAATAGCAGCATCAGAAGCTGGCAGGTTGGTCCACAGTATTGGTCTCTGAATGATAATGCCACAATGGGTTTTTGACTCTTGTTCATGTCCTTGTTTCATAGTAAATTTTGAAAATGAAATTTATATCAGGGTTTAAAATTGAGTTGAGTGCTACTATTCATGAATTTTAATCTTTTTCTTTCCTTCTGATTTTTTATCTGCAAATTAGTGAAATGGAAAGAGGTAAGTTTCCTTAACAAAAGCCATACGTTTTGATATTTTGTGTGAACATACATATTTTAATTGATCTCTCCTTATTACCTCATATTGTTGAACTTGTTGTCGTTGGTTCTTCAAATAGAAACCTCTGGTTGGTTATCATCAGATCTTAGAGTCCTTTCTACCTTTTCTTTATGTTATTAGAAATTCATATTTTCAAACTCATCGTCTTAATCACATTACTGAGTATTGCGGATGCGGGAAATTCACAGTCAATAGTACTAGCTCCCACAGTAGTAATCCACAGAGCTGAGTTCGATACACTGTTAGGCCTGAGATCAAAGTTACCAGCAGAGCAAGAAACAAAAATGCCTCATTCCATGGCAGCTAATGTTGCAATTGTATTAGTGTTTTAACAACTTTCTTACTGAGTTGTTTCAAACTATAAGTATGGCTTATAAGTTTGATAGAATCATCTTGCGACTAGGATGTTTTACGTTCAAAAACTTTCGATTTAATTTTCCGCGTGCTGAATTATGGGGCATACATACATAGCTGGCACATAAAACAAGCCACACAAACCATCATTAGGAGCATATATAATATAAAAGAACATAATATATTTCGTAACTAAAGTTTTTTTATCTGTTAGTAATTAAAGTTATATGCACAATTCTAATGCTTTTACGAATATTATTATTATTATCAAATATAAAGACAAATTAAGTTTACACATAAATTTTAATAAAATTATATAAATATAAGTAAAAATTAATAAAAAAAATATAAGTAAAAATTAATAAAAATATAAGTAAAAATTATATAAAATAAAGTAAAATATTGTTTTTAAATGTGATATTTTGTATTAGCGATTGATTTTAGTAAATTATGATTGATTATAATCAAAATGTTAGTGATGATATTAACAAATAGTGCTATACAATTAACTTCATAAAATTATTTTTAATAATTATTAATAGTTTTGAAATAATTTTTAAAAATTATGTGTGATATTTTATATTATATATATATATATATATAATTTTTTATTATTTTTTTGAAAACATTTTATATATATTTAGATATATGATATTAAGAAAATGTAAAAAAAAATGTTGTTAACAGTGCTTAGGATATCTAAAAGTGTTTATTTTGGTACGTATCAGTGAAGATACATATGTAACTGAAGTTGCCACTAAAAAATGTAAGACTAGATTTGGAACTAAGCACAGCTTCAGGGATTATGGCACCATATGACCTAACTTCCCATTTATGATATCTATTTTTGTTGTTTTCATTTCGAAATCAAATTAGATCTCAACTCTGCAAAAATTGCTAAAAAGCAAACCCCAAACTATTCTCAACCGTCTGATGTCTTTGATAACCTTTTATCGGAGACTTGGACTATACTACCTACTAGATATGCAACTAGTAAATTAAGTTAGCCATCTTGCTCCAATTAATGGAACAATGATTTAATCATGAATCAGCAACTCGGCCGAGTTTTTGATTATGTGATTCATGATCTATGTTTAGTAACTTAAATTTTTGTTTTATGCTCTTATTAATTACTCTTGTGTAATGCTAAAACAAACCACTAAAAAATAATTCAAAACACTGCCAAACGAAGCCTCAAATATACTTTTGTAGCAATAAGCTATCTTTGAAGAAAACAGAGAATGCTTAGGTTAACCATGTTACGAATAAGAACATACACACAACGAACTATTTCCCATAGATCTCGATGGGTTTCGTCAGAGACATCAACTAACCACTGCTTTTAACGGCTGTGATCCAAAAATGTGTTTTGGCGGCAGTTATAGACTTTGATTAGTGTGAAACGACATGAAATTACATGTGTTTACATCAGATCAGATCTAACTAAAGTAACATCTAAATAACTTACTTACAGTGATACATTTCAACATTTTCTTATTACATTAGTTTGTTTTTCAAAACGAGAGAAGTATAAAGTTGATAGCAACAGCAGAAACTGGCAGTGTGGTTCATTTTACTAGACTCTGAGTGATAATGTCATGACTAGGTTTTGGCTCATCGATTAAATGATCATGTATTTGTATGCCATTTTAGTGATGGTTTGGGCTCAGTACGCCATTTTAATCAAAACCGAGAAATAAGTGTTCTTATTCTATATTTTGACAACTATTTAACAATATCCTCCCATTTGCAGTACTGACCACCGGCCAATGCACGGTAGTAACGGTCTCTGCAATAGACCGGTCTTCCATCAGCAGCCTCAGCCGCTGCGGCTGCCAAATCATCATTGGTCACAACATCTATTGGCAACCGAAGCAATTGTTCTTTCCTGGTAAATTATGTAATGAAAAGAGGTGAGTTTGCTTTCAACAAAAGCCAAACTGGTTTGTTTCAAGTGGGTGCTATTACCTCATATTGAACTTGTTGTTATTGGTTCTTGAAATAGAAACCTCATCCTTGGATCTTAGAGTGGTTTTAAAGAAATCCTCGACTGGTGTATCAAAGACAAATAGCACGAATGCTGAAACGAGTAAAGCTCCTGTTCCAATCAATGTTTGCTTGAGCATTTTGATTACCGGCTTCACCTGAAACTCACAAAAGTTGCGTGAGTTTCTTTTTCTTTTTGCATTTTCAGCATTGATTGAACAATAAACATTGCCATGGAACATTGTTTACCTTGTAAGAACCTAACAACCTGTCCCGAGCCAATACCTAAGAAACACAAATGCAGAGTCGCAGTACTTATCTAATCAGTCTCTTGGTTTTTGAATTCTGCAGGCCAACTCAACAGGCAAAAGATGCATGTGGATCATGTATTAATATCCAAACATGCATAGAATATTACAACCGGTGATCTAACTTTTCATTTCACGTTACCACGAGTGACTAGAGCTATGGAAAATGTTGGTAACTTTGTAGTAACTAGTAAGTAGACATACTTAAAATTCTGGGTTACTTTTTTTGTGGTCTTCTCTAGATTAGCACTTTAGAAGACTACATGTTTAAAGATTGTCTTCTAAAATTTTTTGAGTCTTTCTCTACATGTTTGAAGGACTATGGAAATGCAAACCTCAGGTGGTTTCACCCACATTTGGCCATCATACCATCCACTCTCTTCGTATGGAATAACTGCAGAAAGTAATCTATCTCCAACATAGCTCCACCCCTATAGAACCAAAGTAATCTATTCATTCATGGGAAATTCTGTAAGCTTGGGAGAAGCAAGGAAAATCTATTAAATACCAGGTAAATTCTCAAGACAAACAATGAAACCAGGGATAAGGTTCCTGTCCCTGCAGCTATAACAAACCTCAAAGGCTCCTGCAACATTTTTTCAAAGAAAATATATTATTATTAAAACTCAGTAAAACAGTTGTGTGAACAAAAGACATCTTCTTGCAGAGAGAGGCGCTGATTCTAAACTCACTCTGGAAGGATTAAAGCTAGCAGCTGCGATGGGAACACCAAGAACAGTGAAAGTCACAAGCCAAAGACCACCGAGACTAAGAAAGAATTGGGTTGGACCCAATTCTCCCCATGAATACAACATCCCTTCAATACTCATTCACCAACCCCAACAAAAATATATTATTATTATTATAACAATTGAAAAGATTTTCTCTATTTATAGAATTAGAAGAAGAAAAACAAAGACAAAAGTAGAAATATTCCTTACAGGTCTTTGGTCGGAAGGAACTTGTATCTCAGAGCTCGGATCCCAGCTTTGTCCAGAGAAACTCATGCTTCCACTTCCGTTACCTTCTTCCTTCATTGCTTTCACTGAAACTCTTAGAAATATCTTCTCCTTCTTCTTATCACCATCATCTCCAACACTGGCATGTTTAGGCAAGAAAGGGTGATTAGCGTTTAATCTGAGCATTGCGAATGAGTTTGCGAGTTGAGAGTAGCGTTGACTGAAGAAGATTAAAGGTTAGTGGAGCAGAGTACCTGAAAAACGGCTAGCAATGCAGAGCCAGATAAAAAAAAGAAGACTAATATAATCGATCCCTTTTTATTTTAAGTTCTGTTTTTTTTCTGACTTGTGGAGTGTCTCTCCCGCCACGTTGCAGATGCTCCTTTGCACCCAGTTTACGCGGGGATACCTCACTCTGATTCCACGAGACTCGACTATCGTTGGGCTATACAGCCCTGTTTGATTTAATCGGCTTTCAACAAAAAAAGCCGATTAAGTTATCAAAGAGGTGGTCCATTTCAAGTTCTTTACCACGAGCAACAACGTCTACGGGGAGAAGTGACTAACGATTCAGATTCTCTATATAAACACATGAGTATATGTTTAATTTTTGTTGGGACATCTTAGTTTTGCTTCAAAGGATTTTTTTATTTGGTTTTCAACTTATAGATATTTGAGAATACCTCGAGAAATCTCGCTCCACAAAAACCAGAATCGAGGGCCGATCCCTCCTCCAGCGATCCCTTCCGGAGTTATGGTGGTCAAGGTTGATGCAGCATGGGACGCAAAAACTGGAGACTGTGGCATTGGAGCGGTCTGGTCTATTCGGGAGATTCTCCGGTGTACCTTCCTGTAATCTCGGAAGTTCATAGTCATGTTTCGTCGGCTATTATGGCGGAGGCCATTGCCGTTCATCGCGCGGTTTCATACGCAGTTTATTCAATAAACGTCGGATCCCTAGCGGTTCTCTCTGATTCTTTTTTCCTAATCAATTTATTGAAGACAGAAGGGTATCAATCTGAACTGTTGGGTATCATGTTTGATATCTATCGATCTATTCCGCTTTTTGATGTAATTTCCTTTAATTTCATTTTTCGAAACTTTAATGTTGAGGCAGATTCTGTGGCAAAATCTGTGCTTGGTTTGTTTGTATTGAACTCCACTTTGGAAGGCTAAAATCTGATCGGAATGAAATGTTTGTTTGCCCAAAAAAAAAGATACTCTCTCTGTTCCATTTTATGTGGTGTTTAAGGTTTTTGCACTCATATTAAAAAAAACACAAATTTTTATGTAATTTACTAAAGCAACCAATAAGAAAAAGATACAGTATTTTATAACTGATCAAAAATTTCAAATGACTTTAATTTTTATCTAGAATTGTGAGAACATCACTTATTTTGGGACAAAACCAAAATCTTTAAACACCACTTAAACTGATACGGAGGGAGTATTTGATTTCTTTTGTTTGTACACGAAGCTGGTAATATCTTTTTTTTTAATGGAAGTAGTTACAAATACACACATCATTTACAGCCATATATGTACATGCAGTTGAGATATATGTAAGATAAACTTTACCTGTGGAGCTTCTGAGGATATTTAGTAGATCGTTAGTTAGAAACAGAGAACTTGGGATTCTAAAGCTGATAATGATCTCACACAAGATTGTAGGTCGTATATCAGAACTATGATATAATCATTTTCCTTGATTTGGAGATTATAATATAATTATTAAAAGTAAATCAGGAGAAGTAGGTGATGCTTGAAGTCTGAAGGGAACATGCCAGTAGGAAGTGCATGTTCTTGTCCCACAACCACTTCATCATTGGCTCCTTTTTATCTTTTCCTCTATTGTTCATTTATTACTAATAATGATAAAAATAATACAACTTTTTTTCCATCTTATGTAGATATATATTCGACAATGTCAGGCAATGAAAATTTCAGTTGAACTTAGAAATAATTAATGTTTTATCTTCCTAAACAAAGTAAAACAGTCATGCCCATTTTAAAGCTTATTTGTGAAATAACCAAAAAGAGAAATTAATTTTATAAAGGATAGAGAGATATAGGAAAAGAAAGAGGAGAGAAATAACCAAAATTATGATTTTTTTTATTAATGAGTGAAATTTCCATTGATTTTATTTACAATAAACCTAAAAATAACTACTAAAGAAGTTGTCTTTAAAAAACTACCAAAGGAGAAAAAAAGATCACCTGATGAAAGGCTTGATAAAAACACTAAATAAAAGCTACTAAATTGGAAAAAGTGATTTTTTTTTTTTGCAAATCTATTTGAGAGTATACTAGTATACTTAACATAACTATTGTTTATTATTAAATAATATTCAAGGTCAATGCTCGAAGCCATGGCTGCTTCTGATTCTGATGTTTCATCAACCTCTCTTGGATTACTTGTTCTTCAAGATTGTTGTGATTATTATTGCTTGACCCTGTCGAAGACGACCAGAAACTCTGGCGACCGGAACTTAAATCTCCGTCCATCATCTTCGGCAAAGAGTTCTTCTTATTCTTCTTTTTCATTCTCACCAACTTACCACTGTAACATGAAGGTCCAAGCGTTAGCTCAATCTCACTCTCGTCCACTATCTCTGTATTATTACCACCGGAATCTCTACTCGCCGACCGGTCATTCTCATGGTCAACTGGTCTGTTGGAAGTCTCTAAACCTGAGTTTATATTATTTCCCTTGTTGGTCTGCATGTTTTCCATCAAGATCTTCTGGACTTGATATAGCCTATGAAGTTCATTTACCTGAAAATACATTTAAAACCATATATTCATTTTTATTTTCATATATCTGACGTAGGATGAAATAGATTAGATTCGACTAATGATGATCTGTAATTATATTACATGTTGCTTGAAAGTTTCTTCATGTTTGAGAATAGCCATTTTCATGTACTGCTTTTCGTACGGATTAAGAAGGTTCTCCATGTGTCAGGGAATGTCAAGATCTCAAGAAGATTAAAGAACTTGGAACCTCGCTTTGTAATAACCTGTGACAAGAAAAAACTGACTTTTGTCAGCTAGTACTTGATTTAGATTCTGCAACTTTTAGCCACTTGTGTTATAGATCTGAACACACATGCACAAAAATATTTCATATATCTACAAAGTCTCACACATATTTATCGTAGTTTCAAAAATCAATTTGGTGGTTCATGTTCTTTACGCATGCCAATCTTGTCTTTTCATTAGTTAATAGGACTCGCTTACGTTCTTATGGACTTTTCTGGTTTATACAAGTAAGAAATGATGTCAAGTTTGGTGGGAATTATAATAGAGGTGTTCAATCGAAGTGGATTTAACTAACGACTTATATTCAACAAGCTGATGAAGAAATGACAACAAATATTATCAATTAAAAAATCAAGAGAATTGTTATTACTAACCCGAAACAATTAGCTTTAGAAGCTGATTCTATGATGGAAGAATATGATGAAGAGAATGATGAGCTTGATATCAAGCCAGGAAGCAGATGATCATGAGCTTAGCAAAGCGATTTGAATTGGTGAGTCAAATTCTTCGTAGTTATATACTGGTTTTGAAAGAACGTGCTCTAATTTAATGATTATAAAAAGTTTAAGTAATCATTTGTTTGAAAGCATTAACTAATCTTTTTCTCCCATATCACAAAAATCGAAGTGATTGGTATAAACTCATGCCCGAGTAAACAACAGAGTCCTTAGCCAATAGCCATCAAACGTTCCTCTAAGAAATAGTATGCCATTTGCCACCTCCCCCAGATAGCTCCAGCAAATATTTACTTTTACTTACAATCCATACTATAATCATTTAATTTATATATGTATGTCTACATAATCGTAGACATAAATACATGCTTGACAGATGAGACAATACTAGATTCAATTTCAGATCCATCACATATGCACATAAACAAAATTCATCCATATAGTTTAGAATAACAATAATATTCATGACTTAAGGTTTATATATGTCTACGACTCGTATTTTTATTATTGTTGGTCTGAAATTATATATTTTGTAACCATCTTGATGTATATCATGAATAGCTAATAATCGGAACTTGGTAGAGTTTCTTTTTGGTTTTGTAAAATACTCGCAAGTGTGTTTGTATACATTGTCAAATAATTATTAATTAAATTTGTTCAAAAAAATATGAATTAAATAAGTGGGGAATTAAGTGGTTGTTGGAGACTTTATATCTAATAAACCTTACAATAATATATAAAAATATGATTTGATAATAATGCTAAATCTTTCTGAGTTTGAAGCACATGCAACCCAGACTAACAAATCAACAAACCCAGTTGTCTTTATATATCTATAACTATTCATTGTACAAAGAAGTATGATTACTATAATCAAGGAATCAATATGTAGGTATGCTAAAATAGTTTGGGAAGATAGATCTTAGCCGTTGGATTGGGTTGAGAATGTCATTTCGAACTGTTCAAAGGACTTGAAACTGTCCCAACAGAATCTGATCTCCACCGTATCTACGAACACACATAAAAGTAACCAAATAATTCTTCGATATGTAATAATTAGAATAATTATTACAGTATTTGGTTTTCTGGTTAAATGCTCCTGGACTAACTTTTATTTTTCTAAAATCAAAAAGTAAAATCCCTTTGAGTTTGCATGTTACATCAAATTTAATAGAAGAAGAGTTGGCCTTTTGTGTTAACTTATTTTCTAATAAAGTCAAATTCTTATGTGTTGTGTAACGAGAACGATCTCAAAGCCTTTACAAACTAACAAATCATAATTAAATGTTACGATAAGAGATCTTTAAAAAAACAATCAGCGAATGTAGAAACAAGAAATTGAGAATTTTTAGAGCATTTCCAATGTAAAATTTTAATTTTTCTTTTAAAATAAAATAAAAATAAAAATGAAGTAAAATGCTTCAATCCTATTTCATTCTTTACTTTTCATTATTTACTTCATAATGAAATCATGAACAAACAAAAAAATAAATTGTTTATAGAATAAATTTTAAAACAGAGTAAGATATGAAATTGGATGGAGCATTTGTTACTTCATATTCACTTTTACTCTATTTTAAAAGAAAAAATGAAGTTGGGTTGGAGATGTCTTTATGTGTTGTGTTTTTGATGATAAACCACCCGTTTAGCGTAATTGGTATAGTTTTTCGCGACAAATTTAACAGATATGGTTTGTCTGATAGATCGCCCGGATTAAATGTTTTGGCTTTCATTTGCTTCATTATTAGATGAATTTAGATAGAACTCTTAGTTAAGGACTTGCTACTTGGAGTTCAAACTACTTTAAATTTTGCATGCATAGTCTCCAAGCGAGATTCCTATTTATTTATGTACTTGTGTTGATGATGTATAAGCACTAACAGTTGAGCAGCTGATGAGAAAAAGTAGACGTATTGAGGTAAATATATTATGTTAAAATCAGATGACGAACCTAGCCCTAATTCTTTTAATTTTGTTAACCAACACTCGCCATATAGTAAATTATATTGCTATTTACAAATGCAACGAGTAACGACTATATATGTAACATATACATGTGACAACTAGCTAATAATTTTATTCTATAACCGCAATAAAGAAACAAACGTGCTTACTAATGTGGGTTTCAAGCACGCAATTGGAGAGAAGGAGAGAGAGATAGAGAGAGAGGGAGCAAGAGGCACGCGTTGCCGGATGGAAGAGGGGCATGCATGTGAAATATTTCTATATATTGCAAACTTGTAACGTTCCTGAACATATAGTAGCTGAATAAAGTTCTTACTATTTTTCGTAATATTTACCCCCAAAAAGAAGTTCTTACTGTTTTGTCTTAGTTTACTTTTACGAATAATAAATAACACACATTTCTAAATTTAATAAAGTAAAATGTGTGCATAGTATTTTGCTAGTAGTATATACATGACAAAACTCAATTTAATGACCAAAACTTTTTTTTACTAAAACTTTACTCACGAAACATAGAATTAGTTCAATGACTAAAACTTTACTCACGAAACATAGAGATTATTCTCTACGATTGGGATTTGATCAGTAATTTGTTTTTGCAGTAAAGAAAAAAAGCTAAAGTTTCTCTTTTCGTAATATTAGTTCATTAACATGATACATTTAAAACACTAATTGTTTTTTAATTACTTCTATCAAGGAAATGGAATTTCATTCCGAGACATGTTAAGAAAATCAAGGATCACGGAGACGGACTTCTGGATTTCTGAACCTCGGATTTCCCATTTGATAATCACGAGTTTGATTATTAAAAAAAATGGAATTAGAAAGTAAATAAGATGATTAAACAAGTAATTTTTCAGTTACATTTGCCACCAAAACATGTTTATTGCATGTCTTTTAGGTTGGGTTTTTTTAACTTAATATAAGATAAGATCTCGTAGCTTTTTAACTAAAAAAAGATAAAAAAACATCTCTTATATTTCTTATTTTAGAAATGTTTCTTAGTTTTTTTAGTTAAAATTTGAGAGACCATATCTTATATTAAGCTAAAAGATTCAATCTAAGAGACCAACAATAAACATGCTAAGAGCAATGATGATGACTAATATGTACACATCTCGGTTTTATAAACCCTTGTTTGTTTTTACTGAAACAAATAGTTCAAATTTTCAGTTAAAACTATTTTAGAAAAAGTAATCGATTTTTCAACTTTATTATTACAATATTTTTTCAGATGAACCTTTACTAAATAAGACTATTCCAAAAAAAAAAGTAAAACTATTCCACAATCTTTTTTGGAACCCAAACTTTCATCACTAATCATTGAACACCCTGTTCAGTTGAAACACAAGCTAAAGCTTGGAATCCAGTTAAAGGAGATTACATCAAAAAGTAACAGTCAAAATATATCAAACATGATTCCATAAAGTTCAGGCTCTCGACATCCGTGTTCCTTATAGACAGTGATTGCCTCTCGCATAGCTTTTTTTTTTTTGAAACACAAACATATTTTCATTAAAAACTCATTCTTCTTCCATACAATAGAAAGAGGGAATTATACATCCTCTTTGTCCATAAGCATAAAATGCAACATACAAATAAGCTAAACAAGATAAGTCTTCAACCGAAGATGACAGCGAATTCGAGACGATGCTTGAATGCGTCGGGTAAGCTTTCACGACAAAGTCGGACAGCTGAGACATAGTCACAAGTGACGTTGAGAGACAGTCTTCACCAACGAGAAAAACCGAAGTAGTCTCGATTGCACCTTCAGGCCCCGTACGGACCGCTCCACAAGGTAACAAACCGGTGAATAAACTGAAACTAAAGCTCGAAAAAGAATCCGAGAAATTTTCTCCATTCATAGACGGGAGACATGGTAGTGAAGTACTCTCCAAACCAGAGGAGGAGAGGGGAGTTGTGCGCCGACAGCAGGACCTTACTAGTTTTTGATGGCTCAGAACTGGATACCGGAGTGGATTCCCACCTACATCAGACACCAGATTCACAAACAAATGGCTCAGAGCTGGACGCCGGAGTGGATTCCCACCTACATCGGACATCAGGTTCACAAACAGATGAAGACATAGTTGTAAGGTTGTCGAGGACAGTGAATATAGTGACATAAACAAAATCTTCTCAAGAGAATATCCCTGAAGAGAAGAACACATCCCTCTAAAGTTAAGTGAAGTTGAAGATTTGCCAAACAAACTCAGGTCTGGTCGGAGGATGCTACGGATCTGGCGCCGAAAATGGAGGGGAGCAAAACCCGAGAAGATTTTGGACTCAGATCTTCCTTGTTGAAGAAAGAGAGAGCTCAAGTGATGAACATTATGCTCCATGGCAGATTGAAGAGCTTGGACAGAGCCATCCGTGTGACTTGTCCGTCGGCGGTAACACATGAATTCAACGGAGATTATCCCCAGTAAACAGAGCACAGCGGCGGTGGGAGAATCCTCCCGACTCATCGCTGGTAAACAGAACAATCGACAGAGCACAGCGGCGGTGGAAGAATCCTCCCAACTCATCGCTGGTAAACAGAACAAACAACAGGGAAAAGACGCCGAGAGGACGAGAATGGAGAACCAGATCGATAGTCCTCGTTGCGTGCTTCGTCGGAATATCCTTTCTTCACAGAGCATGACGAAAAATAAAAAGGAGCAGAAACAAGGGACAAACAGTTGCGTGAAGAGCAGAGAGCGGAGAAGAAGTGGTGGCCAGCGCCGGCGATAAAGAGCCTCACCGGCGCCGGATAACGTAAATCGAACGATCTCCTCGATGTTCGTGTCTGAGAGAGCGGCTAGGGCGAACTTCGCCTCTCGCATAGCTATCTATTGAAAAAACTTATAATTTCACACTATTAACACCGGAATTGATACTTTTTTCCAAAACATACTGTATATTGCTGTTACTCACTCTTTCTACAATGAATGGTCACTAACTCTTAATTTTTACAGTTATTTTTTTATTAAGGTATATATTAAGATTGACAAAGACGAGTACAGTATGCTTATATTATCACAACTACATGTATGCCACTTCCACAAACTCTTGCAAGAAAACGTAAAAAAATTATTTGATCTAGACCATAATTTACTTTATTATTTCGAAACTAGCAAAACTAGTCCAGTTACATTGGATGTGGACATGAATGAGAATCTTTTGATTTCTGCTATGCACGAAGGTCAAGTTTGAGTTTGTATCATCCTCTTAATATTCCAAGTGTCAAATGTCTTTTCTTGTTGTCAAGGAACCTGTTAGACTCCATAACAAGAAAAAAATGTATAACTTGTAAAAAACGGTTTAGAGTATTTGCTTTCCAGTTAAAATGAGTTATTCTTGGGTTCACCCCCTAGGGTGAACCTATAGGTTCACCAACCAATAGGATTTAGTTATTTCAAATTTGACATTT
The DNA here is from genome assembly GCA_026261945.1 of Hirschfeldia incana. Lineage (NCBI taxonomy): Eukaryota > Viridiplantae > Streptophyta > Magnoliopsida > Brassicales > Brassicaceae > Hirschfeldia > Hirschfeldia incana. The sequence goes on along the minus strand of JABCMI010000053.1, from coordinate 1,745,884 downwards.
TTTAAAAAATGAAACAAAATATTGCCAAATTTAATTACGTTTTAAAAATAAAAAAGAAGTAAAAATAAATAAAAATAATACTAATTGCAAAAAAAAATATATTCTTTTCAAAAAAAAATAATACCACAAAAAAATATTAAACTCTAAATGTTAAACCCTAAATCATTTAGTAAACCTTTGGATAAATTCTAAAACTTTATTTTTTAAAGAAAACTATTTATAACAAAATCAACAAAAAACTATACCCTAAATACTAATCCTAAACCCTAAACCCTGATAAACCTTAAACCCTTGGGTAAATCTGAAACCTTTGGATAAATCTTAAACTTTAAAATTTAAATTTATCCAAAAGTCTAAGATTTAATGTTTGTTGGCACCATTAAAAATATATTTTGAAAATATTTTTTTAGATTAAAAAGTCTTACTTTTTGTGATTAGTATAAATTTTATTTAATTTTTGTTTTGAAAGTATTTTGTTTCTTTTTTATGTGATTAGTATAATTTTTATTTGATAATATTTTGTTTCCTTATTTAAAAGATATCAAATATTAAATGCTCAAATACTATTGGTTGGTGAATCTAGAGGTTCACCCTAGGGGGTGAACCCAAGAATAAGTCAGTTAAAATTGCCTAACGTACCCTAAGAAGCACTTTATGTTAATGGGCCTAAATTCACAAAACAACGGAAGTCAAGTTTAAAACAGAAAGAAGCTGGAAGAAGTAAAATACACGTACGTATACATTCTACAAAGTCAACGGTTAAAACTTAAAATGTCATTTGTTATACTAATTCAAAACCCCAAAATTAATGCTAAGAAACTTGTCGACCATAACCAAGATCGTGGCTCCAAATTATATATTATATTGTCCGGCCCGATTTGAAATTTTCTTTATAAATATTTACATATTATTAATAGAAGTATGATAAAGTCCAATTCACGATTACTATAAATACAATTCCATAGTTTCCACATTTTTCACAACTCAGACCATTTCTCGGCAACGTAGCAACTTCTAATTCTCAGACGAAATGGCGCGGTTTGGTCTAGTTCTCGCCATGGCTCTTTGCCTCACAATCTCTGTGTTTCCGGACACAACAACTGCTCAGCTCAAACCCAACTTCTACGGAAAGTCATGTCCAAATGTTGAAGCTATCGTGAGGAAAGTTGTCCAACAAAAAGTCAAAGAGACGTTCGTCACCATCCCAGCTACTCTCCGTCTCTTCTTCCACGATTGCTTCGTCAACGTAATGCTCAAAACTTTTGATTGCTTTTTCTATATTTGAAACCCATAATATGGTTACTTACATATTGTTCTTTGTATATGTAGGGATGTGATGCGTCAGTCATGATTCAATCAACACCTAACAACAAGGCCGAGAAGGATCATCCAGACAACGTGTCTTTGGCCGGAGATGGATTTGATGTTGTGATCAAAGCCAAGAAAGCTATTGACGCAACCCCAGGCTGCAAAAACAAAGTTTCTTGTGCTGATATCCTTGCCTTAGCCACCCGTGATGTTATTGTCGCGGTAAGTTGTACGAAATCATTTATCGATCTTCAAAAAAAACATACGTCAAAAACATTCTGATTAATTAAAACACACAAGTTTTATGACCATATATATTTATAAAAAAATGTTTAATGTAGCTTTTGTGATGTGTTTAGGCTAAAGGACCGTCGTACACAGTGGAACTCGGTAGGCGTGACGGTTTGGTATCGACCGCGACTAGCGTCAACGGAAACTTGCCAGGACCAAATGACAACGTTGACAAACTCAACAAGCTCTTTACCAAAAACAAACTTACTCAAGAGGATATGATCGCTCTTTCAGGTAAATTAATAATATACCTTAACAAATTATATAATTACTTTCACTCTCTAAACTATTTCGGTAACAAATGAATTAACTAGTACGTAATAATAAAAACTTATTTAATAAATTAATCACATACTATCAAAATGCATTTTCTAAACTATTAAATCCTCTCACTTGATGCAGCGGCTCACACCCTCGGGTTCGCTCACTGTGGCAAAGTAGCCAACAGAATCTACAGCTTCAACCGCACACACTCCGTTGATCCAACCATAAACAAAGCCTACGTTAAAGAACTTCAAGCCGCTTGTCCCAAGAAAGTTGACCCAAGAATCGCTATTAACATGGACCCAGTCACTCCAAGAACGTTCGACAACGTCTACTTCAAGAATCTGCAACAAGGCAAAGGACTCTTCACTTCCGACCAAGTTCTCTTCACCGACCGTCGCTCAAGGCCCACCGTTGACGCTTGGGCCAAGAGCTCACCCGCTTTCAACGCCGCGTTTATAAAAGCTATGACCAAGCTTGGCCGTGTTGGCGTTAAGGTTGGACGCAACGGTAACATCCGTCGTGACTGTGGAGCCTTTTAACTAAAGAGGGAAAACCGAAAATTTATAAATTCCGTTTTTGAGCTTGTTTTTCGAAATATTGATTTAAAATTTTATTTTAACTGTTCTGTTTGTTTCTGCTTCTTTTGTGTTCTTGAAAAACATTTAAAGAATTGTTGTTTTTATTGCTTTTGGCTGTAATATTACCTTATTTCTTTTATTGAAGTTTTTTTTAATAAATCAAACCTAACATACAAAATCAGGATAAGCAATTAAACACCAACACATATATATACACACAAAAACCTAAAAGGTGTTGTCCAACACAAACTCTTGTAATGGAAGAATCATAGTAACTATCTAGTTATAGAGTTAGCTTGTCTGAAAATCTGGTGTAGCTAACCGGATCTTTTCAAGCTTTGTAGACCAATCTTCTCCAAGTATCGACGGGTTCAACTCCATAGCTACTTGAAAATCTACCATAGATATTGAAGACGAGCACACTTCCCCTCGGCTACTAGACCTTGAAGCAGCTATTTCTAAGCACGGTTTGATTAGTCTTTTCAAGTAGACATTGAGTCCAGCGTTCAACGAGTTAGCAAAACCATCTGAAACCTCTAGTCCTTCTTCTTCGAGTTTCTTTTTTAAAGAAACCGAGTCAGGAAGCTCACCAGAGGAGTGACAAGTCCCTACGCGAGGCCCTCTCTTGATCACATCTCTAAGATTAACACCTAATGGAGCTTCAATGGGTTGACTACTCCAACACCGAGTCAACTGGTCAACTTCTTCACCATCATCCATTGACCATTGCTGTTTAAAACTAGAAGAAACAACCTCAGTGACTTGACTCTTCCCTTTGCTTCCATTACAATCCTTGTTAAGCCTCCTCTGAGTCCTTCCTTTACGAGGCGATTTAGGAAGGTCGTTGCATAGAGATTTGACACCGTTCAACTGCTTCTTCTCTACTTCATCAACACCATTCGATGTCGTCTTTGGGAGACACACATTCTTGATAATCCCTCTCAGCAATGCATTGTGTAGACCAATGTTCTCCTTCTTCACCGTTGCAACGATAAGCTTATCGAAATCCGGTTTGCTGATTTTCAAGCTCAAGAATTTGGACAAGAGGTTAAGATAGCGCTCGGTTTTGGACCGACCAATCTTCTTCTCGAGCTGAGACTTTAACTCGGAAGTGTCTGTCCTAACGACATGATGCTGACCCGTTGGCATTTGGGGTCCCTTACAAAAAAAAAAAAAAACAGAACACAAAAACTGTAATTAAGACGAATCTGGATCCGTATAAGTCAATCAAAAGGTCAACTCTTTGTTTGCGATAAACCAAAATTGAGATGGGAATTACGAAACCCAGATTGGGAATTGTGAAAGTAAGTAACTTTTTCAAGTTCATTGAACTGATTCTCCCATTTACTTAAATACAGAAGATGAACACTGAACAGTGACCTATTACAATAAAAATCAAAACTTTAATATTACCAGTTTCGATTCCCGAGATCAACAGAACTTCTACAGTTTCTCAATCGCGCAATAATGAAAGATTTACCAGATTCGGCAAAAAGAGTTATAAAAATTGATAATTTTAACTAACCTCAGAAGCAAGAACAGGGAAGCGAATTGAGCTTTGAGAGATGAACGGTAATCGCGAGTTGGAGTAGTGATTATTAACAGAAAAACAAAAGAGGGATTTTTTGGGGGAAATTTTTTTTAGAGACGGATAGATCGCATATTCTTTTGTGTTTTGTGTTTTGTGTTTTTCAGAAGCTTCTGTTTTGCGAAAGTCAACGTTTAGTCAACGAGGCACGTGCTGAAAAAAAATTACACAGCTGGATATTAGCTAACTGACCAATCATGTTACTTGGTTTTGCAAAAGTAAAGTTTTGAAGTCAGCACATTCAGACACAAGTCACACGACGAGTTGGGTCGGGTTAGAATCCCCATAACTTTTCTATTACATCAAGTCATCAACTACTTAATTGAGTTCTACTACTAAGCGCTAATCCTAAGATTAATGAAGATAAACACATCATTATCCATTTTAGGTTTTTGATTAATTTTAGTACCCAGCCGAAGCAAGACACAACACTATATGTCCCTTCCGTGTCAGCACTAAACTCTCTACATCATCATCATCATCATCATCAACATCTCTCTTCATTCCCCAGCCAGTGGTGTGTTCCTCCAGCATTATTTTAACCTCACTATCCGTCGTCTGCCCCAACCCCACTCCGGAGAACGTAGCTTCTCTCATCCGCTCTAAAATGTCTGATCAAATATGTGTCGGCAGTGTCGTAAGGAAACCACATCTAGTTGAAGATAGACCTTAACCTGAACATTTGATCTCGCAGTTTAGAATATTTACTCAAACATGTTTCACTTTCATCGTAGAGATTTCACTTAATTTTTTATTTTTTTATGTAATATGAGCGTATCTGCATAACTATCATATGTTTTCTTCCCCAATGATCCAGAAAGGTATTAAGGATGCATAAAAATGTATGGGCTTTAAAGCACTGGGCTTCATTTATATATATACACAGTTGAAAAATGAATTAACGTGCACACTGCCCCACTTTTAAAACATTGCACAGAGAACCGAGGAAAGCACTCCACTTGAATTAGAAAATATTGGATGCTGTCTTATTCATTTACAACAATTATTTGGTTGGCGAACTGATATTTCTATACTTGCCTGTATATATAATACTATAGGATACTAGAAGATTATTCAAAGTTATCAGTCCATTTGTAGGATCAAAGATCGGCCAAGCTTGGATATGAGTTCCGGCGATGCGGGAGACAGTCAGGTGACAATCATGTGTTCGAACACCGTTCCGTCATTGTCTCCATACTATCGCTCCTATAGGTATCCCCTAGTCTCTAGTCCTCAGATTCTATACGCCTCCCTGTCGCGTAACTTACCAAATTACCTCCGAAACATCATGTTTGATATTATGCCGTTACTTCGATTTTTATCCATTCATTTCACGGTTTTTATTTATTAGTTCTGTCAGCTTGTTTTACATATCAAGACAAGAACTCATATTAAGAAAACATTGAACCGACAATCTCTGTCAATGGAACTATAAACCTTAAAACGTATACTATTAATTACTTAGGTCAGATCCGACATGTGTGGAAGCAATCAATAAACAAGTGATCAGTACTACTCCCTCCGTTCCTTAAAGATGATTGTTCTAGGAAAAAAAATTGTTTCAAAAAGATAGTAGTTTTACTTTTTCAATGTATGCTTTTATGAAAAATTGTAAGTTTCAAAAATATTAATGGTGTTTATTGAATTTCTATTGGCTAAAAGTTATTGAAAATTGTTATTTGCAAAAAACAATGCATTTACAATCAAAATTAATGAATTTTCTTAATATATGTGAAAATTCTAGAACTACTATCTTTTAAAAACAGAGGGAGTACTAGTTAACGTTTATAGGGCAAAACTATCTCTAGTGGATGACGTGATAATGTAAACAAATGAAAATTGGGTCGATTAGGAGATGAAAAGAGTTTAGGGGTACGACCAATAAAATCACTGAAGGGGCATATGTCTCTTGGACTCTCCCACGACGAAGGATCGCTAAAATAAAACTAATTAGTTTTCTTTTGCCTGTTCATTACTGGGAAAAACAACACTATCGGCATGGTTTATTGTCTTTCGATCATCTCACATCATACATTATAAAAACGACTAATACCGTGCAATGCACACCCACAAAGTTAAACCAAATCATTTGTCTCACTCTCCAATCCACCTTTAGATTTTCTTCTATTGTGATATATTACTGATAACATTTTGATTAAAGCATCTTCCCATTATTGATTGAATGGATAAAGCTAAATGTAATTAAGTCAACAAGGTGTTTTGGAGACGTAAGATGAATGAAAAGGACGTAATGAGCCCTACCAGGTCCAATTACAGCTACGGCTTTTAACATCCACATCCAGCACGAGTCATCCTATCCATTTCTTAATATTATTGATTTGACTTCGATTTGTATTTTGAGACAAGTCGTTAATGATATCATCTTTTGATATGAGTCATGGAAAACTGAAACAAACTTTTTTTCTTGTGAAATAACAAACCCCTACTTTATTGTTTTTTTTTTGAGAAAGCCTGTTTTATTGCTGAACAGAACACTGTGTTCTTTCTTTCCAGTTGTTATCATTTTTGAACGTTTAATATACGATAAACCAAGCCTCTCGATTCCTTAAAATCCCGATATTACTAATATACGAATGTTTTTACTTAATTCGAGGTTGAATTCTAAATTCCAATACCTAAAATAATTGTGACTGGGAATAATAAGTAGAATAAATTCTAAATTGTATAAAAGAAGTCATAGATGTCAGAAAAAGCAAAGGAATATGACGTGTGACGTTGGCTTTGATTGCGCATTGGATGGTTGGCAAAGAATATTTAAGGGTCCTACGTGACATTATCCTTTGATGAGATCATATCTCGTTATCTAAAACGCCCTATATCTGAAAAGAGTCGAGCAAATAAGTTGTAACTTGTAAAATTAATAAGATTATATAAACCAAAAAGTATCACAGTGCACACCCACCTAAGAAACAATATCTAGCAAGTAATAAAATTCAAGAAAAGCGACAGTGTAGACACAAAGTACCCTTGGATAATGGTTAGCATGCAGTAATAATTGTTTGTATTATCTCGAAATATATATTTGATTGTTGAACGTACTATAGTTATCACATTGCGATCTATATTAAAAGAATAGCATATAATTTGAAGATGAAAAGATGTAGAGACTGTATTTAGAATATGCTACGGGTGGCAATGGAAAATGGCTCTTTGAGTAGTCCAAAAGCTGTCTCTAAAACAAAGTGCTATGCGTCAGTGTGGTATCCTCTCCAACCTTTTGGTCCAACTCACATGCTGAGATATTGTATATCATCTTTATTATTTTTGGTATATGATATATGTACGGCACGGCTAGTTTTATTTGTTCCGATCATTTTTGTTAAATACGATTATAAAGTTGAACATCCAACCAAATAACACATGTAATTTGCACATGTATGCAATAGCATTGTGGTAAATATATAGTAAACAAGATGTATGAATCAATCCGTCTAAAGTAGTAGTTATTTCGAGGTTATTCTATTCTATACTATCTTGTTATCGTATCATGAAGTGAGACAAACCATAACAACAACTAAGGCGGTAGAAATTTTCACTCAATAAAATTTAACGTCGGTTAACAAGTCTTTACCGAGTTGCTTAACTGAAAAGGGAACGAAAATGTGTAAAAATACATTTATGGACCCTGAACTATTATTCCTTACACAAAAAGGTTAAGCAGCTTGCTTGTTTCTCCTCCTCCGTTACGGTATTGCGCACCAGATGCAGTGTTATCCCAAAACGAGGTCGTCCTTGTAACCGTCGTCACTGACTCCTCTGATGAGTTCATTGACGGTGTTCCTGATCGCTGCCGTGTGGAAGAAGGCATTGTTTTCAGGGGAAAACTACGGTTTACTGATATATCGAGCTCAGAAGATTGTCGCTTACGTTTTGTGGGAGAAGAATCTAGCCTAGATCTTGACCTAGAGCTTGAGAATCTTGAATGATGGTACATGTTACGATCGCTTGTACCATCATTATTCTGCTGGAGATTCAACATTTGCGTGCAGATCTCAGATGCTTCTTCAGATGCAGCCGGTGGAAACCCCGCGAATCCACCGCCGTGAGTGAGAAGCTCAGGGATCGGTCTCAAAGAACCGCCGCGAAGCACCGTCTCAACAGCAGCTTGGCAGATTCTCCAGTTTCCCGTCCACAACATTCCTATTGCACCGTTGACTGGATTCACTGTTCTTCCACAAGCTTCGTAGAGCAAAGACTTAAACAAAGCTGCACAAAAATAAATAAAAAAATCCAGAGATTAGAAAACTAGGGCGAGTTTTTAAAGCGTTGAGATCTCTGGTTTAGTTTGGTTAATCACCGGGACGTTGAGATTCCGGTACGGCGGAGATAAAGGACATGAGACCGGCACGACCGAAGAATTTAGCTACGAAGACTGTGGCGTGGCCTTGAGCATCGGCGGTTTCTATCCATTGAATACATGGCCTGAGGATGCAGTTCTCACTGCAACCTTTTCGGAGCATACGGCAACCATTGCAGCTCATTTTTTTTTTCAATTATATTTTTTTTAACGTATCTGATGAGTTTTGTGATTGTTAAGTTTGTACTTCTCTGCCCTGCTGGTTTGTTTGCTGATGTCTGGGGAAGAAGAAGAAGATTTGCTTTAGGAGTAGCAAGAAAGTGGTTTTTTACAGAAAGAAAGAGAGATTACATGTCCCTGAAGATATGAAGGTACACATATATAAATACATAAAATACTTAGTATTAAAATCCAAGTTGGGATTTAAAATTAAAATTTGAATAATTAAATAACCAAGAGAGCTAAAGAACTATAGGATGGAAAACTTGATACTCGCCGCGGTATAGAAGATTCTTACACGGTATATTTTATAAATATTTATTCGAAAGAAATTAAAATGATTGGTTAATATTAAAACGTATTTACATTTTTAATAATTTGTATGAATTTTTGTGACGTTTATGAAGTGGCCTTAGAGAGTAGTCAAGATTCCAAGATGGTGTGTGTGAGCGGCTCCGTTTCTCCGCGAAAAGTTGGGTCCTCTCTCAGCCATTCATGTTTAAAAAGCATTTTTTTACTTGCAATATTTATAGACCTCTTTTTAATCTTTTTGTAGAAATAGTTGCTCTAGTTTCTTTATGCATACATAAGACTGTTTACGGGTCCTTTTCTCAACGGATTCGGAATCCCCTAATCATTCAACTTTATGTAGAAGTTCAGAGCAATTGAAGGTTAGTAATCAATGGAATTATGCATAAGAGTGTCGATAATTGCTTTAGATATCTGATAAATGAGTGAAATAATATATACATAGGCTTTATAAGAATCTTATCTTTTTTGGCGTTAAAACAAAATCCTTGTTCATGGAATGCTAATCATACAACCACTTTTGGTATGATATGTAAAAAACTAAAAATATGGCATATTCACATGCAATGCATTACAAGGGAGATAGAGAACCAAATATTCATCGTTCACCCCTGATCTCCACTAATCACCTAGATTGATAGCAGTGTATGCTTTTTACTTTTAAACTCCGTCTTCTTTCCAAACATTATCCAAACATTTATAATTATATATTGCATACATGATATAGAAGAATTTACAGAAGAAAAAAAAGTCGTCATCAGTGAACCAAGTATATTATATTTCTCCAACACTTAGACAAAGACATAAGCACACAACAAAGTAGAAAACTATGGGACGAAAATATAATAATTTATGGGAGTAAGCTCTATAAGTCGACCCCTGAAAGAAAGAAATGATTGACCCTAAAACCTCCTTAAAAGACCTACCTATAAATAATGTATGAATATGATTAAAAATATTAGTTTTGCAATATAAATCTTCTTATTTCTCAAAAATAAAAAATATACAAGCCTTCTTCTACTGTCAAAAAAATATTTGTTCAAAAAAAAAGGTATAAGTCTTCTTCTATTGTCACTCTCCACAGCGAGGCTCTGCATGCAACGATGTCATGGGTGACGCAGTGAACGTTTTCTTTTTCACCTTTTACTAGTAATAATTGCGAGACAAAACTAATTGGTCAGCCTCTTCAATTATGCATTCATCAGTCTGCAATTTGGGTAACGAAATTTTCCGAATTATCATCCTTAAATAGATGAGTTTATATTATCAACGGGCTGTGGTTTTCTAACAAGCCCAGTTGATTTTAAACAAGTTAGCTTAATAAAAAGCCTAATCAAGAAGCAAAAAAGAAAGACTAAAAGTCAAGACGATGATCTTCTCCGGCGAGTCGACGGCGTTGATTTATCATCGACGGTAGTGGCTGAGCCTGGACTCTCAGACGTATCCGAGCTACTAACATCTCCGACACCATCTCGGTCTTTACCAGTCCAAAGCTTCGAGAAAATGCGAGACATGACAACTCCTTTAGCTTTCGTCTTCTCTCTCGTCATGGTCGTCGTAGTCGTCTCCTCCGTGGCTGTTACCGAGTCACACTCTTCTTCCGTAGTTGTCCTCGAGCTCCCGTGAGAGCCGCTCGGTGGAAGAGAAGGTTTCGCAGTAGCGCGAGCCTGCTCGAAGAAGAGAATCTGCACAACTACACGTAGAGGTAACCGCTCGTTTTGCACGGCGTGAGCACATGCTTCTGGTGATAGTTTCCGGCAATCCATTAATCTGCATATTGATTTCTTCTCGCTCTTTGTTATTCCTGGATGCTCCTGTATAAAACCATATAATATACATATTCAGGCATATCCTGTATAAAACCATATTCATTCAAAAAAATATATTCATATTCAGGATAATAGTAACTGGCTCTGTAGATTTTGTCCGAACAAAATAAGCTGACCCGAACCGAAATTTTGGTTTTCTATTGAGTTATTGAATTCAGTTTAGTTTGAAAAGCATTTGATAATTATTTTTGATTATACAGTTTAATTCAGTTTTTGGTGAGTTTGTTTTGTAAAGCAAAACCGAAAACCCACCGAAAATTAACCGAAAACTGAAATAATCGAACTGAATTAACCAAAAATAATCAAATTTAACCGAAATTATCCTACATTTTTAGAAAATAAACCAAAATTAACCTAACCAAACCAAATTTCGAGGGAGTGTGGCAAAAAGGAATTATCCAAAACCGAAAATACCGAAACCAAATTATTGGAATAAACCGAAACCTCAGGCCTAATTGTAACTATCTTTCAAGGGAAGAACATGACTTAAGAATATCAAATTTAACCGAAAACTATCCTAGATTTTACATAGTTAACCAAAATTAACCTAACCGAACCAAATTTTGAGGGGTTGTGGCAAAAGGTAATTAACCAAAACCGAAAATACCGAACCAAAATAAACCGAAACCTCAGGCCTAACAATCTTTAAAGGGAAGAACATGACTTAAGACCAGTAAGTTACCTTCAAGAACATGTCAATGGCGCGATAAAGTCCATCGTGCGATGATCTTGGGAAACACGAAACCTTTTCCGCAACCGCAATAAACTTTGAAGTAGAAAGATTCGGCTCGATTCTTGAGATCTCAGCTAAGTATCCATCGATTAGCTTTGCCACAACCGCTCTCGAGCTGTCCGAAACAAACACACTTCCTTGCTCAACGTCTGAACAACCAAGAAGCTCCTCTCTTCTCTCTGTTCGTGTAATAAACTCATCGATCAACGTCTCAACGATGTCAACGTCATAAACTGTCTCACTTCCCTCCTCTGAAGAAGCTCTGATCAAGAGATCATCCACATTTGCTTCCTCAAGCTTCTCTCCTATTCTCCTACTCAACTCCTTCCTCTCTTCTTCTCCTCCACACTCCAGAGAGATAGATAGCTTCAAAAGCTTTATCAAGAACCCACAAGAAACACTCTGCTTCTCACTAGGCATCAAAGAGATCAATGTCTCTAACAAAGATCTCTGTCCCTCCTCATCATAATCATCATCTTGTTGGATCCTCTTCGCTGCATACACCTCAAGAGCTTCTCCTATAACCTCACCCGAAACACCGCCTTTTCTTCTTATAGTTGAAATAACTCTTTTGTATAAATCTATACTAAGCTCGGCGAGATCCTCCACCCACCAATCTCTAGGCACGCCGTTGCTGTTATTAACCTTTCTTCTGTTACACGTATAAGACCAGTCTACTCTCGCTGGATCCATCGCAGCTTTCGAAGCGATAGACTCCAAACACCTTACATCTATCTTAACTTCGTGTGACCACGAATGAAACGATCTCGTCGTCTGGAGGACTATGATGGAGTCTTTCCAGCTTCTCAGAACGCTCGAGTTCAAGAACACCTCGATCTTGTAAACAAGGTTCCCTGTTTCTATAGATTCGTACATCTCGAGATACTCGGCAGCGCAACGCGCGGCTACAACGTTGTATGCGTTGAGCGTCACGGTCATTCCGTAGCAGAACTTGGCGCATATCTCGAACGCTGGTGGTCCTCCAGGGATGTCAGGAATGTTTATTTCATCATCATCTGGTTGTTCGTTGATCGTTGCAGCTATTAGTTTTTGAAGACGTGCGCTTTTGGACAGAAGAGGAAACTGTTTCCAAAAATAAAAAAGAACAAAACAAGAAGTTGTTTTCACTATAGAACAGAGTAAAGCTAACATAATGAGTTGAGAATCTAGTTTTTACCTTATGGAGATAGAACTTCACGTCTCCAACGTTTACTACTACATCGGTTGCTAGGTCCGATGCTACATACCTGTAATAAGCAGCGATAAATGTAAAGATTCATATGATCAAAGATTTAAGAACCACTATAATAATCATGGAAGACATTTTATTTTACCTTATGCAATCTTCTTGAGACTGGAATGAATCAGGTTTGGATCCAAGTTTCATAAACTTCATTTTCTGAAGATTGTTGTGCTATCTTCTTGTCTTAAGCAGGATCTGAGAAATAATTTGAGCATTAAGGATTCAAAATCTGAGATCCTTATTGGATGCAAAAGGTATAAACAAGAAGAGTGTTGTTGAAGCAATAAGCTGTGTAGACTTTAAGACTTAAACTGAAAGAGAAGAAATCTATTTTTGCTTGTTTAGTTGCTAACCCTTATAAGAGATTAAAAGAGAGAGATGCTCCACACTTGCTTATAAATCCGACACGTTGCGTAGTTCTTTATTACCAAAGTCTCTGTTTCTTTTTTCAATGTTCTGTTTTTTTTTGTACCGAATCTTTTCTCAGGTTCAGAAAGCATCAATGAAAGAAGAAACAAAAACCCAGAACATTTAGCAAAAAAAAAAAAAAAAACAAAAACCCAGAACCCTAGACAAAAGTGGGAATATTATCCGGTTTAAGAATAAAGCAGTGTTCTTGGTTAATGTTGTGGAACAAAAACATTTAAATTAAAGAAAAACAATGGAGAGTTGCCAAAGGAGGAAAGAAAAAGATTATGTGGCGTTTTGTGAGATGTATCAAATATCCAAAACCTGTGAATTTTCTAATCAGATAGTAAATACGGTCTTTTCAAGATACCAAACACATGTGGTTCAAGTTTCAAATCTACCAAACTAAGAACTTAAAATGTGTAGATATTATCAGTAGAAAAGTTTACTACCAAACCTAGGGAAAAAGACTTGATTTATATGTTTTTACATGGACTTAAGAACAAGGCAAGTAAAAAAAACTGCAAGAAAATGAAATAGGAATCCACGAGAATTCATACCTTTGGTTGAAGCTGGAAAGAGAAGCCTTCTTTGTAATTATGGAGAGAGCACAAAAAAAAACACAAAGACAGGGGGGGAAAGTGTGAGCTGCTGTTTGTAGGCAGAGAACTCTAATCCAAGAGAGATCCGACAAAACACAAAACAGCAATCCAACAAAAAAAAAGTAAGAAACCCTAAAAAGTTTATTAAAAAACAGAGAGAATCAAAGAAGATGAGCGGTTTTCTTCTATCTCCTTCTTCTTTCTCAACTTAGTGCAAATCTGAAACCCTCAGAATGTTCTGTCCCCTTTTATCTACCCTCTCTCTCCTACCAATGTCCCACTCTCTCTGAATCAGCACCACCGCCTCCACCACTCAGCCTGCCTTTATTTAAAGAAAATTTTGATTTTATATGAGTAAAACTGTTTTTTTCTTAATATTTTTACACAGGATTTGTCTCAGCGATGTGTTGCTTTTTTTTCTTTTATATAATGGATACTAACTGAAACCAATGGTTTTAACTTTAAAAGTGTAGTAGTAGGAAGTAGCTACGATTTTAATGAGTGTATTTATAAACTCAGTCACGCTAAATCTGACAAGTAAAACTGTAGTCAGCTTCTTTTATCAATATCCACATTCTGACTCGAAAGATAATATTTCTAGTGAATATGGTCATTCATGGATTTATCAGAACTAGTTTGGTTTGATGTGTTGACCAAGTAAATCAATGTTGCTCTCGGTCAAAGTAAACACGAATTTATGAGGATTAGTAACAGGTATCTTTTATTTTTGACCAAAAACTAAGACAAACACTATTAGTATATCTTTTCACTATTATATATTTTAGAAATTAAAAATCGGTTTGATCTCTTTATCTTTTTTGGGGGCAAATTTGATCTCTTTAATAAATGATAGGCCGATTAAAACAACTGAACCCGTCTTTTGCCCTAGTGGACAAACGGGGACCGCACGCAACATTAACTTTTCACGCCATAATATATGCTCTTCCATAAAATACCAAGTAACTACGTAAGAAACTATGTCTACACCAAACTGTTTAGCTTTCCTCTGCCTTTTGGTTCTTTCAACATACCCCAACACTGAAATCCAAAAGGATCCAATGTCAATTAAAAATATGTTTCTAGACAAACATCATGCTTAGTATTTTAACATGGGCTTGTACCACGTCACCCTCGGGCGCATCCGCATGAGTATGCTTCACAAGCTTTTTAAGATATATAATTTAAAATTGTACAAAGAATTGTTTATCTTCCTATATATAAAGAATCTGACAGCCATCATCCTAGTTTGTAAGGCGACGTACTTAGATTAAACCTATACATGTTTTATTTTGCGATTAAAGAAAAAAGGTAAAGCATGTTTATTTGCTTATAATGTGCTATATCATTATGCACGATATATATTATTTTTTCCCTTGATTACATTACCGGCTAGCTTACTTTTAAATGTAAAAAGGCATTGACATAAAGAAAAACAAAAACGCAGGATCGAGCTTCATTCATTTTTTATAACCGTAGTGTCGTCTTAATGGCTTTTTAGATTCAAAGACTAATCACTACGACGTTCTCTTACCATTTAAGGTGTTTCAGATGGCCAGAAGAAATCACACCCTGAACGGTATTTAAAGTTGTGAATCCTTTTGACGCTAGGCCAAGACCATTTGGCTATGGCGCTTTATTTAAATAAATAAAAAACATAACAAGTTCATTAGAATATAAGGAGTTCACATCAAAATGAGGGTCACATGATAACGGAGAAAGATAAGGCATCGTTAAGAGTTTGGTCGGTTAGGGGAACGCTGATGATTACTTCCAACTGTTTTAGTCAATGGACTTTAAAGACTGTACATTAGTACATTTCACATGTGCTTTGTAGATTTTTTCAACATATATATACCAAGTCAGTAGTAGTTTATTTCCTCAACATGTTGTTTTTTGCCAATTTGAATAGTGACGTTTTATCTACTAAACTAATTAATAATGATAGATAGATAACGTAGTTGGAAAAAGACAGAAGGGTAACCTCTCTTAAAACTAGTTACGTATAATATAACACACATACATGTTTGATAACGTTTAATCCTGCTCTGTCTTGTAGTTTTTTTATGTCTTGTTCTATAACACGAATTAATTAGTAAAACAAGATAACATAGTTATGAGAAAGCACATGGAAGACGCAGATTCTCAAAGACAAACAAGATCGCATGCATGCATATTTGCTGACCACCTCCGTGTGTGGGTAACATGTTCGAATCATTACGGTCAGAGCTCTTGTAATTTTCACCTTTACGGCTTTACCCCCCTTCTAACAACTCTTTATAAAAAAAATAACTATGTTAATTATTCAGTCGAAAAAAAAACAACTCAGCTTTAGTTCATTTCTCCTCACTAGATAATGTTCGGGAACAATAGTAGTCTCGATCATCTGACCAAGTCAAAATTATGGTCGAAATATATACCATTTCTCCATTTCCATAGTTGGCCATTTAAGAAAAGGCCCAATAAATAGTCATTATCACTAAATGGGTTTATATTCGAAAGCTGAGGTGGTGGACGACGAGGGTCCACAAAAGTTGCTATTTTATAATCTTGTCAGTAAATGTTATATAGTTCTGTTGAATATGTTTATATATATATATCAAT
Source organism: Hirschfeldia incana (assembly GCA_026261945.1). Taxonomy (NCBI): domain Eukaryota; kingdom Viridiplantae; phylum Streptophyta; class Magnoliopsida; order Brassicales; family Brassicaceae; genus Hirschfeldia; species Hirschfeldia incana. The sequence goes on along the minus strand of JABCMI010000053.1, from coordinate 1,729,590 downwards.
ATTACATTAATAATTATAATAAGCTAAGTGTTTGTCTGGCGTCGTTCGTTATAAAACATGTTTTTCGGTTTATCTGGATCAAATTTTGCTTATTGCTATAAATTTAGTAAGTGAGGATTTTACATTTTCGATAAAACCATAATCAACTCAGAGATGTCCCATATCTTTAATTTATCCAGACTATTGCGTGCCATGGAAACATTGCAAATCATACTATTAAAATGTGAAATTGTGACAGGTATTTATTGACTATTATTAAATAAACATTTAGTGTGAAGAAACAGATCACTTGAAGCTGTGAGCAACAGAATTGAAGTGGCTCTCCTTTGCTTGCGGGGGCAGATAAGGTATAGTTTACGCAAAACAAATAAATAAAAATTTCAGCATTACAGAACAGTCCACTATACAAATAACGTGTATGATCCAATCATCCATCTCTCTATTAATTTCGTAAGAAAATATTTCAATTTTTCCTCTATCTATAAACAAATCCAAAAACAAATAAACTTTTCTCTTACAAAAATAACAATAATAATGCAACTGCAATTGCGCAAGTCCACTCCAATCATTTTTCATTACAGACCCAGTCAAGCTGAAGCAACTAGGAAAGAAACAGCCCTTGGTCTTGCGTCTACTATCCCCCATTCCTCGCTTGGAAGTTGACTTTTTATATAACCGAGTCAACGTTAAGAAATCACCACCGTGACTTGATCAGCCGGTAAATTTAAGTCAAATCCACGGTGGCCGCCTATAGCGCTTTGTTCTTCCGATGATCTTTCATTATCCACGTCGCTGACGTCACTACCACCGACGACTTCAACGCTGTTGCTGCTACTACCGTTCACGTTATGACCACCGTCATAGTGACATCGTTTGTGTCCACCTAACGCTTGACCAGACGAAAACGACTTGAAACATATAGAACATGTATGAGTCTTTCCACTATGACTAACACCGTTACCGTTAAAAACAACGGAACCGGCGATGGTGTTAATAGACGGCTCTTGGTGACTTGGAACGTCGATATTCATTGGTTTCCGGTGACTGGTCTTGTGTCCACCTAACGCTTGGTAAGAGGAAAACGACTTTCCACATACCGTACACTTGTAACCACGGTGGTCGGACGACGGCAAGGACGGTGGAAGAGGAGATTGTACGGTGGAGCCACGAGCGAGCATGAGGAGACAAAGAGCGAGATACTCTTCTTCAGAAGGAGCTGTTTTCTGACTGAGACGGTTCTGATCAAAACGTTGACGTTTCGTGCGTTTTCTTTTAGCCCACTGCTCGAGATTCTCCGGCTCCATTTCTTCACGATACCGGAGAAAAGGCCGAGCAGTGGGGGTCGCTGAAGTAGGAGAGTTGAGAGTCTCGAGAGCCATATATATATGGTTTTGAATTTTGAGATGTGATCTTGAGGTATCTAAGAAGAAAGAGTGGAGTGTGTAATGTATTGTGAGCACGTCTTGTGTTTGTGTCTGTTGTGTGTTTTCGGAGCTGGTCTGATTTATATATATTTTTTGTTGAGAAATCTTTAGAATTTGGGGATTGAGAGTGGGAACGTGGGCTATGAGTGATCAAGTGGTGCTGCTCTTGCTTTCTTCAATCCATTAATTTCCTCTATTTTATAGTATAATATATTGTCATTAATTTTGGAATATTAATACCAAGTCCATGCATTGTTTTTTAGTTAGAAATCGCCAAACTTATTGGGAAGTTTCTTAGAATAGTATTAAGTTGAATTGTAGTAAAAGATTACTATTCAGCAATGTATATATTACGACACTTTAGAGTAACCAAACTAGTTGTTATATACTCATCATTAACCGTTGATCCTATAAATCGTTATAATGTAAAAATGAAATTAGGAAGACAGTTCTTTAAATGAAGTGCCGTATCTTTGGAGTTGTATTTTCAAAAAAAAAAAAAAAATTAAGAGATAAAGCTTTTGCCACAGGGAGTATAATCTCTCTTTACGTTTTGTGATATGTGGTGGCATTAGGCCGTTGCTTATCTGGTATTCTCTGATTAGTTAAAGAAGTCTAGATTCTTCTGGAGGCCAACGTGGCGTAATAGTAATGGTTGGACTTTTCGGTTGGATAGTTTAAAGACGGTACAAGGCTTTATGCGCAGACTACACGACGATGACAGTTCGTTGCACCACCGTCAACACTATCTACGTTTAGTTGATCGATCCTAAAATTCTATTGGTTACAACTTTCTTATAGCTTTTTCTTTAACAAAGAATACGTATTACACTCGATATTCTCGAGAGGTGCATCATGCTTCATGCTTGTATATTAGGAATAACTTATACGAGTTACTATTGTGCGTGTGTGTGTGTGTGTGAAACTTGTCCACTAGGGCAGTGGTCACCTAACAATTGGGCTTCGTTGACGACTATAAAAAGAAAATGGAGTAAATGGCTCTTAGTCTTCATCTTGTTGCATTATAAAGTGGGGTCGTCGTCGTTGCTCATTAAGAGCTTTGTCTACTTAGTCAACTCAACTGCCAAAACCACTTCAACTAATCTAAAAGCTGTCGTTATTTTTTTGTTGAAGAGTATTTCGAGGGTTTTCTACGCGATTATTTCTGGACAGTATATGGAAACAGTCTTATGAATATTCGCATAGCTAATAATTACAAAAATATAAAGTTAAGTTAGTGATCAACTGGTAAGACCAAACAACGAAGGCCAACAACAATGACGAGACAAAAGTACAAGTTCGATTAATCTAAGTATAATATACAGAGTGATCAAACGGTATCAGAGTGGCGCAGCGGAAGCGTGGTGGGCCCATAACCCACAGGTCCCAGGATCGAAACCTGGCTCTGATAATATTTTTTTCGTTTACCGTAAAATAAGTTAGTGGGCTGACTGATCTTGGGCAGGTGTCATTTTAGTTTCATATAGTTAAAGCCCAATAGACACACTAGGCCCGAAGAAAGCCACAAAGGCGTATTCTTCGCCACGTGAAAGGTTGTGAGTGGGCTGTCACTAAAGAAAGCCACACAGGCTGTTAATCACAGTGAAGAAAATATTCGCTATTTATTTCGTGAAAGTCGCATTTCTCTCTCTATCTCTCTATCTTCATCACCGCTTCTCCTCCTCCTCCAAATCGTCGCCGATCTTTCTGCATCTCCGATCAAAAAACCATGAGCAAAGGTCCAGGTCTCTTCGCTGACATCGGCAAGAAAGCCAAAGGTAACCTCATCGTATGCATCGAATTGATTTATCCGCTGATTCCGTTGTTGATTTGATGTTTTTTTTTTCTCATCGTGGTGTTTTAGATCTGTTGACGAGAGACTACAACACCGATCAGAAATTCATCATCTCCACCTACAGTGCTTCCGGCGTGGTGCGTATATGCATCCATAATATTCTCATATAGTCGTTCTGATTTCGATTCCGATTTCGATAGGTAGTTAGATCTGTTGATTATCAACGAGTGATGTATAAGGCTGTGATTATCGTTCTGTCTCGTTTGCATTGAGCCTGCATTGGAGAGTGTATATGTTTCCGTTCTGATCGATCTTGTCAGTTTGTTAGAACCAATTTCATTTAGTCATGGATTAGATCTCTGGTAACTGTATCATCAAGGAGACTGAGAGAGTATTTGAGTTTTGGATACAAAAGCTATTCCATGAAGGATTGATTCATTGTATTCCTCTTATATGTGAGCTATCGTGTGTGTGACCAATTAGCTAATGACATTTCTGATTTTCTGGAGGCTATTTTAGCAGCTTAACTCCATGAATTGATATCTTTGTCTCTGCGTTGTTGTTGTTAGGCACTTACGTCAACTGCTCTGAAGAAAGGAGGAGTGCATGCTGCTGATGTTACCTCCCAATACAAGTACAAGAATGCTGTCTTCGATTTCAAAGTCGACACTGATTCCACTGTAAGTTGTTTTTACTAGTAGATCCAGTACACAGCTAGCACGTGTTTCACACCTAATATTTGTTTTTTTTTTTGCTTTTGGCAGATTCTGACAACAGTCACATTCACCGAGATTCTCCCATCCACCAAAGCCATTGCTTCCTTCAAAGTCCCTGACAACAGCTCTGGCAAGGTTAATAAAATCAAATTACAACCCTTTTCTTCCTACGCCATTTCAGTGGTGGTTTTTGATCTTAGCTTTGATCATCTTTTGAATTTCCTTTTAACAGCTCGAGGTTCAGTACTTCCACGACCACGCAACTGTTACTGCTGCAGCAGCTTTGAAACAGAACCCGTTGATCGACATAACAGCCACTCTAGGCACACCAGTCATTTCCTTCGGTGCCGAAGCTGGATACGACACATCCTCCAAGACTTTCACCAAGTACAACGCTGGTATCAGTGTGACCAAACCTGATGCGTGCGCTTCCATCATACTGTAAGAAAGAATCTCCATATCTCAGATAAAATGATTACATCTGGTGTGGTTCTGGTCTGATTTTTTTTTTTCTTGCAGGGGAGACAAAGGAGACTCGATCAAAGCATCTTACCTTCACCACCTTGACGAATCCAAGAGAAGCGCAGCAGTTGGTGAGGTTTACAGGAAGTTCTCGACCAACGAAAACACGATAACGGTTGGTGGGCTATACGCGATTGATCATACGACTACGGTGAAAGCTAAGCTAAACAACAATGGCAAACTCGGTGCTCTGCTTCAGCACGAGGTTGTGCCCAAATCACTAGTGACTGTTTCCAGTGAGATCGACACTAAGGCGTTAGACAAGCATCCAAGGTTTGGTCTTTCTCTTGTTCTCAAACCCTGAAGAAGAAGTCTCCGAGCTTTTCTCTCGTATGCTCTCATTTGTTGAATTCTACGGCAGAGGACCTCCCGAGAGTTTTCGTTTTTACTATTTTGGAATAAATAGTTCCGCAGTGAAAATTGACGGTTAATTCTTTTTCGGTTATGTTTGTTTTTTTTTAAAACATTTTTTTCACTAAGCAGTATTCTTGGTTACATTTGTTTTAGCAAAGATGTCATTATCTCGTCATCCTCACATATCAAATTTGGAATTAATTTTTTTCTTTTAATTGTAAGCAGATGACATTTTTTAGATGATACTCCCTCTGTTTCATTATAAGTGTCACTTTAAACTCATGCACACGGATTAAGAAATCATTTAATTTTGTATATTTCCTGTGTAAAAATATCATTACCCATAAATCTCAACCAATAGAAAAATAAAATAGAGAATAAAAGTAATAAATTTTACATTGAAATGCGAAAACGACATTTATTTTGTAACGAAAAAAATTCTCTACAATGACACTTAATATGAAACGGAGGGAGTATATCCTCACATATCAAATTTGGTAACAAGTAGGTGACTAGACAACCAAGCTAAGGATTTTCTACTATTTCTTGGCTTCCATTTGTCATTTGTCTGCATTTACATTATAGAAATAGAAGATCCATTTAAATATCTAATTGTGACGAATAAATCAACACATTAATATACTCGTTTGTTTGTTATCAATTGATAACGTTTATCCCTTAACCAATAAAACATAAACTCGCCAAACACACATTTGGACAATCTTTAAATATTGGATAAGGTGAATAAGCCGACAAAGCCACCTATGTCGTCACGTGCCAATCACGCTCCAAAGAGCATGCGTCGTTAACACTCGCCTCCATCATGGTTTCCACGAGACATTAAACAACACATCGATTTATAAGTGTTTATAAAGCTGGAGAGAAACATGCTTCAGAGTCACAGTTGAGTATGTTCATTTAAATCTTCTAGTTCTCGAACTTTCATTGCTTCTTTAGAGTGTTTGCTTTACTCATTATTGAGGTATGGGTATTGCGGCCGTGACGAGGTGTGTGGGAAGGTGCTATGTTTCGCCGTCGTTCGGAGAGTCTGAATCGCTCCGGTCATCGAAGCGGCAGAATATAACGTTGCATGATTCCCGGAGCTCGGTGAAAGTCCGTAGTAGATGTTTGAAGTTTCGAGGGCAAAGTCAACGGAGACTAAGCTTCGTCCGTCCTGTCATGGCGACAGATGAGTCGAGTTTATCACGGTCCTCTGGTTATGCAGGTAATAACCATAAAGTTCAGATATGTTTCCTCTTCTGTTAATTATTAGGTTTGACTTAATCTCTGAACGTTACAAAGTCTTAGCTAAGTGCACCTAATAATATAAAAAAAAGTGCACCTAATATTAGGTTGCCTACCTTTCAACTAGGTGAAACGCAGCAAATCGATGGAACGCAAAAGAACATCGTCTGGCATGCTTGTCCCATCACTAAACCCGACAGACAAGAACTGATCAAGCAAAAGGGTTGTGTCATCTGGATTACTGGCTTACGTGGTTCAGGTTTGCTTTCTTCTTAGTGTGATTAACACTACAAAGAAAACAGTATGAAGAAACGTATTTGTGGTGATGGATGGAAAATTACTTTCCTTTTTTTTTTGTAGTGTGAGGTGTGTCTTCTTGAATTCTTCATATTTGTTTCTTTTTCAGGGAAAAGTAGTCTGGCTTGTGCTCTTAGCCGAGCTTTGTACAACCGCGGAAAGCTCTCATATATCCTTGACGGTGACAACGTACGACATGGTTTAAACAGTGATCTTAGTTTCAAAGCAGAAGATCGAGCTGAAAACGTTAGAAGAGTTGGTGAAGTGGCTAAGTTGTTTGCAGACGCTGGGATAATCTGTATTGCTAGTCTCATATCTCCTTACCGGAAGGAACGTGCGGCTTGTCGTGCATTGTTACCTGAAGGAGATTTCATTGAGGTTTTGCAATAGTTCATAACGCAGAGTCAAAACATTTAACCCTATATGTTAAAAGTTTCCCTCTCTTTTGGTTCTCTTGTTAGGTATTCATGGATGTACCACTCCATGTCTGTGAAGCTAGAGACCCAAAGGGCTTATACAAGCGTGCACGTGCTGGGGAAATCAAAGGTAACCTCTGCATCAGTTTTGAGCTTATCCTAAATACTTGTCCTGATCTTCATGAGATATAATACATTAATACCTTCGTGATCTATAACCATGCATATCAATCTCTCAAAATCATTTATTCTTCAGGTTTCACAGGGATAGACGATCCATATGAACCACCTTTGGATTCCGAGGTATCTATATATTCTGGTGATCATATCCTTTTTATTTATTGTTTATTTTCATCATTGGTCTACTATGGTTTGCAGATTGTGATACAAAACAACAGAGACAATGGTTTTTCTTCTTCTTCATCTTTAACTGAAATGGCAGAGATTGTTGTCTCGTACTTAGACCAAAATGGATACCTCAAGCAGTCATAGAAACACTCCACAAAGTCACATAATGACAAAATGTATCAAAATGTATTATCTCATGTCATGTATATAAATCATTAACGTGTGTTTTAATTGCTTGAATGCGATGGTAAAATCATTACTGTAACGTGCCTTAACCTTTGGAATGTGACCAAATAATCTATTACTCTTCTCATTTGTGTTTTTTTTCTTTTCTATTTTCGCTTTTAAATAGTTTTTAATTATAAACAAGCTTAGAGCGTCTCCATCCATTAAAATTTATGTGAGATTCTAAAAAAATATTTAATTGAATAACTAAATTTTATATTTTTTTTTTAATTCTAAAATGCTAGTTAGATGACATGTAGAAGGTAAGTTAATCTCTAACTCAAACCTATTTTTTCCTTTATAATTTCCACAAAAATAGAGTGACTCTATTTTAGAATAAATTTTGCTCCAATGGTTTACTCTAAAATAGAGTGACTCTATTATAGTGTAGAAAATAATGGGATTCTACTTTTCCACTCTATATTTGGAGTAGAAAAATAGAATCCCACTGTTTTCTACACTATAATAGAGTCAATCTATTTTAAAGTAGACCAATAGAGCAAAATATTTTATATATATTATTTACGAAGTGATTTGTACACATATCATCATTACAATCATTCTCGCAAAAAATGATGACATGACACAAAAAAAAGATGACATGTTTTAAAAAAAATAGTGACATGACATCATATAAATTGTGATATGTAAAATTTCCTTATAAAAACATATATTTTTCTGTATGAAATTTTAATTATAGTAATGACTAATAACTCATATATCATTATTAATGTTAATTTCACATATAAATATTTATTTTTTGTAAACTATTATAATGTATTAATAACTCATATATCACTAATTAAATAATATATATATATCTCACATTAGTAAAAATAAGCTAAATACGATTACAAATATACAATTTTAGGTTAATTTATATATCATATTTGTATAAATGTAAATGTGCATCAAAAAATACAAAAATAAAGTAACTCTAGTCCAAAAAAAATAATATTTAAATGTTTAAAATTTATTTAAATTTATATGTTCATCATCATCATATTAATTAACCTTGATTTTCCAGTTTGACATATTTTAACTAAAACAACGAAATATCTGATTTATTAGCATTTATATTTATTAAAAAAATATACCAAATCAAAAGAAATAAGATTACAAAATACATTAATGGTTTTTTTTTAAAAAAAATATTGAAATTAAAATATAAAAAATAATACTATTGAAAGATAAATCATAAAAAAAAATTATATTTAAAATTATTATTTCTGCACATGGCGCAGGAAAACACCTAGTTTAGTCTAAAATATATTCACTCTATTTTTGTGGAAATTATAGAGGAAAAATAGGTTTGGGTTGGAGATGGTCTAAGAGTTTAGAACTGGTTCTAAAAACACTTATTTTAAAACCTCTTTTCACTCTCTCTCCTATTTTCTTCTTTTATTTTTTTATTCTTAATACTGAGGTTCTAATAAAAAAACCTCCAATGGAGGTGTTCTTAGAGCATCTTTAACAAGAGTTTCTAAAAAAAATCTCTAAACAATAAACTAATGAAACAAATATAAAAGTAAGAAGGAGAAGATATATGTAAAAGAGGAAAAGTAGAAATGCATATAGTTAAGAACTTTTTACTGAGGTTTAAGAAAATAAACTAACAGATGTCATTTATTTGTTGGGAAAATCAATTAAAAATAAATGAAATAAAATAATTAATTAAAAAATTAAATAAAAATAATGGAGGATATGTAAATGAATCATTCAGGTGAATATACATGGAAGACGAGGAAATTAGCAAATAGCTACAGTGTTTCTATATTAGGTAAGTGGATACGAGTCACTTGGTGAAATTTCAATCTGATCTTCGAGCAAGTATTCATAGTATATATACAAACATTGTTTGTATATAGAGTTGTTTCAAAGCTATTTAATTCTTTTTTTTTAACATCAACTTTCATTCATTTATAAGTTCGAAACAGAGACACTACACAGCCCGATATGTAGAGATACTCATAATAAACTACCCACTTCTTGCCTTAAGCAAATTACAGCCCCATCAAACCGACTAAAAAAAACCAAGGCAGGAACAGGTTAGAGGCAGCGGCTTTCATTGACAAAGAATTCAAACAACCAGGAGGGATGTCCATTAGCCACGTAAGATTGTTCTCTTCCTTCCCTGGTCACACTCTGTGCAATGATCGATGCTCCTCTGTTTTCCTCCTTAAAAACAGAACACAGTTGATACTCATCCATGCGTTTGAGGAAACTGTTTAGTTCTTCGACATGAAAACGCATGGCCGGCCAGAGTAGAGGTTTCTTAACAGCCAGGAAAACCTCCTTAAAGTCCCCTGCAAACACCACTCTATTCATGTGGAGACTCGTCATACTCTCTGCAGCCCAGAGGATTGAAGATAGTCTAGCTGCATCAAGACTTGAAATATTAGAGAAAGCTCTGCGACTGTGCATTAAGACAACACCTCTGTGGTTCCTTAGAACCCACGCTACCCCAAGCTTCTTCGATTGCTTTACCCAATCAAACCCCACATTACACATAATCCATTCTTTTGGAGGAGGCGACCATTTCCTCTTTATTTTCTCCACGACAACCTCACTCTGGATGTTAATTTCAGCATCCACTTCTTGAGCCAAAAACCACTCTTCAGCCTCCTTTAGAGCCTTAGCCGTAATTTCTTCAGGATGCCATCTTATTCCTTTGAAAATTAGATCATTTCTGCTCTTCCATATTTCCCATAACATCCATGGCCACACTCTCATTATCTTTGGATCACAGAGAAGATTAGATTTCAAAAGGAAGAGGTAGTATAAGTTTCCAAATAGACTACCCTCTTCAAACGCAATCCTTGAGCGAGGTATACCAGAAAGCGCCCACACCTGTCTTGCTGGGTCGCATTGGAAAAGAGCGTGGAGGATCGATTCACCTTCTTCACCGCACGTTTGGCATCTACTATCAATACGCATTCCCCTCTTGATAATCAGCTCAGAAACAGGTAGAGCTTCACTTAGAGTTTTCCAGAGGAATGTCTTGATTTTTGGAGGAGCAAGCACGTTCCAGACTTTCTCCCTAACTGGGTTAAGAGAAGGGAGATGCAGAGTCTCCGGACAACACATTTTCACTTTTTCATCTCTTGCTAATCGGTACGCCGATTTTACTGACATGTTCCCCGATCTATTATACAACCAAACGTAGAAATCATCACGACTGATCACCGGTTGGTTGGACAATATCAATTCTACATCACCAGGGACAAACACATCGTTGAGGGCTGACACATTCCACCTTCTCGTGTTTGAGTCTATCAGATCACAGACCCTAAGGTTAACATCAAAAGTGGCACACTTAATCCACGGAGCTCTCAGCCCCATCTCCGGATCATTTAACCATTTCTCTGACCAGACCCTTGTGTTGACCCCATTTCCAATGCTCTTTTTAAGGCCTTTCTGAAGGAGCTCCCTTCCATACACCATACTTCGCCAAGCATACGATGGACGACCTCCCAGCGGAGCATCCAGAAAGTGGTGATTAGGGAAGTACCGACTTTTCATGAATCTCGACATAAGACAGTCAGGGTCATTAACAAATTTCCAAGCCTGTTTTGCTAACAACGCTTGATTAAAACATCCGAGGTCTTTGAACCCAATTCCACCTAGAGCTTTCGGTAAACACATCCTATCCCAGGAGATCCAATGGATTTTTTTAATGGGGAGATCAGAATTCCACCAGTAGTTGGCCATCAAGCTCTCAAGGCTCTTAGTGAGCGTTTTGGGAAACTTGAAGCATGACATGGGATAAACTGGAAGCGCAGCAGCTGTAGACTTCAATAAAACCTCCTTTCCACCTTGAGAAAGATGGCGCAGAGACCACGAGTTCAATCTGCCATGAGCACGGTCTTTAAGGAAGCTGAGCATCTTAACCTTTGATCCAGAAAAACATTCAGGCATTCCAAGGTAGGTCCCTGTTCCACCGATATTGTAGACGCCAAGAATGTCTTTCAGCTTCTCTTGCTCTTCCTCTGGGATTAGTCCACCAAATGAGATAGCAGATTTTTGGTAATTGATACATTGCCCAGTGGCTTCACCATAGAATGTAAGGATCTTTTTTAGGTTCCCACATTGCTGTTCATTAGCTTTACACAAAAAGAGACTGTCATCCGCAAACAAAAGGTGGCTAATCGAAGGACCCATTTCAGAGAAGCTCATCCCAGAGATCATTGCGTTTCTTTCTGCTACCTTCAATAAATGCGATAAGCCTTCAGTACATAGCACAAAGAGAAACGGAGAGAGCGGGTCTCCCTGACGAAGCCCTCTAGATGGAGATATCATCCCAAAAGGCTGGTCATTGATCAGAACCGCAAAAGAGACCGAGGAGACACACATCATAACCCAAGCAATCCATTGTTCTGCAAAACCCATAGCCGTCAGCAAGGCTTGAAGATAGCTCCACTCAACCCGATCATACGCTTTCGACATGTCAGTTTTCACTGCCATGAATTCCGACGAAATAGATGGGTGCGTTTTCAGAGCGTGCACAGCTTCATGGGCTATAATAATGTTGTCTTGGATTAGCCTTTCGCTTACAAACGCTGACTGATTAGCAGAAACTAACTCCCCCAAGAAAGGTTGCAATCTTTTCACCAAGATTTTTGAGACAGTTTTATAAAGGACTGAACATAAGCTGATAGGACGAAGATCAGACATATTTTCAGGGTTCGGGATCTTCGGGATAAGACAGATATAAGTAAAGTTCCAGTCTGCTGGAAGAGATCCCTTATCGAACACTTCTTGTACCTCTTGTGTCACTGAGTCACCAATCACCTTCCAAAACTTCTGGAAGAATAATCCAGTCATCCCATCTGGCCCAGGTGCACTGTCAGCATTGATTGAGAATATCGCCTCTCTCACCTCCTCCTTTGATACCTTACACGACAGGCTCAGGTTCATCGCATTAGACACCTTAGGAAGCATGCTTGAGAAGACCGGCTCATACGACGGGGGATTAGAGGATTCAAATAACTCCGAAAAGTATTGAATTGCCACCTCTCCCTTAGCTGCTTCTGACCATTGATCACGTCCATTCTTGTCCTTCAGTTTGATCAGAAAAGTTTTCGATCTGTTAGCTTTCACAGACCGGTGAAAGAATTTGGAGTTCCTGTCACCTAACTTCAGCCACTTTTCTCTGCTTTTCTGTCTCCAATACATCTCCTCTTCCCTATAAGCCTGCATGAGTTCCTTCTTGATGTTCTGGATAACAAACCAACATGAATATGGTTTTGATTGGAACCACTCCAATCTCTCCTGCAGTGATCTTATTTTATCTTTGGCATTGAACTTCTTTCTGCGTTTCCATTGGCTCATGATGTTTCTGCATTTTCTAATCTTTAGAGAGACCGAGATTGCATTTCTGCCATTTCTCCAAGCAGTTTCTACCTCTTGAATCACATCAGGGTGGTGCAGAAACCTCCTATCAAAACGAAACTGACCCCTCTGAGTATCAGGATTGGCTCTCAGATTCACCCAAACAGGTCTATGGTCAGAGCCTCTCTTCTCAAGAAAGGTTTGATTTGAGGTTGGGAACCTTGCACGCCAAGCTTTGTTACCGAAACATCGATCAAGGCAACACTGAATGTACTTTTTCCATCGCTTCCCAGCCCAGGTGAATCTGTTCCCTTTGCTGCATAATTCTTCCATTTCACAGGAAGAAAGCATCTCAGCGAAAAATCTGAAAGAAGACTCTGGTCTTCTAGGGCCACCCAGCTTCTCAGCATTGTTTAAGATTTCATTGAAATCACCAACAATACTCCAAGGCTCCAACCTTCCCTCTCCTAGTCTAGAGAGCTTATCCCACACAACACTTTTTCCATCCGATGCAGGCTCACCATAGACGAAAGTTAAAAAGAAGGATGAATCACCAAATTTAACAAAACAGTCTACAACGTTTTTGTCCGAGCTTTTAATACATAAGTTGACATTCTTCTTCCACAAAATTGCTAATCCTCCACTGTATCCTACCGGGTTCACTGTGTGGACTCGCTCATAGCCCAACCAAACTTGTAAATCTACTACAACATTCCGACATTTTTTTGTTTCCATTAAGAAAAGAATCTCCGGGAAGTGGTATTGACGCAGTTCCCGTAGACGTTGAATTGTCAAGCCTTGAGGCCGCCCCAAGCCTTGACAATTCCAGCTCAAGAAGCTCATTGGGGATGGGGCAATCCCTCATCTGGGATCGCCTTAAGACATACCGCCTTACTGTTGTTTTTAATCTCCTCTTCCACCGTCGAACATTTCCTCTTCTTGCTACCCATCAACTGCTTGCCGTCTCTCTGATCATTCTCAGGCACCTTTGCAGCAGTGTCTTGGTCTTTACTTCTCCTCTGTCTCGTGGATTTGGGGGGTCTTCTTCTCACCGCATACTTGTTCTTAACAATCCCGGAAGAACAAGGAGCAAAGTTAGGAACTTTAACTGCCCTGAACACCGTAGGAGAGTAAGAACACAAGGATCCTTCTGACTCAAGTAACTCTTCTCCTTCACCCATAGTAATAAGGTTGGGAGCAGATTTACGAGAAAGCTGAGAGTGAGAGTGAGCTTTAAAGGATGTTGCCATGAGTTTGTTTGGGTTACTTTGCGTACTCAAAGCTCTATCTTCCTTCTTGTTCTCCAAGTAATCGAACACAATTCCTTTTCCTTTGTTTAAGTCTGATGTGAACAGAGGAGCATCCTCCAGTCTCAGTGCCAATCTCTGAGTCATAGGATCTTTCTCTGCAAGCTTGACAGACCTCTTTATCTTGTCAATCTTGAGCTCGCGGTTTTCCCCAGTGTCTGCCATCAAGTATCGACGCATTTCTTCCAGTACCTCTTTAGCCATCTTGAACCGGCCTGTGGCAGGATCGATATTGACTTGTTCTTCCTCCAGAATTCCAAACAAGATATCATCTTCAGCTAGTGTTTGCTTCTTCCTCTCTAGTTCAGCAGATATCTTCTCTCTTCTGATTCTAGATTCTTCTTGGCGCTTTCTCACAATTAGAGGACAAAAGTCCTTTTCATGGTTTAGTCTTTGACACTCAAAGCATCGTTTCTGAACTTTTTCATAGTTGTAGCGGACCACTGATGATTTCCCTTTAGACGTCACCACTCTTGTTTTATGAAGAGGGTTTGCAACATTAAACTTCACCAGAACTCTGATGAAGTCCTGAGTAATCGGCCTGGTTGGGTCGTAAGCAACGAGCATCGTCTTGCCCACCAAATCTCCAAGAGCTGAAAGCGCTTGGGCGTTGTAGAAGTTAACTGGGATGTCACGGATCTGAACCCATATAGGCACGTACTGGAGGTAATCTTCAGGAGGGTTTTCGACCCATCTTTCCACCACAATCACCCATTCTTCAAAGGTTTGAACTCCTCTCTCCAAGATATCCAGTAGATCATGTTCATACTTGAAAATGAACTGAAAGCGTTCCTGTGAGAGTGCAACACCACGGACTCGCCCTTCCTTTTGCCATTTCCTAGGCATTTTCATGATGAGGGACGCCATCTTCTGTTTATCTGGGTTAAGGAGTCTACCCATTAAACTGAGGTTATTTTCTTCAGCAGAACTGAATTCGGGGAGGTCTGGCATCACGAACGGCACCTCTTCTTCATCAAGTGATAGAGCCATTAAGGCTTTATCCATCGCCAAAGACATGGTTAACTGCTTCAATGTATTGAAAATCTTCACTAAATGCTCACCAAACCTCTGTTTTTCCTTCAATGTTTGCAAGAACAGAAAGAGAAAACAGAAAAGTATTTGAAATAAAGTAGCCAAATATCCCTCGAGAACACCTAAAGGCGTTGACAAATCTTCTAAAAACCGTGTTTGCAGAATTAACCCACGGATAACCAAGCCACAAACGGCTATTACCCAGCAAATAAAAGCCTTAAGCCCACTAGGGGTGTCTTTACGAGGTGATATTCTCCCTCTTCTCTCTTCTCTAACTTTTATCGAGGTTCTTTGGCTGCTTTACCTCAAAGCTATTTAATTCCAATTTGTCAAATATAAATATATATATATTTTAAAAAGTGACTGAAGCTTCGTCTCACTAATATCATCTACAGCAACCGTTGAAGACTGTCGCTGGAAGATGAACTTCCACTGCAATGCATTGCTTTGTCGCATAGATCTGCAGATTGCCTGAAGGAGAAAGTCGGATCTTCAGATCTGAACTCTAAAACGTCAACCTTATCCTTCAGCAACTTTTGTTCATTGTCGGAACTCAACACTTCGTCGCAGCTGCGCCACAGATTTGGGAAAAGTGGTTGCCGCACAACCCACATAAGCAAGCATATCGGTTCTACATCTAATTTAGTGGGTTCTTTCACTCTTCTATATTTTGTTTTACCTGATCTTTCAACTACAAATACATGTCGCCAAATCAGAGAATTGGATTGGAATGGCACTTAGCAAATATTTTCATACTATCCGGATAAAATTTATTTTTGTATTACCAGTTAATTCGTTAAATGTATATATATATATATCTTACATGCATTGGGAACCACAAACTAAACTCTTAATAGAAACTAAACCCTAAACTCTATCATCTCAACCCAAATTTTCAGCTAAATAACTCGGTAAGCTGGCTGAGTCACTCCACCGTAGATCGGCACATTATCATCACGATAACAGTCGGATTTTGATCTGGTTTCTCTCAAAATTAGAGATTCTGAAATTGGAAAATCTTGTGCTTAGTTGAAAAATCAGTTACGTCTCTTAACTTCGATTCGTAAGATGTTAATTTTTGTGCTGTTTTTATTTTTCAGGATGAAGAACCGGAGAGGAAAGAAAATGACAGTGAAAAATTAATTTAATAGATAAATATGAGAGATAATAGAAATTACAATAGCTACAATATAGAGATATAGTCGGAATAATGAAAAAGTAATAGTACGAAACAATAGCATATTCCAGTTAGCTAATTAAAGAGTTTTTCTTGTATAAATTGTTTGATATTAAACTCATTAATAAACAAACATATATTTTATTTACTTTTGGTATATCTGTATCTTTTAGTTAAGGAAAAAATATTTATTGTAGACTGTTAATTAACTTTATGATTGATTTAGTGAGAAATATATAATATATGTTTAGTGGACAATATATTTCTCTTGGAATTTTAAGAAGCATTCAAATGATAATACATGTTATAGATAAGACGTCGTAATGTTTTTTTCTTTTAATATACACTAAATTCTGATCCGTCCTTAAAAGGACGGGTACTTTTTTGTTGTTTTTTAATATAAATATTGATAATCCTTTGTTTTAATTATATAAATTGTGACATGATCAAGTTTCAATTATACGAGTTTGTTATATTGTGTATAGTATGACAAAATTTAAAATGCGTTACACATCCGTTTTATGTTAGTAAATAAGTTAAACAATGGTTGTATCCAAAATTCGTACTTAGACTATTATATAATTTTTTAAAGAATTATAAATTATATAAATATTGCTAAACATATAAAGTGGCCATTAATAATATTTTTGTTTAAGTTTTATCCTCGTGTAATTACAAAATTCTAATTTTAATATCAATCTTTTAAAATTATTGCAGATTTTATTTTATGTTATTAATATTAAATTTTTTATGGAATATGAAATTGATTATATAAAAACATAAATCATTTAATTAGTTAACAAATTTGAGTCATATCTAATTTATTTAGAAACATGAGGTAGAATAAGAAATAAGCCCACTAAACCAAAAGACCACTATACCATTAATGAATTTTAATTTTTAGTCATATCATTAAGGGCAATTTTGGAAAAATTTAGTATTTCATTAAAGGTATAAATTCAGAATGTTTCTGTTTTAATAGTATTGATGAGATTGAGAAACACATGCTCTAATGCAATCAGGGCGTGATTGTCCCATTGGTTTTCTGACATTTTAACCTTTTCTTAATTTTCTGATTAATACCTAATAAAAATCATGTGGACATATTTATTTAAGAACAAAACAGACAAAAACAACAATGAAAACTATGTATTTGTATACATGGATTGTGAGGAATTGATTGATCATCTATGATCTCACTTGTATGTATATAATAAGGGACATAGCTTCAGAAGCAATAACATGATCGATTCCTACACTTTGGCAGGTCCAGGTCGCATCACATGCCTTTCTATCACATGTCCTTCAATGTTTTAGCTAACTAGTTAACAATCCATATGTCACCTAGGGTGATGACGACTTCATTAATAATTTATTGAATTAATTTGACACCATGTGGAAATTTGTTACTTCCAACGGCAATTTATCTATTTTATTATAATTCATGTTTTCTAGGCTGCAAAATTTTAAAGTAAATCGTGGAAGCCCCGCTAATCAAAAAATTTAACTAAAAGTTTATTAATGTTTTTATACAAAGAGATCTGAAATTCAAATTCCAAAAATGTAAATTATGTAGATTACAAAAAATCAGTTACAAAAAATATTCAACATAGTGCAAGGCGTACATAGATCTCATAAGATGGTTTAAAATAACGCAGTCAAACATGTATACTCATATATGATGATAAAATATTATTCATCAATATTCTGCGGACGTTAAAAAAGTATAGTAATTAATATAATGCCTTCTCCTTGTTTTTTACTAAGCCATGTTGTAGGCGAGAAGTTCTTAAAATAGTAGATGAGATGTCTGATCCCAATATAAATCAGGTGATCATATTTTCCTCCTTTCACAATAGCTTCAGAGAAGGGTTTTTCTTTGATTTAAGATTGTTTGATTTGCTGTGTCTGATTCTTCAATTTGGGCGTTTGAAAGTTCGGATTTTGTTCGGATCGATTCTTTTATGAGTCTCAAACATTTGAATCCAACTAAGTACTAGATTTTTTTTGGTTCATATTCGAGTTGGTTTCTCTCAGGTCCGGATCGGTTAGAATCTATCATTAAAATAACTCTAATTTGCAGACCTGTAGCGGGTTTAGATTGACTTTGCATATTTTAGATCAGAAAAGACCGAAGCATCAAAATTTCACCGAAATCCATCATATTTATCTTAATTTTGTTAAATAACCAAAACAAACTATTAATAACTGAAGTTAAACATTTCTAAACTCTAAATTTAACACTTAAATTTTCATATTACTTGAAAATGTTAAAATAATAATAATAAAGACTGCTCCTTAAAAGACATTTCAACTAAATTATAAACTAAAATATACAAAATAGAGCAACTAAAATTAGATTTTTGGATATTCATATTTTAAGGTCGAATCCCGATCTATTCAAATCGGTTATTTTCGGTTCTGGTTCTTTCGGATTTAGGAGTTTTGAACCCAACTAGATATAGGAGTTTTCTAGGTCTGAGAAAAATGCCAGGCTTACTTCCAAATGTTATATGGTTTATGTTTCCGAGGCTTCAATTTTTTTTAAAAAAAAATTAAAAACGACATGTATTCTCCTTGTTCTTCAGTGAGCAAGTTGTAGTGGGGTTTTAAAATAGTAGAGAAGATGTCTGATGCTAATATAAATCAGGTGATCATATAAAATGAAGGTCTTTCTTTGATTTGAGATTGTTTGCCTTGCTGGAACTGATTCTCCATCCTGTTCCATTAAAAAAAACATGGCGATATTGGGTGAGATTTCGGTAAAACCAGATGAAATATTTCCGCTTCTGAAGCTAACAATGGCGATAAAGAAAGCTAAAAAGCAGATCCCACCTGAACCACACTGGGCGTTTTGCTACTCGACGCTCGGCAAGGTTACTAAAAGCTTTTTTCTCCTCATTCTGCAACTTGGACCCGAGCTTCGCGATGCAGTACCTTTTCTCCCCCATCTTTGTCTCTCAACACTATATTTATACTGTTATACATGCTTGTGATGGTATGAGTGATTATTGATTCTTGGAAAGTTAGAATTAATTGATTACTAAAATGTTGTTTTTATTTGATTGCCACTTAAGTTTCTTATCCTTTTGTTTTCTTTGTGTAGATATGTGTGTTCTACTTGATTCTCAGAGCTCTTGATACCATCGGTTAGGGTCTCTTAACTAGATATTGATACTTCTCCATATCTACAAATCTTGTGTTCTTTTAGATAAAAATGTCATCCACATTAAAACCATTTTAAACTTGGATGGCATGCTATGTTTTTTTTTGTAACACAGAGGACGACGCAAACATACCAACTGACGTCAAGCTTCCAGTTTTAGTAGCTTTCCATGGTCACATATATGAATCTGACTGGCATTTTTCATGCAAGTCCCCTGAATTGTTTCTTTGAATCTTTGTTCTTTCATATGCCATAAAAAAATAATTGAGTATTTAGTTTACTTCTTACTTACTCAACATTAGGTGGTAAGGATGAGTACAAGGTTTTAATGGACCAATTTCACCATGTTTCTGCAGCTTTTATGGATCTTAAAAAAGGGTTAGTTCTAATATATGTTTTTCCCCATGTGTTCTGTTCCTTTTTGCAATTTTTGAGCTCATGTAGTTACACTCTTTTAATTGATTTCCTTACTTATACAAAGGTACCAAGAGGCTGTCGTGGATACTAGTAAAAGAATGGGTGTAGGAATGGCCAAGTTCATTTGCAAGGAGGTTCGTGATGCAATGCGTTTTTTTTAAAAATTTATGGCTAACATGTTTCAGTTAGCCTTGTTTAATTTGCTTATATGCAGCCGCCCGATAATCTAATGCACTTACGAAAATTACAGGTCCATCATTTTAAAAAATTTGGACATATCATTATCCCTTGGTTAGGACATCAACATCAGTAGAAACAAACACACAATATCATATCAAAAGAATAATAACCAATAAAAATTGAGAAATAGCACAGAGTTTCTCAAAATTCTAGCATAGTTTAATCTGGCGTTTAGAACATTATCATTGCATATTTTCTCACCAAAGTATATTTGACTTATAATATTAATATAATTTGCCATTCCAACTAAATTTTGTTATAACATGTTTACAAGCAAAAATCTGCAAAGTCTTTTCTTTGAGAAATGATCTTTGTCTATCTCTCCTCTCTATTTTATTTTTAATTTGTGAGAAACTCACTGAATATGAATGGCTTTATGTGGAGTTCTCAGCAAATTGAAACTATTTGTAAATGTTCCTGACCGTCCATGGCTAATAGGCTATCCATGCTCGTTCATTTGGCCCGTGGGCCAATCCCATCCGACAGGCGATGCATTAATTTATTCGAAAGTTTAAAATCATGTTTACTGACCATGAAATTACCACATGATATTTTTCAGTGTTTTGTCCTCACTCGCACGATATCCCACTTTCTGACATGTTACACTTCTTTCTTTGACCTCACTCGCACGATATCCTATTTTCCGATCCGACATGTTACACATCCTTCCACTACTCCATCCCAAACACTTTTAACTCTGGATTTCTAAATGAATGGTTGACGGAAAAAGTAAGTCAGCTTTGATGACATAGGTAACAAAATCAATTCTTTTAAGCATTTTCACATAAATCAAAAATCAGAATGTTACAATTCACCTCCACTCACAAAGCGCAACACTCCCATTGAGCATCACAACATGTCTCAAGACGCCTCTCGGGTCAGAATCGAGATGGCTAACCAGCTCTGCTACTATTTGTAATGCCTTGACCGTCCACAACTAATGAGACATCCATGCACGCTCACTCGTCCCGTGGGCCCAATCCCGTCCAACTGGCAGTTCATTAATTTTTCTGAATCGAAATCATTGTTTACCATATGACCATGACCTTTCTCCGTACTTTAGCCTTACTCGTACAATATCACGAATCAATTTTCGACAGGTCGCATGCCTTCCACTACTCCAACCCAAACATGCTTAATTGTGAAGTTCTAAATGGTTTGTTAACCGAAAAAATAAATCAACTTTGATAACATAGTTAGCCAAATTAATTATTTTAAGCATTTCCACGTATACCAGAAATCAGAATGTTCCACTAATATTATAATGAATCTTTTTGTTAAACTAAAACGTATTTTCTTTTAAAATCAAATGAGAGACAAGCTGACACATGCCAATAAATCATGAGGTTCTAAAAATTACTCATTTGAGAACTTTTTTCATTGTCTCTCTTCAGTTTAGTTTTCTTCATTTTTTGTTTTTTTTTGTAAATTGTCTAAAATGTCTACTCAGAACCTGCTACTGGACTTGCTCTTAGAGCATGATTAATAGTAACGTATCTACTATGAATTCTTACATATATTCTATTACTATTTTCTAGTAATGTAACCAAATTTTTAGAAAGTGAGTAAAAGCAAGCCAATGAGATAATGCACCTACAAACAAAGTTTCGCAAGTTGAGGAGTCTCTCATTTAAGATTCATATCTCAACCTTTTCTTACCTCCCTCTTCTTCTATTATTTTTAAGAATATACATTGGCTGAGATGATCTTTCCTTGTTATAAAACAGGTAGAAACTGTCGATAACTTTGATGAATACTGCCACTATGTTGCTGGACTTGTTGGTTTAGGCCTCTCAAAACACTTCCTTGCTTCACAGTTAGAAGTATTGACTCCAAACTGGGAGAAGCAAGCTAATTCAATGGGTTTGTTTTTACATGTACGACAATTTTTTTTGGCATGTACAACATTTCTTCCTCATATCGGTTTACCGTTTCTGGTGTTGAATATCTTGTGTCTATTTTTTATATATGTAGAACGCACACGTTATCAGAGACTATCATGAAGACATTAATGCGATACCAAAGCCACGCATGTTTTGGCCTCGTGAGATTTGGGGCAAATATGTTCACAAGCCTGAGGTGCATACATACTATCTCAAGCTCCCCCATCTAGAAGTGGGACAATTTTGAATAAATATCTCTTCTTATTTTTCTGTGAACAAACTAACAATGTTGTAGGACTTACAAAATGAGGAGAACTCAAGCAAGGCAGTGCAATGCTTGAATGAGATGGTCACCAATGCCTTGGTGCATATTGAAGATTGCTTGAAGTACATGGATGCATTGCGTGATCCTGCCATATTTCGTTTATGTGCCATTCCTCAGGTTAGAGAAATAATTATCAAAGTATTCTTAGTTTTCTTATCAGCTATAAAATTTTCTCAATTAATTTCATCTCTTCAACTTCCTCTGCAAAATTAATTGATTGAGAATGTTTTAGTCGGAAGTTAATATTATTTTGTTTTGATTTATTTCCTCGATCAGATCATGGCGATTGGAGCACTTGCACTATGCTATAACAATGTACAAGTATTCAAAGGCGTTGTCAAAATGAGGCTAGGTAAGATGTTTAACTAATCTTGAGTATGAGAAAGTAACAAAACATTTCCAACTGAAAACCAAGATGTTGAACAACATTTTCGCTGTTTAGGACTTACTGCTAAAATTGTGGATCGCACAAAGACAATGGCTGATGTCTATGGTGCGTTCTATGATTTTTCTTGCATGCTGAAAAGAAAGGTATGTCAGTAGTTCCTCTTTTATTATTTCCTTTGTCTATATGTAGTATTATTAGATGACAAAGCAATGTGTATATCTATAACTGTAAGCTATTTAGGTTGACAAGAATGATCCTAATTCTGTGCATACACTAAACCAAATTGAAGTCGTTCAGAAAGTGTGCAGAGACAGCGGCGTCTTTCATAAGAGGTACTTTGTATCTTCTTGTTCTATTATATTTTGATATGGTTTTAATCTGGTCTGAGCTGGTAGCATTATTGAGAAGCTGGTATTAACGGTGTATTATTAGTTTGTTTAACTTGTTTGACTTTCATAGTTAACAACACTATTATAGTTACTTTATATATTATTATATTGAAAAATTCTCTTTAATAATTTTTTAGTTTACTTTCACAAAAATAACCTTCCAAAAACGAAAAATGACCATTTTTTTTATTAGAGGGTATATGCATTTATAGCTCTAGGATTAACTAATCTTAAACTTATGGTTTAGAGTTAAAGGATGTTATTTTGGGGATGTTATCAAATTTTTAAAAACAAAAAAAAAATCAATATAAGAAAAGACTATTTTGGTCATTTTGTTTTTGAGAATTATTTTTGTGACAAAAACTTAAAAACTGCTATTTAAAAGAATTGCCTTGCTATATTTGATAGAAACAAAATATAGAAATCATAACTTAATCCAAGCGTGGGAAAAAAAACGAAACCAAATAACCGAAATGGAACTGAACTGAAAGAACCAAAACTGGAACCAAACCGAAACCCTCAAATACAAGAATGTTTCTTGTGTTATATATATAACTAGGGTCAGCCCGCCCTGCGGGCGGGATATACTTTATTTTGTGATTTACGTTATTATTTTTTGTATGATTCTGTAGTTTGTGTTTTGGATTTGCATTTGCAAAAAAAATTTTATGATAGTGACTTTTGTCATTTAGAATTTCTTTTCACCAAAAAGAATTTTTTGTCTTTTGTTTTGGTTGTCCAAAAAAATAATAGTTGTTTCTATGTTACAGAAATATGGCAATGTTATGTTATGAGGGCTTCAAATGGTCTTCATGTTGTTTCTTTAAAAAAATGATCTCAAAATAAGAAAACATTAAAACTGGAAAGTGTGAAAACCGAATAGTGGTCGATGCGTATAAGCACTTGTTAGTCACCATAAAACCAACTCCAAGAACCTTTCCTATGGTTTATAGTAATAACAGTCACTGTATCGATTTTCCAGATTATTGAAATATACATTTTTTGGATGGTATTATAAAGATTATATTAGTTTTATAAAACTTCTTTTTTTTCAAAATAGAGATGTTGCGTTTGATTTTAAAATATACAATTTTATTATTTTAAGTTGTTGGTTAGTTTGCAAATAATTTTTGTATGGGATTTTTTTTATTGCATCACCATGATTGAATTGCCATATCATTTGAAGTTGAATAATTTAAATCTAAAACCAATGTATATGACTCTTTTTGAAGGTATCGCCAGACATAAGACTTGAATAGTTTTCCAAAAAAAAATCTCAAATTTAGTGAGTTGTTCTTGGTTTTTGTTATTTTTGTTAGAAATCATACACTTATCTAACTATAATAAAATTTCTTTTTAATTAGTGTAACTATTTTTTTGTTCTAACTTAATTATGAAATAAGTAAATAAATTATTCAGAATTACATTTGAAGTTCAATACATAGAGCATGAATTTTCTCTCTCTTATAAATTTATTTTAATACATTAATAATTTTATATTTTCTTCTAAATCAAGCTTTGTATAATGGAAAGGTGAATCGATGTAAAATTTATTTCCTAAATTAGCTAGTCTATATAATTGTTTATTATTGATCGTTACCACTTAAAAATAACCATATTTATTTTATGAAATTATCAATAAAATATATGAATAGATTAGGATTTTTATAAAAAAAATATTACATTTAGCTCATAAAGTATAGCTTGCGATTTTCTTTATTTTTATTTAATTACTTCACGAATATGATTGTTGTAGATTGTTTTATATTACATTTGACTGATTTTATTGCTATTAAAATTTACCATAAACATTAGTCTCCAAATTTGTGTAAACATTAGTCTCAAAATTTATTTAAAAAATATCATATAATTTATATTTGAATATATACCAGTGTATATACATTATACAGCCAGATTGATATATAATTCTCACCAGAAGAGTGGTTCAACGGTAGAGAATAAGAGCAAAACCTACATGATCCAAGGCGTGAGCTAATTAGTGAATACTCTTTACAAACTGGCCGATCAAAGTCATTTCCAACAAACGAAATTGTGTTCAACTACATCAAAGAAGAACAGCAACTAATATGTGGTTCTTGTTCTTCTACTTACTTAGTGTTCTGTCTTTTCTGATTACATAGAGCAACAAAAGAGAAGCATTTTTAATTCTTACATATCCAAGTGCATATGAACAGAGAGAAAGAGAAAGATCCCCAGGTTCTTTTGCAGATCAAGTTCTGGGGATAATTGCAATTGTAATAATTGATTGAAGAAGTCTAAAAATTGAGTGATGATGATGACGTTAACTTCTCTCCATCACCCATTGGGCTCCTTCCTCTTCTCCATCTCTGCTTCAGCTCTACTTTTCCTTCTCCTCTTCTCTTTTGTAATGCTGTTTTCTTTGCTTTACTTTTCTTTCTTGTAATAAGAGTCACCACAAATCTTGAGAACTTTAAAAATCTTGGTAAAAATCTTAACATTTAAACGGAAAAAAATGATGAGATTAACTATTGCCCTCAAATCCTTTTTAGACCTTGGAAGTTCATATCAGAGACCAGAAGAGAATTCTCAACTCATGTTCCTATTTGTCTATTAGACACCAGATAAGTAGCGCGCTGGTATGAGGCAACATTCAGAGGAAATATGGCTACAGCAACAAATCGATCACTAAGAGATATATTAACAACACAACCAGTCTAAAAAAAACAGAAAGCAAGTTCCATCCATGTTAGTGTTTTCTGGGTCGATGAAGACTAACTTCTTACATTTTGTCAGGTATACACATAACCAGAAGCTAAGTTCAACTGATCAGTTATGGTGACGAAATAAGAAACACAAACTACAGAAGTTTGAGACATGCCAAGAAAGAACAAAACTGTGAAGTGATCTTACTTGTAGCTACGGCAGGATTAAGTAAAGTCACATCCTCCCTTTTCAACTGAACTACAACTTCCATGAATCAAGCGCTTTGTCTATCTGAGAAAAATACCCTAAAAGTCAAATATTTAGCCCTGCAAATTAAAAAGGATTGATAATCAACACATCAACAATCTGACACAAAATTTGATTAATCACCCATAAACGAAAGCTTCTGAAATAAACTAATCAGATAAACAAAAGCTTTAGAATTAAAGCTTTGGTAATACAAAAAAAAATTGAAACAAAATCGACAAACAAAATTGAAATCTAAATCAAGCTTGTCTATACCTATTAGCTCGCCACCGCGTTTCAAGTTTCTAGCTTTGCAAATCATGAGAAGTCGGACTCGGACCTTTACCGTGGAAGAACAACGACGGGCTTTCAAATCAGCCAATATGACAGATGAGTTAGCCACAATACTGAAAATATAGATTTATCTTGTAAGATCAAAGAGATGGTGACGATGGTGTTCATGGACTGGAGATGCAAAGAGACGATGAGTTGAAGGTGAGGAATCTCACATATATTTATACCTAAACCACACCGCCTCTCAATTCTAAGAATGCTTTGAAGACAGATCGTGGGGGATAGAATCAATGGAATTAAAGAGGATGTTTTAAATCACACCGTTTCAGGTAGTGAGAAAAGCACAAAGGTCACCGTATAGTCGTGATCTTCTCGTATTCGATTCAATGGTGTTAGGGTTAGAGGCGTCTTCATCTTAGTGGATCAAATGGATATCACGACCTTAGAGCCCGATCAGACAAATTACGTGATGAAAGCCCAACAAACCGACGATTAAATGAAACGGTGCGTCGCTTACATGTCAACACGAAAAAGAGTTCATTTCCAGCCTGGCATCCTAGCTGTCACATTCAGGAGAGATTCAACTCTTCTTTATATATAAAGATTGTTTGATTTGGGTATGTTATACTTGTTGGTGTATATCACATAAAATATTAACGTTATACTCTTTTTATTTATTTTAATAAGCTGGTTGAAAGTTTGAAAATTTAATCATGTGTTCAATAGTTTTTGAAAATGATTCAAATTTATTTGTTTTTACTATATGACCTCACTACTATAACATTTATAACTAAGTGTAGCCATTTTATTTTAACCCGCTTAAATTGTTGGTATACGGCACTGATTGTATCACTTATTTATCGTGTATATTTATTGTTTTTGCATTAAATTTATGTACTCGTTATAACATTATATTATATGTGAATTGTCACTGTATTTCCGTTCAGAAAATTATATGTTCATGACGAAGTAAAGTCCAACAGTCTCATGGTAAGCTACATTCCTCCCAGTTACCCATAGAACTATAGAAGTATCTCATTTTTGGACGGCTAAATTATACCACAAATACAGGTTGTGATGCTGGTGCTTCTATTGGCCATAATAGTCTTTGCGTATCACAATGCCAACCGAGTGACAACAAAGCCAATGTAACCATGTTTCCAGAACTACTATCTCTTTTCAACAAGCGCTCTGGAGTGCGCTCAGGTTCTCGTGATTTCTAGCTTATTATTACGTCTCTCAGCAAATGAGTCAAGTTCAAGGGCCCACCTTTGGTTATTGGCCGATGTTATTATTTTTCTAATAATATGTCCTTTTTTACAAAAAAAAAAAAACCACTGTCTCTTTTCTCCTTTTCGAGATTGTGCTACTATCTCTCTTCTACTGCCGCTTACTTATCATTAGATTTGTAAAATAAAATTATGGTATCCAATCCACTGATAGTTGAGAGTTCATGTAGTATTTTTGGTATCTAATCCACTAATAGAGTATCATTAGATTGTGCTACTATCTCTCTTCTACTTCCTGTGACCGCTTACTTATCATTAGATTTGTAAAATAAAATTATGGTATCCAATCCACTGATAGTTGAGAGTTCATGTAGTATTTTTGGTATCTAATCCACTAATGGTTGAGAGTTCATGTAGTATTTTTAATTTTGAAAAATTTCAGAAATTATCAAAAATAACGTCATTTAATATATCAATGGTTGAATAATATCTTTAATGGTCAATATATATAAGTATAATTTTGAGAATTCATATAGTATTTTTAAAATTTTAATTAGTTCGGTATGAAATATGCACTACCATAAGATTCAGAAAGGAAAATGTACAACACTTAAAATTTATGTAGTAGTTTGAGTTTTTGTATAGTTTAGTATGAAATATGCACTGTTATATAGTTCGGAAAATGGTATGTACAAGTTGAGCTAGACATTTTCCCTTAAAACCATCTGCAATAGTTCACTCTATTTTTACTTCTAAATAGAGTTACTTTATACTAGATTTAGTTTCTACTCTATTGGTAATAAAATGATAAACATAAAATAAATAAATTATTCTATATATAAAGTAAACCTTTGTTTTTTATTCTAGTACAAAGTAAAATAGAATGGGTTGGGTCATTTTTTTCTAAACTCTATTTTGCGGTAGAAATAAAGTGGATTTTGAGATGCTCTTAGACAAATTGACCTAAATGTATCAAAAAGGTATGGTATCCAATCCACAAATGGTTGAGAGTTCATGTAATATTTTTAATTTTGAAAAGTTTCAGAAATTATCAAAAAAAAATCCTGTGATCTATTATTGGTTGAATAACATCTTTACCGTCAATATATATAAGTATAATTTTGAGAGTTCATGTAGTATTTTTGAATTTTTTTTTAGTTCAGTATAAAATGTGCACTACCATAAAATTCAGAAATGAAAATGTACACCACTTAAAATTTATGTAGTATTTTGAGTTTTTGTGTAGTTTGATATGAAATATGTACTATATAGTTCGGAAAAAAAAATATGCACGATAGATAAAGTTCAAGTTAAGACTGACATTTTTCCCTTAAAACCATTTGCAGTGGTTCACTCAATGATAGATGACGTTGTTTCTCTTTCTGCTCGGCTGTAAACGATGGTTGGGTCGGTTTATTTGGTTGGGTTAGATTATTTGATTTTTATTTGACTTTTTGCTTAATTACTAATTGACCACATACACAATTTTTAGAATCAATTAAACCCAATTATGTAGTTTCCAACA
The DNA here is from genome assembly GCA_026261945.1 of Hirschfeldia incana. NCBI lineage: Eukaryota > Viridiplantae > Streptophyta > Magnoliopsida > Brassicales > Brassicaceae > Hirschfeldia > Hirschfeldia incana. The sequence continues at coordinate 1,700,614 of JABCMI010000053.1, read as the reverse complement.
TAAAACCATTTACTTCGTACATGTGACATGTATTAATATTTATTTTTTTCACCGTATTATAGTATATTTGGTGTAACTGACAAGCTTTTTTTCTTATTTATACCATTTTTCTTACCCCCAAAAAATCAACATTTTTTATTTCCAATCTTTTTAATTGACAAAGGGACCCCCTTGAGAAAGAAAACAATCACCAAGCCAGATAGAAAAGCAGGTACAGTTTTAGTTATATATATTTTCTTGGCTTAAATGCTTCACTAGTTTCAGCAAAACAGAGACAAAGAAGAAGTAAAAGAATTAAAAAGAAAAGACAAAGGAGAGTCAGAGATATAAACACAGAAGACGAGAGATTTCTGTCATTTCATTGTCTTAAGGTTCAAAAAATGTTTCTCCCTTCTAATTTCTCAAAAGTTGCATCCAAAGCTTTTTTTTTTGGTAGAAGGGAGAAACATTTTTTGAACATCTTTATAATTGTAGTATACATCTTTATCACTTGATTTGTATATTTTTGTATAGGCAGAGTCAGTGGATAAGATTTTGAAGATGTCCATCAAAGAAACGGAAGAAGGAATAATGGAGGGTGAGATTGAACAGAGAGGAAGCATGAAGAGCTTTCTATGGCATGGTGGTTCTGTTTATGCTGCTTGGTTTAGTTGTGCACCAGACCAGGTTTTGCATCAATCAATTTCAAGACCCAAAGAGCTTATACAAGCGTGCACGTGCTGGGGAAATCCTCTGCATTTGTTTTGAGCTTATCCTAACTTGTGCTGGTTTTCATGAGATATATAATACCTTCGTGATCTATAACCATATCAATCTCTCAAAATCATTTATTCTTCAGGTTTCATAGGGATAGACGATCCATATGAACCACCTTTGGGTTGCGAGGTATCTATATATTCTGGTGATCATATCCTGTTTATTCATTGTTTATTTTCATCATTGGTCTACTATGGTTTGCAGATTGTGATACAAAACAACAGAGACTATGGTTTTCTTCTTCTTCATCTTTACCTGAAATGGCAGAGATTGTTGTCTCGCACTTAGACCAAAATGGATACCTCAAGCAGTCATAGAAACACTCCACGAAGTCACATAATAATGATACGAACATTTATATACATCTCTTGCAATATGCTCAAAATGTATTATCTCATGTCATGTATATTAATCATCAACGTGTGTTTTGATTGCTTGAATGCGATGGTAAAATCATTATTATAACGTGCCTTGACCTTTGGAATGTGACCAAATAAGAATCACGTTATCAATAAGGTAGATGCCATTTACTGTGTCTAACAATTCTACTTGCAACATTGATATATGGTGTTTTTCACATCATTGTATATATATTTTCATTTGATTAAAGTATCTGATCCGTGTTAGTCTAGTCTTTTATGATCTTTTGCAGGTTTGGAGTTGGTAGAAGAGTGAAGAAAGACTACAAGAAAGACTACATGAAGAGAATATATCTTTTTAGAGCAATCATGCGGAGAACACTCAAAAAGAACAGTCCCGAGACTGTTCTAAATCGGAACAAGCAGACGGAGTGATCTCGACGATTGTTCCAGACGAAACATGCTTTAAACCATTAATCAACCACTTAACTAAGGAGTTTCCACTGATTAATTAATAAGTGAAATAATCTCTGTTATTAATGTACTAATGTATATCGTTGATTATATAATCTATCTTTTTACCTTACCCCTGTAACTCTCTTTTATTACCTACTAAAAGTTATGTACTTTTATAATTCATGCACATGATACCGTGGCTTCTTGGGTAGAGTGGTTGACAAATTCCTTTCCCACCTTTCATCTCTTCCGTTGATTGTGTTTAGAATCAGTTAGGCCAAATGAAACTTTGCTCGTCTCCAATGGAAACAAATTGTAAAACGTATGAAAAATACTTGTTGAGTCACACTTATTAGTTATTAAATACAAATGCTTGATATAATGTCATACTTACAATTCTTAGATATTCTATCTTCCACTTACATTTTTCAAAAAGATAAAAATAAAAACAAATCAATTATTAACCTACATATTCACTTGTCGTATTTCTCCAGAGGAAGTTGGATAAATCGAAAACCAACCAAAACTCTTTCCTTTCTCTTGGAATGCTTTAGCGAGGAAGAGTAACACCATAACCTTCATGATAAGAGAGAGAGCAAGCATCGAAGCCCAAAGCCGATACATGGAAGCCCTAAAGGGTTTACACTGGTTAGAGACTATGCTCGATAACGTGTCTTTCACGTAAAGGCATTGTGTTAGGTTTTGAAGAGAAGGCAAAATGTCCAGCATGCCTTGAGCTGAGTTGCTGTAAGCATAGACTCTTAGGTAAGCTGCTTCCGTAACGAATTTCCCGGTGATTCTGCAGGTTTCCGGAGGAACTTTATCGTGGCATGTGAATCTTGAAAGAACCTAAGAACACAAAGGATATTTTGTTGTCTTGCGCATATAAATCTAATTAAACCTTAGTTCATAGTAGGAACAAAGTTTCACATGAAAGCTGGAATGAATGATGGTTCTAGTTGATTTATAGTCAATTGGTTTTATTTTTTTAACTCTAATATATATGGTATCAGAATCCGATGCGCAAAAACTGATCTATAGATCTTTACCCGATATTCCTAAATATAATAAATGTATATAAAGGACTCACGTTTGGGAACTCGCCTATTGGAATGGCGCCGTTGGAGCAGCTTTGTGGTGTGTAGCTGTTAATCTGTTGTCCAGCAAACGGATCACATACCAGTCCAGATTTCGGCACCAACGATGCAGTGTTACTCCGACCGGTTAACGCATAAGACCGCATTGAATCTGCTACTTTTGAGTTTAACTGAAAGAAAAAGACAAATACAAAATCAAGAAATAGAGGATTTAATATCTAATAAATTTTGATCGATTAATTATATACCTCGGTGATGAAGTTACGGATCATTGAGCTGACTTCTATTAGGGTTTTATCAGAGTGAAGAGGATCCATACAAGGGGAAAGACTTGACAATGTATTGTTTTGTGGGTTTTGCACAAAGCCACTGAAAGCTGAACAAAGGTCTTCTGCGAATCTGCGTAGAATGTGAATTGAGGAGTAAGGGTTACGAGCAAACTCGGAATACTTCTTTTAGGGTTTGATTAACTTACGTGTGAAGGAAGAAATCGAAGCCAGTTAGAACCCAAGAAAGAGTGGTTAAGATCCAACAAAAGAATATCACCCTTTTAGGAACAACAAGAAACAAAATCATAAATAATAGTTTTTTTTTTACAAAAACACAACAAGAAAAATGTTTAATCGATCTTGATTGCTTACATAATGAATCCAGGATGCCAATGAAGCAAGATAGGAGCTGATATAGAACAGAAGAAATCCATTAAAACCCTAAATCATTAGGCACGTAAAAGATGATCAAGTTGTCATAAATTTTACTGAATGTTAAGTTATTTTACCAAAGGCCAGAAGCAGAACAAACAAGTTAGTCGTTGCAATCATAAGATGAGTTACATACCTGAAAAACAAAAGAGCCGAACAATGTTTTAACTTTAAAGCAGATAGGAGATCAACAAAAGAAAAATGAGAAGAAGCTAGTTTACGAGATGTTGATGGCGAGATCAATGGTGGGACTATTGGTGTGAACAAAGCTTTGAATAAGAAGAGATCCTTTTCTGAGTCGATGGCTAGTGACATTAAGAAGCTGAGTCGTTTTCTGATCGTACGGACGCAACAAGTACTGAATCCTCGTTAGCGATGTTATCACGGTACGTATGTTTCTATCAACATCTTCTCCTGCTTTGTATATGGTCTCTTTCATCTCCTCTGTTCTGTTCTTCGAGCTCTGGTTAGCTGCTATAACTATCCCTGACGCTGCCCTATTCCCATTTTTTCATTTATTATTGGTACTGTAAACTAACGCAGATCCGACGTAACTACATTAAACATGCATGTGCATAAAAGCTTACATGGAGAGAAACACGAAGAGGAGGAGAAGTAAGAAGAGAGGAAGATAGTAACGGTCCAGATATGGGCATCGCGTGGAAGAAACGTGACTTCTTTTGTCAAAGAAAGCTAGGTAAAGTCCGAAACATACGCCGGCAATAAGTAACACTCCGGCGACGGCATAACCGTGTATTCCGGTAAATGCCGTAGCCTGATATAAATTATATTAACATTGGTTAATTATGATATCCTAAACTATAATAAATATTTCGTATACCATTCTACAACCCCCACCAAAAAAACTAACATATTTATATCTTCAAATGAACTTATATGTTAGCCATAAAATGAGATAGAAGAGAGACTCACTGCCCAGTAATGTTTGTCTCTAACGTCGAAACTTCCGTTGTAATACGTAAAGCTGTTAAGTGGATCACGTCTCTTAAACCTCTCATGATCTCCACCTTCCGGAAAACTGAAAACCGCTAAAACGGGAGAGATCACGGCCGTTAAAAGGAGTTGAGACAGAACTCCGATGTTTCTTGGTTTTGTCATGGTGGAGAAGTTGATGATCGAAAATCATGTTACTTAATATTTATTTATTCCAAAAACTGTTATTATTATTGTTATTATGTCTTTCTTGTTCGTGTGTTTTGGCTTACTTAGTAAGGTAAGGATAGCTTGTGGCTAGATTGTTCTTAAAAGTTTTTTTTTTCTTTTTGTTAAATTGAAGAAAGGAGAGTGATTATAGAGTAACGTATCTGTGGCCGTTTTCTGTGGGTTTTTTATTTGACTCGTTCTTTTTTTTTTCCTTTCTAAAAAGGTAAAAGATCAAATTACTAGACACGATACCTGATACTAAAGTATATAGGTAAGAATTATATATAAAACCAGACTCCTGACTTGCGACCTGGTGTGTATGGGCTCGGACCAAATGTGTATTACAAGATTCCACATACATCTCATATAAAAAGATGTTTTTTGTATTGTACCCTCGCTCACATACTACTTGTACTATAAAAATCTTGGAGAATCTATAAGAATATATCATACTGGTGTTGTCATGTGTTTCAGTGGAATATACATTTCATGTGTTTATAGTACAGTGTTTGTAGACTTCTACAGACTCTTGGCATGACATTTGTTTCAGTGGATGGTGAACCACGTTGAAACAGTTCTCTCACAACATTACTCTTTGATTGTTTTTTTATCTTGAAACATAACAATATACTTCGAATCTGGGAAAATTTCTGACTATTTATATTAGTTTACTTGTGGTTTTAATAGTTCAAAAAATTGCTAGGCAGTAATCAACGTTTTATATGAAATTACTAGGTGTTTCTTAATATTTTTACAAAAAAAAATAAATAGATATATTATCAATTCAAAACTATTAGAATATTTTTTCGTGTTTTTAAATATTTAATATTTAATTAAATATTAAATTTATTTTTTTGCTAAAAATATTTTGATAAAAAAAATTGTTACGTAAAATAAACGTCAGAACATTCATATATACATAAAGTTGTATATATGATTTTATATTTATTTTGAAAATATTATGATGTTAGATATTTTTGATAACATAATATAAAATCTTTGTAGATAATAGTAATTATTAATTTAATGGTTATAGTTAATTTTTGGGTAATTATGTATTAACAAATCTAATTTAATTACTTGTTAAGAATAATAAAGACTTTAAATGGTCTAATTTTTAATATGAGAGCACAAAAATTACTTTGCAAATAATATCAGAAACAATTTTGAATTCTTTGCCAACTTTTTAAGAAAATATCTTAAAAGATAGATGATTAGTTCTATTTTATGTGATATATGTATATCAACGTAGAGATGTTTTAATATTAGTAAACCAAATATAATATAAACATACAGATAATATTTTAATATTCCTAACGAAAATATAATATATTTAACTATGATATTATTATTAAGATAATGATAAATTATTAGCTAAATAAATCACTAAACCTATTTATTAGTATTAAGCCTAAAATAAAATATGACTAAGTCTAAAATTATGTAGAGAATGACAACTAAGCAAATTCACTTCTCAAATTTTGCTAGGCAGTAATCAACGTTTTATATGAAATTATTGATTAGATAATCGTATAACTTATTTTTTTGAGTGCTTAAACCAGTTTTTCTTAAAAAAAATAGTTTTTAAAGTTATTTTTTTGTTAACACACACTCTCTCCAGTTATCTTTCTTCCGAAATAAAAGAGGAATGGTAGAAGCTCTGACTTCTCTCTAAGACTATAAGAGAAAGAGAGAGTCTTCGTGGTGGTTCCTCTTACGGTGGTAATGACTCTGGCACATGACGGTTTTCTCAACGTGGAGTGGCCGGTTCTGACTCCGGCGTTGCACCTTATTCACGGTGGACGGCTGGCTTTTCTACTCCGACGTTGTATCTGGCTAAGGTGAACGGTCGGTTGTGTTCTCTGAATTTGCTCTCGCCGGATGAGATATCGTGTTGAAGCTCTCCCGCGATGAGGTTGTGTTGGTAAGGAATATAGAGAACGGGTTGGATGAGATCTCGGAGATGGCTTGCTGAAGCTCTCCGGTGAAAGAGTGGGTGACGAAGTTTGGGCGTGGTGGTTTGTCTCCGGCGTGTTTCGGCGAAACAAGTGTCGTTTCGTTTTTCTCCGGCGAAAATCTCGGCTTTTGGATCACGGTGTGTGATCGTGCCTCTGTCTCCGGTTTGATCCGGCGTCTCTTCCGGTTGAAGTTCCGGCAACGTTTTGCATGTCGGTGAAGACGGTGATTTTTTGTCTTTTTACCATGTGTCCTTTCGTTTCTGTGTCTGTTAACACGTGGTGTGGACATCACCGTTTCTTCTCCTGTGGGTTTGTTGTTGGGCCTTGTTTGGGCTGTTTGGGTGTGTTTTCTTGAGTTTGTAATATGGGCTTTGTTTTGGTCTTTTAGTTTATATCAATAAAACTATAGATGGCAAAAAAAAAAAAAAAAATCTTTCTTTCGAAATTCTCTCTGTCCCATCGAATCTATCTTCTCATTGGCTCCACGAATTTCGCTCTGTCACACGCAGCTTCTCCCTAAATCACATCTGTACCGTTAATCTCACGGACCTACACAAATTCAACGGTTCAGATTCCGTAACTTTTAATTCGCCGGCTCTCTTTGCTGTGACAGAAACAACAAAACCTAGAAGAGAGAAGCTTCCATAGAGAGATACGTGGAGGAGAAGCAGACCGATCTGTCGTCTTTTGTTCCTACGAATCTCTGTCGGAAACTTTTGAGTTGTCTGAATCATTATTAAAAAAAAATGGGATTGTGGGATGCTTTTCTCAACTGGCTTCGCTGGTTAGTATAGTTCATATCCGAACCCTAATAAGGTTTAAGATTAGACAAATACAATTGGGAATCTAAACTGAATATTGAGTTTGTTTTTTAACTGATGCATCAATCAGCCTCTTCTTCAAGCAAGAGATGGAGCTTTCACTCGTAGGTCTTCAAAACGCAGGAAAGACCTCACTCGTTAACGTTGTCGCTGTAAGTTATCTCTACAAACCCTTTTTCCTTTCTATATTTGCCTTCACCACTACTACTGATACTCTTCCCTCTTTTTATCTCTCTTCTTGTTCAGACTGGTGGATACACTGAAGACATGATTCCTACCGTGAGTCTCACGCTTCTCCCTATATAATGTTTTGCTTGATTTTTGGATTTAAATAGTAAAAGAGTCAAGTCTTTTTTTAACTTACTTACTTTTCAGGTTGGTTTCAACATGAGGAAAGTGACGAAAGGAAGCGTGACAATCAAGCTTTGGGATCTCGGTGGTCAACGTCGGTTCCGCAGCATATGGGAACGTTACTGCCGTTCTGTTTCCGCCATTGTCTATGTAGTCAATGCTGCTGATCCTGACAACCTTGGTGTCTCCAAAAGCGAGCTTCATGATCTGTTGAGCAAGACTTCGCTTAGTGGTATCCCTCTACTTGTCCTCGGTAACAAAATCGACAAGCCTGGTGCTCTCTCTAAAGAAGCCTTAACCGAAGAAATGTAAGTAACAAAGCATTGATCAAGTGATTGCTTAGTTTCTTGATTCTGAATTATGTTTTTTTTTTCTCCGTTGTTTTGCTTAGGGGACTCGAGTCGCTTAAGGATAGAGAAGTGTGTTGCTTCATGATATCTTGCAAGAACTCTACCAACATTGACCAAGTCATTGATTGGCTTGTTCAGCACTCCAAGCCAGCTAAGCTAAACAGAGTTATTCCTGTATATTAGATTTTTGATTGGGTTTTTCTTCTCAAGCAACCAGATTCATCTTCTTTCAGTGCCTTATTTTTTTTTCAGATTCATGAAATAGAAAATAAGAAGAGATCATCTACAAACAGAAAATAAAAGGTTTTTTTACAGAATGTCAGAGTTATGAACATTACATATGATCAAACTGCAGATTTACTTACTACTGACCAAAAAAGAGACTACACATAGGTGTTGAATCACATGATTCAATACCTAAAACTCTTGAAATTAAAAAACTGGTAATGGTATGAATATATATACAAGGGGATTGCTCTGTTATATTAGAGCTTTTCCCATAATGGCTTTCTGTTTTTTTACCAAGTATGATTACTGATCCTGAACTTCAAAGCTTTCACGGCTGCCTTTGCATATATCTGAGCTGCTTCAGCTTCGGCTTCTGCTCTATCCGCCTCTTTTGCTGCTTCTTCAGCCTCAGTGATTGCAAACTCTGCCTCTGCGACTGCTCTTGCAGCGGTTTCTGCAGCTTCTTGTTCTGTCATGCCTTTTATCATCAATAACTCTCCCTCTGATCTTGACTTGGTGAGAATGTTGTTCCCCTTGGGTTTTGGTGAGTCGTTTTTGTTGTTTCCTTCTAAACAGAGTTGAGGTGTTGCTCCTGAGTTAGTAAAGTTAGTAGAAAACCTGTACTTGTGTTTTATCTGAAAGTGAGAACAAGAGCAGAGTAAGTGTTTGTGTGTTGATGAATCTCTTGAATCAAGAGTTGTTTTGAGTGTTTGTTACCTTGACTAATGGTCCATTTGATGATAGATGCTTTAGTCTTACAGCCACATGTCTTTTCATATTCGGTGGAGTCTTGAAGTTCTCCTGTAAATCTCTTTTTACAGTATGAGGCCATAGAAACCACGAGAGAAACATCGAATCCTAATGCTAGAGAGTTACCTCTATATACATAAAGATGGATGTTCTGTCAGAACCACGTGACTCCTTCAAGTTAGTAATAGCCTCCAAGATGATCTTGTCCAAACTACAAGAACAAGCAAATATAGCTCAACTTATAAGGATGCATGAATGAGGAGGACTTAGCATGAAGCAAAACCTTGTGATTGATTTCTTTGAAGCATGAGGCCTTGGGGATGTTGGATTCGTCCGTTCTTCGCCGTTGGCCAAAGACACAATGCTAAGAGCAGTAGTGTTGTTGCTACCATCTTGTTTAGGAGGTGGCAGTGCTCCCCTTTTAAGTGCAAGTTTAGCTTTCTTCCTTGAACCCCATAACGCAGTCACACTTATATTTCTCCACTTATCCTGTTAAAACTTTCTAAAATAATCAAAAGACTAATCCTAATCACAAGCTCAACACTAAAGATAGGAGATATCTTTAGCTTTGAACCTTGAGATCGACGTTAGAGCGAAACTTGAGAAGAGAGCTGAACTGAGGATCGGAGAGAATAGTACGCCACTTGCCAGTGCCGTGTTTAAGAACACCAGCTTTAAGTGCAGCTTCTTCTTCCGGTGTCAACTTCTGCTTTGGTGCACCCATCCACACACAACAACCTTCTCTCAACAAGGAACCAAAAAGTTTTAATTTTATTTTTTTTTATTTTCTGCAGAAGAGATTGAAAACACCACAAAGATGATCAAACTATGAAAGCTAAACCACATTCAACTTAAAAAGATCCAAGTTTTCAAATTTCCAAAAAAAAAGCCGAAAACATTTCTCCAGTATATATCCAATCAACGAAGAGAAAGATGAGAGAGTTAGCCAGCCACAAGGAAGGAGGATGAATATCCCTTTACAAATGAGCTTTCTTTCTTTTTGTATCAGAAATGAAATGAAGCCTTTTTATTTCTCAATATTCACCAATTTTTCCTCAAGTTTTATAACATTATCTAAGTGCACCCTTTTATCTAAAACTAAAGTTGCATTTTGAATAAACATTTTTTTGCAATACATATATAAATTTTAACTTACAAAACTTATTATTTGAGATACATCAAGATAATCGTACACTGGTCGATAAGTGTGTGTCTGAGTATTCTAAACCAAAATTGCTTTTCTTGCCTCTAATTCTTAAGAATATATCAGAATTTTACTGTGAATAAAACTGAAGAATAATAGGTGTGTTGGAGTTACTTCAGATATAAACAAAAAAAAAAATTGGGAGTGTTAGAGAGTTTTGTATAATATTAAGACTAATAATATCAAGTATAGATTGTTAGAGGGCTTAAATGAAAATTCCTCATGTTTTTTAACATTTCCCCTTCCTTTGTCCGAAGCTGAGTGGGAGTTTCCAGATTACTCTCTCTCTATTTTTGCGTGACGATGGCGCTTCGTGCTGCTACTCATCATCAAGCAACCTACCGTATCGCATCTACGCTACTACGGCGCGTCGCTCGACCATTCTCAACGGACGCGGTGGTAGAGTCGGAGTACAAGCGTGGGGAGATCGGCAAGGTCTCCGGAATCCCCGAGGAGCATCTTTCCCGCAAGGTTAAAAAATCATTATTGTTATGAATCTAATTTTAGGATCATGATCGAAAGATTCAGTCTTTTTGTCCTGAGAAATGGATTTTTTTGATAAAGCTCGATTTGATGTTAAAACACCTGAGAGATGTGTGATCTTTGCTAGGTGATAATATACTCACCAGCTAGAACTGCGACTCAGCAAGGATCTGGCAAACTTGGCAAATGGAAGATCAACTTCGTCTCCACCTTAAAGTATCCGCGGTGGTAGAGTCGGATTACAAGCGTGGGGAGATCGGGAAGGTCTCCGGAATCCCCGAGGAGCATCTTTCCCGCAAGGTTAAAATCATTATTTTTTATGAATCTAATTTTAGGATATGATCGAAAGATTCAGTCTTTGTCTGAGAAATGAATTTTTTTGATAAAGCTCGATTTGATGTTAAAACACCTGAGATATATGTTGAATTTTGGTAGGTGATAATATACTCACCAGCTAGAGCAGCGACTCAGCAAGGATCTGGCAAACTTGGAAAGTGGAAGATTAACTTCGTCTCCACCTTAAAGTATCCAATTCCTTTCTTCCTTCAACATTTACTTGTTAATGTTATGTCCTCTTCTTAGATGCTTAGTGTTGCAACACAAGTCCATTAAAGTTATATTATTCAGACACCAATAGGTTATCAGTTATTTGATATGTTTTGTATTTGTAGGTGGGAGAATCCGTTGATGGGATGGACTTCTACAGGTGACCCTTATGCTAATGTTGGTGACTCTGCTCTTTCTTTTGATTCTGAGGACGCTGCCAAGTCCTTTGCTCAGCGTCACGGCTGGGATTATGTGGTATATGCTATGCCTTGCCTTGTTTTCCTTCCTTCCTTCTTTATGAGAGACTGAAGAAGTCATGTTCCTTTGCTAAGAGGCCCCTTTAATAATAGATATGACTCATGGCAGGTCAAGAAGCCCAAAACTCCCTTATTGAAGGTTAGTCTTCTCATTCCTTTTGTTTATCTCACTAGTTTTAGCCGGACCTGGAGATCGAGAGTATCTTTAATCCAGACCCCTTATGTGTCTGTATACTTTAGTGTATCCCTTGAATGATTAAAAACTAGATTTTTTGTATCTCTGGCTTAGGAATTATTGCTATTAAATGTTTGCTTGAATGTAAACCCGTGTTGCGTCAGCAGAACTGGTTTACTACTCTCCTAGGCGTAAAAGAGTTTCTGAATGTAGATTTTGTTTATCAAACTCATCATCATACTCGAATGCATTAAATATGATATGAGAAATGTCACTTTCTCTCTCTGTTTCATTCTTCTGTTTGAAGTTTTCACCTAAACTTATGATTGATGGGTTGTTCTCTCTCACCTACCATAAAACTGCAGCCTAAGTCTTACTCGGACAACTTCAAGTGGAAGGGAAATCCTCAGCCAGAGAAGTGATCTTCTTCTTCCTCCATTTCCGGAGCAAAAGGAGTAAACATCATTTGATAAATAAAAAGAAAAGCTCTCATTGGTTTCTTTCTTGTTTTTTAGCATCTCTGAGCTTTTCTCTGAACTAATATTATTATCCATGGTTGGATTCTTTTTGTATGTTTTCCTTATCATACCAATAATATGACAATGGTGGTGATGATGATAAACACTCTTCTGATGTTTCATCAAGCAGCTTTCTCATCACTTACTCGTCTACTTCTCAATAATTATGATAATGATGAACAACACTCTTATGATGTTTTATCAGGCTTTATGATGTTTCATCAAACTGTGATGTATATGTAAATAGAGCTACATGTCAATATTATTACGGATTAACAACTAAAGTAAACAAAAGAATAATATAAAGATAAAGGTATGGGATCAAGAACAAACCATCTTTCGAGCATACCGACTTCGGTGGATTATTAATGAAGCTGAAAATGATTGGTCCGTTAATTACGTTACGTCTTGTTAACTGAACCAAATCGAACTATATGCATCAGTCATTGGTTTATTGACTTCATAGCTATGGTGATTTGACGAAAGAGGCCGACCAAATAAGCTGCCAAACATATTTTATAGAAACTACCTTTGCAAATGAAGCTATTGAGCTAAACCATCCAATAATCACAGTTTGTTTAAAACTTGCGCATCAGCATTTGGTTAGTTGGCCGGTGGTTTAACTCTAACATCTTATTATGAAACCTTATCATTGCATGTATCGAAAACTTTATGATATTACGTAAACACTTAATGATAAATGTCGTTTGAGAATAGTCTTAAATACCTCAAAAGTTTAAAACGTTAAAGTTGTTGAAAATACTGGATCGGTCTTTCATTAAAGCATCTATGATAAATAACATCGCTTTACATAATAACTTTTCAATGTTGTCGGATAGTGCTTTAAGAATATCTACGCTTTTAAAGAGTTCTCTCATGAGGATCCAACCTCCGGAATGCTATGTAAAGCTGGCCTCCACCCACCACCTCTTCCTCGGCTCTGACTCCGCCTCGTTAACCCTTCTCCACCGTCTTCTGCGGCGACCTACAAAAAACGGTCGAGTTAAATCAAGCATTCCGTAGGGACTTAAATAGCTTAGCATGTCTTATAAGACTAAAACTAGGCATGTGAAAGATGTGCACTTGCATATGGTCATGTGACCCATAAAAGTCTTACAAAAATATTAAAGGATCCAAACTATTTTAACTAAACATATTTTAAACATTCTACATGATCATTCAAAAAAATATATTCTAGATGACCTTGTACTATTTTTTACAACTACTAACGATCAAAAAGTCAAAGCATGGTAGAGCAATGGACATGTGACTTACTGTATCATCATCAGCCCCAGCTTCTTTCGGATCCGAATCCGAGTTAGGGTTGACCCGACCCTTTTCCTGATCCGTCTTCTTTCTATGCTTCTTCTTCTTCTTCAACTCAAACCCTCCTCCTTCTTTCAAAAGCTTCCCAAGCTTCACACACTTCTTTGTCGCAAACTCGTTCAAAACCTCTGCATATATATACTCATGAACACTTTTAATAAAAGATTTTACGTATATTAACAAACAACAAGGACAAAAAACAGAGAGATCAAATATGTATGTATGCATACCTTCGAAGCTAACGAGACGGTAAACATGTCCGATGAGTAAAGTGTCATCAGGACGTAGGAGCTTGAGCTGCTTCAACGGCGATCCTTTCTCGTTCTTTAACGTCGGTGACGTCACCACCACCGCAACGTAATGACCGGGGTTGGATCTCATGACGTCGCTTGCTGTCACCGACCAGTAAATTCTCTCCACCTTGTTCTCCGCCGGGTGATGGATCAAAACCGTTGCTGCCTCTGCCGCTTGACAATTCCCCATTTTTTTGATTTTTTTTTTTACGTTATTTCTTTTGTTGTGTTCTTGTCTGAAAAAATGAAATATATAAAGAAGAGACAAGGGCTTTATGTTGTGTTTTAATAAATAGTGACGTCGGAATTTTTTGTCCTTTGGAATTGTCAGGCTTGACAAAGAGGAAGAATATAAAAGAGAACAGAGATTATTTGTATATTAAAGATGTCGACGAAGTAATAAGCAAAGAGATTTAATAAATCAAGAGGTTGGAGGGTGGTAGAAATATTTATTATATCTTGAATTCTAATGATACTGACAGATTAACTTATTTCTGTATGGAAGATTAATAAATGTTATTAAGGATCTTGCATATCGTAACGAGTGATTTGATTGGTTAACTCTCTTGAATTATTAAGTTGACCAGAGTTTATGACATTATGGTATATCATTTTAAACTAAATGATTTGTAAATTTTAATAATGAACCATGTTTTTTGCTGATTTGATAATTAATCTGAGATATTTATTGAATTTTTCATGTGAACATTAAAAACTCAAGTGTTATGAAACATTCAGGTAATCGCAGCATTTGAGTTTTGATTGACAACGTGGTACAACGCGATCAATCGTATTAATATTTTCTCTAATATTCTTACTGTTAGTTTTAACCGTAGTGCTATGTTTACTTGTTAAATACAGTCAACAACATTGATGGCACGTCTACGTATATTTATGAGATGATTTGGACTATTTACGTTACTAAAAGTAGGTACTAATCCCCAAGCAAAACCGAATTTTGCAAATCTAGATATAGTAAATGCTGTTCCAGTTCTACAAAGGAAGCGTGTTGCTTTGGAGTTAAGATGACAGTGAGACAGTGGTATGATGTAGTAGGGCATCCATGATGAGTCAAATCATATAGTTTTGCGACCGTTGGATTCACATAGGTATCGTTACAGAGCGTCGGATTAAAAACCGATGTATCTGATACACTATAGTAACAGCAGTACCAAAAAGACACTGCAACTCTTTAGTGTCTCTGTTTCACAATAGATTCCGTTCTTTTCTAGATACAAAGGATGCCATCCGCATTGATAAAGCTAAGAAACTCGGATGAAAGTCTCTCCATGTTTGTCAACTTATCTTTTATTCCACGAGCCGTTCGTTTTATTATACAAAAATATAACTGACGTTTTTCATAAATTAGTTAGTAATTCACTACGCTGAAAATGACCGAACGAGAAATTAATTGTTACACGAAAACACGCCACTAGAAACCGATGAAGTCTGGTAAGAGAACACTAGTAATTAATTATTCTGAATGCGTGTCAAATTTGCGCTGTGTGTAACACATTACACACGCATTACATATTACATACGTTCGTTAATAGAAAACTGTAATTTAACTCTTTTTCTGCGTTGATAAATCCAGTTTGTCACGGCCCAATCATCTAAATACACATATGGGCTGTTCACAATGAACTCATGGACTGTGAACCAAACACATTTCTTTCATTTATATTGTATGGGCTTTTTCTTTTTGTATTCTGGGCTGATCCGGGAACCATTGTCTAATATATATCAGTTTTACACACTTATTAATAAATTATTAATTTCATTCATTTTAGTATTAACTAAAGAATAATTCAACTAATAAAAAAATAGTATAAAAAATTTGGTCAAATATACCAAATAATATTAATTTTAGCACAAAATTTTAAAACGCTATTTAAAATGAAACAATGTGCTATATTCATCCAAAAGTATTTAGAATAACCCCACACAGCCTGTGCTTATGGTTATTAATCATGCATGTTAATATCACAATCAATCTCAACTTCACATGGATTATTAATCTTTGTTGCAAACACGTCAAAACATATCACAATCAATCTCAAATTCACATGGATTAGTCTTTATTGCAAACACGTCAGATCAAATGAAAACTCTTGCTGGGCCTTTTTAAGTTTATTAGTTTGAGTGGAAAACTTATTTAAAGAAAGAAAACATCAATAACATTGGAATCTTTCGTTGCTTATATATAGTTGTGCTTTTGTTTTGTCTGTGTTATCTATGACTATGAGAACTAAACTGAAATCAAGACAGTGTTATGTTATTCATTCGGTCCCATGCATAGTATTTATCTCTATATAAACACACACAGAATTGATTTGAATTTTATTATTTAAAATTATTGTTTGAATAGCAAGCACTTGCATTTCTGGCACAGGGCTGAACTCCAACCAAAACAGCACATGGGCTCAGATCTATGCTGACACTCCCATCAATTTTCGCTTATTTATTATTAAAACCTATCTTCATTTAGTAAATCTTTTTAATCAAAACATTCAAACAATAGTAGTTTAATCTCGATAAAAGGACGCTTGGAAGGATATAACTGGCGACAGGCCAGTCAAAGGCAAAATACTGAGACAGAGACACGATCGAGGCGTGGAGTCAAAGCAAACACTCTGTCTTCTGGTCAAAATGTCTAGCTGGAGCTTTTGCATGTCATGGGGCCCCTCGTCCATTTCTTGCTTTAATCGTTTGGATATTTTATACCTTTTCAGTAATTATTATCGATAAAGGCTAATGATTTTTGTTTTATTTTCTCAGCAATACAGGGCTTCGTATGAATTTGAAATGATACAAATTAAAGTTGAATAAGTAATTAGGCATTGTAATTATCGTTGCACGTGTTTAAACTTTTAACCAGTACGGGTTACTCTCTCAGTCTCCCTCGTGGGTATCTAGTGGTAACTGTGAGACTGGTTGCAGCTTTTTTTTGACTTACGTGCGGAGTTTTTTTTTTTACTGCTTCACATCATCATTCTTTAGCAATTTTAGCGTAAGCTTCTTTATAAACGAGACCACATTTATCACTTCAACTAATTTGAATAAATTTGTTTATCCTGGTAGATAAATGAGATAAAACATAAGCTTTGCACGTGTGATGCACATGAGGCTGTGTATGATTTCAACCCGAATCTTTAAGACAGAGAAAAAAGAAAGTCTTTGGTCCAAACCAAAAGAAAACGTTTCCCTTTTTATTTTGTCTATTTACTTTTTCAATAATAATAAACAATTTTTTTTTTTCAATTTTCTCACGAAACTCCAGACCAGATCCATTCTTATCCTTCTCTCTTCCATCTTCTTCACCTCTCTGTCTCCTCTCTCAACTCCACTTCCCTCTCTCAATCCAATTCACCTAAAAAATGCCAATGTTCCAACCCTTCAAAGGCGGTGGCAGCTTCGACGGCGGCGTCCACGTCATAGATCTACACACGGCGGTCAAAGACGGCCTCCTCGGCGGCGGAGAAGTCGAAACCAAACTAGATCTCAAAACGATGATCTCAGAGCTCGAATCGCAAGAAACACCTTCCGTCTTCATCTGCCCAATCTCTCTCGAACCGATGCAAGATCCGGTGACTCTCTGCACCGGTCAGACCTACGAGAGGTCCAACATTCTCAAATGGCTTAGCTTAGGACACCGAACCTGCCCCACGACAATGCAGGAGCTCTGGGACGATGACGTCACTCCGAACAAGACGCTACACCAGCTCATCCACGCCTGGTTCTCTCAGAAGTATTTGATGATGAAGAAACGGTCGGAGGATGTGGTGGGGAGAGTGATCGAGATCGTTGGGGCGTTGAGGAAGGCGAAAGGGAAAGGGAAAGTTCACGCTTTGAGCGAGCTTAAAGGAGTGGTGACGTGTCACGAGGTCGCTAAGAAGAGTGTTGTTGAGGAAGGTGGAGTGTTTGTTATAACTTCTCTTTTGTCTCCGTTTACTTCTCACGCCGTTGGTTCGGAAGCTGTTGCGATTTTGGTTAACCTTGAGCTTGACGCTATCTCCAAAGCTGGGTTGATGCAGCCTGCTAGGGTTTCGTTGATGGTTGATATGTTGAACGATGGGTCCATCGAGACGAAAATCAACTGCGCGAGGTTGATTGGGAAGTTAGTCGAGGAGAAAGGTTTTAGAGCAGAGCTTGTCTCTAGTCATAGTTTGCTTGTCGGGTTGATGAGATTGGTTAAAGATAGACGGCGGAGAAACGGTGTTTCTCCAGCTTTGACGTTGCTCAAATCGATTTCTGTTCATAGACAGGTTAGGAGCTTGATGGTTAGTGTTGAAGCGGTTCCTCAGTTAGTCGATGTGTTGCCTTGTTTAGGACCGGAGTGTTTGGAATCGGCTCTTTATGTGTTGGACTCGTTGTGTTCGGAGGAGGAAGGAGTAACGGCTTTGAGAGGTTCTGTTAACACGATTCCTAATACTGTTAGGGTGCTGATGAGAGTGTCTGAGAGGTGTACGGCTTACGCGGTTTCGATTCTTTGGTCGGTTTGCAGATTAGGTTCGAGAGAGTGTTCGTCTCTTGCGGTTGAACTTGGTTTGGCTGCTAAGCTTTTGCTTGTGATACAGAGTGGGTGTGATCCTGCTTTGAAGCAACGTTCGGCTGAGTTGTTGAAGCTATGTAGTTTGCATTATTCAGATACAATGTTTATTTCTAAATGTAAACTCACACCAACGATTCAATAACGGATTTGTTTGACAAATTTTGCCTTTTTAAGTTTATTTATCAAAGATTAATTCGTATTTGTACATTGGAGGGGAGTTAAACAAGTCTTTTCTTAACATGATGCATTGGTCTGGTTTTTCTTTTGTTGTGTGGATGATGAATGATTGATAAGAAAGGGATGATTTGACAAGCAAATCATTTTTTTACACTGTTAACTGTTTGTTTGTCTAATAATGCACGTTTTATCCTGTTTTACTTGCGTCTGAAGATGAACAATTCTCCGTGATCGTTCAAACAAGTGATGTCACTGATGTGAAAGCTCTTGTCTCGAAATAAGATCTGAACAGTTACCAATCTTGGAAAAAATATTTGTAAACACACAAAAATGGTTTAAAGGTAGATAATTCCAACACTAAATACACTCTTATTTTTGCACTAGGTAACCAATTACATAATCATATATAATCACTAATTTTATTAGATATAATGATGATCAACTATACATCTTTTTTTTTGTCGAGAACTATACATCTAACATGTGTGAAATCTGTATTTAAACTTTGCTATTGTTCTAGCTTTGTTGTCTGCTACACCTATGTTTGTCAATGCTCTAGTTTGTTTGCGTCATGGTAGCTATGTTGTATTTTTTTCAGTGAAGGTTAAGCTATTCTAATTTGAATGCAAGTTGGTTTGGCAAAAAAAATAAAGGGATTGATCTCTTGGGAAATGTTCCATTTTGAGAGATGTGAGAAAAGAGAGCTTACAAGTATATGAGATTTAGGGTGTACCAACTAACAAACTTCATGTCTTAAACTCTTTAAATTGGCCTTAGTTGAACTTAAACATAAACCGGAAGCATAACTCATGAACTTAGTTGGACCAATAAAAATGGGCTTTAAATGGGCTCATCACTTACTCGGTCCTTTCTTCGCCACGTGTGTTCTTTTCGAACTCATGTTTTCCTTTTTGTTGTTCCCATCACCGAACTGCTTTGCTTAATCAGAGGTTTCTTGTCTGAAACAAATGGCGATTCTGTCTGTACGAACTCCAAGTTCCATTCAGCTTCTTCGTTCCTCTGTTTCTCCTCTGTGCTCGAAACCCTTGTTTCAATCATCATCTTCGGTTGTTTCTATTCCTTTCACCAGATTAAAATCGAATACCCCAGTCTCTAGACCTCGTGTTGCTCTCGCGAGAGCAGCTTCCACGGGAATCGCTGATCCCGTCGCTGAGTACAGAGAAGATATAGGCGAGATCCTCGGTGATGTATCCATCTTTACTGCTTCAGGCCAGCCCGTGAAGTTCAGCAGTCTCTTGGATCAGAACGATGTATTATGTTCTGTACTAATTACTTGTCATCCAAGAAAAACAAACCCAAGGATGCATATAACGAATTCTTGTGTATTTTATTTATTTTTAATACGCAGGGAGTTTCTGCTGTTGTGCTTTTGAGGCATTTCGGATGCGTATGCTGGTAAATTAGATTGAATACCTTCTGAAAGAACTCTTGCAGAATCTTTCTCAAACTACTGATGGTGAATTTGTTTTTTTTTTGGTTATGAAAGTTGGGAGCTTGCTACTGCATTGAGAGAGGCAAAACCGCGGTTTGATGCGGCTGGTGTTAAGCTGGTGGCTGTTGGTGTTGGAACTCCTGATAAGGCTCAAATACTTGCAACTCGGGTAAACTTCTCTACTCTTTGTTTTCTGCTTCTCTGTTTTCTTGAAATGTATACAACTGTCACAGTACACTATGGTCTATGGTTATTTTTTCTTTGGATGTATGTTACGTGTTTATATTCGTATGGTAGTCGGTAGATAAAGAGATTGAAACATAAGGTAGCTCATTAGGGCTTAACAACGTCCAAGAAGATCAAAGTTACAATCAGTGGTTACATAACAGTCCTAATCACAACTCATTGTTAGTCAACTAATAGTGTTTTTTTTTCATTGCTTTAGTTGCCTTTCCCGATGGAATGTCTTTACGCCGATCCTGAGCGCAAGGTAACGCAAATAAGATACAAAGCTACCTTGTTTTTTTATAGACTGCCATTTGTGTTGAAATGGTGGCGTGTTTTATTTCTTAAAAAATATGCAGGCATATGATGTTCTCGGTTTATACTTCGGTCTCGGCCGCACTTTCTTCAACCCAGCTAGCGTCTGAAAACCGCCTCAACATTGTTACTGTTTGATTGTTTTGTGAATATTTCATCTTTGAATATCTTTATAAACTTTGTTTGATAAACAGACTAAGGTCTTCTCAAGATTTGACGAGATAAGAGAAGCTACGAAGAATTACACCATACAAGCCACTCCTGAAGACAGAAGCAGTGTGTTGCAACAGGTTTGGCTTTTGGCAGGACAATATTGTTAACAGATGAAGTTGTCTGCTCTGTTTGATCCTTTTCTCTGTCTTCTTCCTCTTCTCAGGGAGGTACGTTTGTTTTCAGAGGCAAGAAGCTGCTGTATGGTCGAAAAGACGAAGGTACCGGAGATCATCCATCGCTAGATGATGTCATCAATGTCTGCTGCCAAAGCAAAGCCACCGTTGCTTGAACATTGTATCAAAGTCTTTCTGGTTAAAAAAAAAGTCTTTCTGGTTTGGTTTATTGATGCTTAAATCACTGTATAAATATAGCTATAAATGTCTTTTTAAGATGGTAAATAAATTGTAAATTGTATCAACACTATACATTGAACCACACATGTCCTTTTTGATGTAAAGATAAGACAATAGTACACGGTTCAACACCAAATTACACTCAAATTTTTTTTAACACTAGTTAACCAAATACATCAATCGTATAATCACTAATTTTATTAGCTATGATGATCAACTACCTGTAATATATGTGAGAGACAAGGTTTCACTTCTTAGATTTAGGTTAGGTTGAGAGATAATGAATTGTGGGCTGAATCCCGTAAGTAAGCTTAATGAATGGATACGTTTGTATTGATGATCAAAGAGTATTACAAAAGGTGTTTATGATGATTACAATGAGAATGCGTAATGTATTTAATCTAATCTGATAGTTGTTGTATCTATGGAGATCCGCCTCTATTTTGGATCTTCTCTGTCTTTATATAGTCTAGGTCTCGTCGATAGCTTCTTAACTGATCTCCGAAATACACGGCTTCAGTTACGTACTTGCTACAGGTTCCTCTTGACCGAGTCTCCGAAGTATCAGCTCCCGTTATAACGTGACCTCCATTATGACGACTTCCAGGTTCAGTCTTTAATTCAGCTTCCAGCTCGTACTAATGTGATGGGCTTTACGCGGCCCACTTGGCAGCTTACATTTTACCGTGACCTCGCCTGAGGGTCATATTCGGGTCCAACAGTTGCCCCCAGCTTCCGAATAAAATCTTTTGTCTCGGAAGCTAGAATCCAGCTACCGACCTTATCTTTTCGTTAAAGTCATGATTAGTTCTTATCTTGTTTAGATACGGTTTATCCGATCTAACGGTCCTTATCACGTTAACCAAAATCAACGGTTCAGATGGAGGAAGTTTGAAATGACGTTTCCGGATCTCGAGAGTTGATGAGATATAAAGCTGCGAGCATTAACTGCTACGCCTCCCACTTTCTCCACGCCTCCGTTCAGTTTCCCAAGGTAACTTCCTCTCCCCTCGGTTATTTTTACTGCGTTTTTTTTTTTTTTTTTTTTATCTTTCTCGTTACTTCTCTCTGCAAATTCTCTCCCAAACCTTGCAATCGACTTTCTTCTTGATCTTCCCCATATCATGAATCCTCCGAAAGAAGGTTCCGGTGAGTCCGGGATGCCTCCCTCTGCCTCTGGGGCTAAACTACTGAAAGTTAAGCAAGAAGTCGGAGCCAAGATGAAGGGGAAAAAGAAAGCCAGAGAGACGATCGCAACCAGGGTCTCTAAGAGGAAGAAGAAAGATGATTCCGGCAGCCTACACTCGCCGTCGTTGCTGGACAGTCAAGACGTAGTCAACCTCATGACTCAAGCTCTTGGCTCGAAGGAGCTTGGCCGTGCCTGTAGCTCCGACGAAACCCCTGAGACTGCTCCGGAGGGTTGGTTCTGTTGTCACGAGAAGTTCATCTCCAAGTCTCACTTGAGATTTCCTCTCCCGACTTTACTGCTAGATCTACTAGATCATTACCAATTAGCTCTTCTCCAACTCTGTCCCTCGATCATCCGTGTGATTAACGGCTTCATCACTAGGTCCAAAGAAGAAGGGGTTAGCGTTGGTCTTACCGAGCTCATGAGCCTCTTCTCTTTGAAGGAGAGTGCTTCCAAAGAAGGCGGTTCCGGACTTACTACCTCTCTAGTCGTCCCAATCACGTGATCTTTAGATTCTCCAGTAGCGATGATGACTGGAGGAAGAAATACTTTTATGTTAAAGTTGATCCTTTGACGGTTCCCGCTGGTCGGAACCTCAGGGTCACTTGGTCTAACCCATCTGGTTAGGAATTCTAGGAGTATCCCTTTTCCTATTTTGTTTATTTACGGTTGGTTAATCCTTTTTCGTTTTTTTGATTTTTTCTTTTGCAGAGATTGAGGATCCTCCGAAGCTTTCTACTAAGCTTACCAGAGCTTTATACCGCAAACTGCTTCAGACTCCTTGTTCCTGGACTGCTTATACCACATCTCGAATAGGTGCAGCCAGGTTCCCAGACGTCTACAACGCCTCTTTTCAGGATCCCATTCCTGCTGAGAACCTTGAGGGTAAGTTCAGGCTTGAATTCTTTTTTTTTATCACTAGTTTTGTCGTTTGTGAAGTTTTCACTCTTATAAGAGTTTCCTTTATTCCAGTTTCTGCAGGGGACTCAGTTGTTTCAATTTCAACCGGTGCTAGCGCTTCAGGTACTGAAAAAACTAAGTCAGGCGACATGACTCTCAGGCCATCTTTTCGCTCTAGGGGTAACCCTTCGAAGGCTGCCAGTGTTTCCCGTGGGGGAGATAGGAGCCAAGGAGGATCTTTCCTTAACTCGGTGAAGGACGTTTTGGATGATGGAGTATCCAAACCTGTCGCTGAGGCTGCTCCTGCTGAGGTCACAGCTCAGGATGCCACTCTTCTTCCTGAGGTCCCTGTACCGGAGGCTGATCATCCGGCTCCCAAGGATACCTGCGAAGTTGAGCCGTCGAGGCACAAGAGGCCTAGGACTGATCAAGGCGGAGCTCCCACTCGATCCTCCTCCTCGTCTTCCAGGGGATGAACTGTTGGGTGGAGTTTTACCCATTCAAAGCCTGGGTCGATTTTAGATGATTCGTGGGGCTTAGCCGCGATACTGAGGCACCTGAAGAGGGTAGGATGTCCCCTTCCAGCGCTCAAGGACTTGTCTAACCGGGAGAAATATCTCGACATTGCCCATTGTATGGGTCAGGTGCGTGATCTCTACCCGTTCTTTGTTTACATTTGTTGGGAATGATACTCATCATCATTTTTTTTGTTGTTGTCGTAGTTGGCCGGGGCTGTTAACAGGGCCCAGCTCGGGTTTGAGAATGCTCTGCGTGATGCCCCCGATGCTGGTGAGCTTGCTGAGGTTACCGAGGTGGTTAAGGCAGCCAAGGCTGATCTCGATCAGGCCCGGGCTCGAATCTCCGAACTTGAAGCCGAAGTTACGAGGCTGGGCTCGAAGGCTGATGCTCAACAAGGAAAGATTGAGAGCCAGGAGCTCGATATCCAGGTGAAGAGCAGGAGGATTAGTGACTTGGACTCTGCTCGAAGGATAGCTGAGCGCCAAGTTCGTGAGCTCGTTACCTCATCCCAGGAGAGCCAGAAGAACAAGGAGGCCGAGGTCAAGCTGGCAGTCAGGGAAGGGAAGAAAGAGGTTGCTGAAGCTTATGGCAAGATCCTGACCTGTGTTCAGGAGAAGTTTGCTAAGAAGAAGGAAGAGGTCAGTGCATTGGTGTATGCTCAGGAGCTCCAAGCCAACGTTGATCTCTTGAAGGACATGTTGAACAACAAGATCCAGAGTGTTGAGGAGGAATACAGCCAGCTGGTGGCTTTGTTGCCTGGTGCGACGACCGCGTATGAGAAGGCTCAAGTGTCTGACTTTTCAATCAGCAAGCTTCCTCTTCCCCAGATCTCGAACAGCTCAGGTACTTTCGAGATTAACATGTTTAATCCGTCCTTTTCTGGGGAATATGGTTCTAATCTGGATTTAATGGCTCCTGACTTAGTTCCGATCGAGGCAGCTCAAGGAGGCAATGCTAACGTGGCTGAAGGAGAGGTTCCAGTGGGTGATGGTGAACCGATCCAAGATGAGAAGGAAGATTAAGAGCTATGGCTCTTTTAAGTTTATATTTCATGTTTCTCAAACTTTGGTTTAAGTTTCGTTTGACTTCTACGACTTTAGTGCCTGAGGAGGCCTTTAAACCTTTATCGTTGTTTAGGATTTTAATAGCCTGGGGAGGCTTTTAAACCTTTATCGTATTTGAGACTTTGTTATTTTCATCTCGAGCTTTTGAGCTTGGTCGTGTCCTATTTTATCATAACAATTGCTGAATCAAATTAGGACTTTTAATTTCGATTTGAACGTTTCTGCTTGATTAATGTTTGGTCATGATGACTTCGAAGAGAGGTCCTTGACGTTGTTTTCGGAAAATCTAGGGACCTGGATCCAATTTGAAAGTTCTGAGACCTGACATCTAGGTCTGTCGGGACCTGAGTTAGACTCATCGGGACCTGGGTTAGACTCATCGGGACCTGAGTTAATCCGAAGGATTTCGGGACCTTTGGAATGCGGTGAATGAAATCGAGGAATTTTGAGATTTTGTTGATTCTTTAGGATTTTAAGACCTTTCGATTCTTATGAGGATTTTAAGACCTTATTGATTCGTCAAGGATTTTAAGACCTTGGTTGTTGTTAAGGATTTTGAGACCTTATTGATTTGTCAAGGATTTTAAGACATTGGCTGTTGTTAAGGATTTTGAAACCTTATTGATTTGTCAAGGATTTTAAGACCTTGGTTTATGTCAAGGATTTTAAGACCTTCGTGGGTGTTAAGGATTTTAAGACCTTAGGTTATGTTAAGGATTTTGAGACCTTAGGTCCAGGTTCTTAGGGACCTGAATGTGTTCGAGACAATTGAGCTCAGGTCGCGGTTTAATGGGACCTGAATTCTCTCAGAGGGTTTTAAGACCTTCGATGCTTATGAAACTGAATTAATCGTCTTATTAATGTCAGATATCAAAGAGTACATGATTCAGATTGTTTACATAGTAGCTTATTTTTGGGCTAAGCGTCCTTGGTGACAGGTGCCGCTTTGGCTTAGATGATGAGATTGGTGAGAAGAGGTTGGGGCTGCACTCATGACGGAGTTGCCTACGTACCCAGTCAAGGGATCAAGCCAAACGTAGTTCAAGGAATTTGGGTACCTAATGATAGTATCTTTTGAGGTTCGTGGCGTTCCACGATCGGATTTCAGGTACCCCGGTTCGTACCTTCTGGAGTTTGTAAACTCTGGGTCGTACTATGTGGATGATTCGGTAGGGTCCTTCCCAGTTGGTTCCTAACTTTCCAGCTCCTGGTTCTTTAGTTCCTTCGAAGACCTTTCTGAGTACCAGGTCTCCTACAGCGAACTGCCGGGGCCTTACTTTGGAGTTATAGTGCCGAGCCATTGCTTGCTGGTAATTTTGAATGCGGAGCAAGGCTTGGTCTCGTCTTTCCTCGATTAAGTCGAGGCTATCCATCAGGAGCTGGTTGTTAGCTGCGGGGTTCGAGGTGCAGAGCTCCCGTCGGAGGCTGCCTGCGGTAGTTTCTGCTGGGACGACAGCTTCCATCCCGTAGGCTAAGGAGAAACGAGTTTCCTCCGTAACTTTTCGTGGGGTGGTTCTGCAAGCCCATACTTCGGGTAGTTTTTCTGACCAGAGTTCTTTCTGAGCTCCTAGGCGTTTCTTGAGGTTGGCTAAGATCGACTTGTTAGCAGCCTCCGCCTGGCCGTTACCTTGAGGTCGCCGAGGTGTTGAAAATGTAAGACGGATGTTCCACTTATCACAGAATTTTTTGAAATCGTGGGATATGAATTGTCCTCTGTTATCGGTTACGATTTCATATGGGACACCGTGCCTACATACGATATTTTTCCATACAAACCCCTCGACATTGAATCTGTTAATTTGTTGAAAAGCTTCAGCTTCGATCCATTTCGTGAAGTAATCGGTTAGGACCAGGAGGTTTAGTAGTTTCTTTCCTTTGTCTGATGGTACCAATGGACCTACGATGTCCATGGACCACCTCATGAACGGATAGGGAGCTGATATGTTAGATAGCTTCTCCGCTGGCTGGTGTATGATCGGTGCATGTCTTTGGCATTTGTCGCATGATGAAGAGTAGACCTCACAATCCGCGATGATAGTAGGCCAGAAGTAGCCTTGCCTTTTAATTCGGATAGCTAGAGCTCTGCCCCCGGAATGGTTACCACAGGAACCGTCGTGCATTTCCTTCATGAGTTTCATCGCTACTAGACCATGAACGCATTTTAGGTAAGGTCCGGAGACACTTCGTTTGTGGAGGGTTGACTCGATTATGCAATACCTTGCTGCTAAGGCTTTGAGTTTTCGAGCCTCCCACTTATTGGGTGGGATTTTTCCCTCGAGGATGTAATCCATGATCGGTATCCTCCAGTCTTCTCTTCCTACAACTTTGTTGTGAAGAGAAGAGGGAGGTTCCTGTTCGGGACCTGGTGTAGTGGTGCCCCCGGGGGTATTCGTTGGAACAGGCTCCAAGGGGTCTGGGTTCTGAAGAATATCTCCAATTCCTTCATTGTCCCCGGTGGTTTGTGTAGTACTTCTAGACGTGTTTTTGCGAGCTGCGCGGCTTCTTGTTTGTACCTTGAGGACGAGTGGTTCCGAGGTTTCGGTGGTGCCCCCGGGGGTATTCGTTAAGTTAGGCTCAGGAGAGTCCGAACTTCGGTGAATACCCTCACTTTGGTTATGGTCCTCTAAGTTTTTGGTTGCATTGTCAAAAGAGTGCTTTCTGAAGCTGCGTGCTCTGGTTTTAGGGAACCAGAATGTCGTGAAGATTTGGGTAGCTTCCGTGGGAGGGCTGTTATCCTCAATTTTTGCTTTTGACTTGTTATCTAGTTCAGCTTTGGTAGCTATGTCGATACTCGGCTTTTCGATTCCTTCCACGGGTATAATTCGTTTTACGAGAGGGTCGGATGTGGAGGCTAACGCAGCGAGCGCGTCCGCTGAAGAGTTCTCTCCTCGTGGGATTCTTGTTAGTTCGAACTTATTGAACTGTTTTGTTAGGCTTAGGACTACTTCGAGATATGCCCCCATCCTTTCGTCTCTCGTTTCGTATTCTCCGTGATACTGGCTAGCTACTAGCTGTGAGTCGCAGTAGGCGTTCAGCTCTCGGATTCCGAGGCTAAGGGCCAGTTTCAAGCCAGCGATTAATTCTTCATACTCAGCTTCGTTGTTGGAGGCGTTAAATCCAAGTCTATAGGATTGTTCGATGGTTTCCCCAGCTGAGGAGGTTAATCTTAGACCGACGCCGGAGCCCTGTTTTGACGAGGCTCCGTCCACGTATAGGCTCCATTTTGGGACCTCTATCTCTTGGTCTAAATGTTCGGACGTAAGCTCGATAACGAAGTCGGCGAGGACCTGAGCTTTTGCGGCTGCTCGAGGTCTGTATTCGATATCGTATTCGCTGAGCTCGATAGCCCATTTAGCTAATCGTCCGGACTGGCTAGGACTATGCAAAATCGTTCGTATTGGATGCGAGGTCATTACGATGATTGAGTGTGATTGGAAATATGGTCGTAGCTTCCTAGCAGCTGTTACGACTGCTAAGGCTAGTTTTTCCATGGTAGGGTATCTCGTCTCGGCGTCTATTAGGCTTCTACTTGTGTAATAGA
The DNA here is from genome assembly GCA_026261945.1 of Hirschfeldia incana. Taxonomy (NCBI): domain Eukaryota; kingdom Viridiplantae; phylum Streptophyta; class Magnoliopsida; order Brassicales; family Brassicaceae; genus Hirschfeldia; species Hirschfeldia incana. The sequence continues at coordinate 1,672,320 of JABCMI010000053.1, read as the reverse complement.
CAGGTCTTTGTTCGTTTTGCTCTTCTCGTACTAGCACCCCGCTAACTGCGGCTGCCGATACGGCCAGGTACAGGTACAATGGTTCTCCAGTTACAGGTTTTGACAGTATCGGAGGTTCCGAGAGGTATGCTTTCAGCTGTTTGAAGGCTTCCTCACATTTTTCGTCCCACAGGAACCTCTTATTATTTTTCAGGAGTTTGTAGAATGGGAGGCACTTGTCAGTGGACCTGGAGATGAATCTATTTAGTGCTGCGATCCGTCCAGTCAATCTTTGTACTTCCCTGGTTGTTCTAGGTGACGGCATTTCTAGGAACGTCGCTATCTGTTTCGGGTTGGCTTCGATGCCTCTTTCGGTTACGAGGTAACCTAGAAATTCGCCGGAGGGTACTCCGAAGGTACATTTAGCTGGGTTTAGCTTCATGTCATATTTATTGAGGATGTCGAAGCATTCCCTTAGATGAGAGATGTGGTCCTCTCCCATCGAGGATTTGACTATCATGTCGTCGATGTAGACTTCCATGGTTTTTCCAAGTTGTCCAGCAAACATTTTATTTACTAACCTCTGGTAGGTAGCTCCCGCGTTTTTCAAGCCAAATGGCATGACCTTATAACAATAGGTTCCTCGTTCGGTTATGAACGCGGTTTTCTCTTGATCCTCAGGCTCCATCATAATCTGGTTATATCCAGAAAAGGCGTCCATGAAGGACAGGAGCTGGTGACCAGCCGTTGCTTCAACTAAGCGATCGATGTGAGGTAACGGGAAGCTGTCTTTAGGACAGGCCTTGTTTAGGTCGGTGAAATCTACGCAGATTCTCCATTTCCCGTTCTTCTTTTTTACTACCACTGGGTTGGCTAACCAATCGGGGTATTGAACTTCTCGGATTGATCCGCCTTTGTTAGTCGATCAACCTCGTCGTTAACAGCTTGGGCTTTTTCGAGACCTAGCTTACGACGCTTCTGTTTGATCGGTTTGAAGGTGGGATCTACATTGAGCTTATGTGTGGTGACGTTGGGGTTTATGCCCTTCATGTTGCTGGTGGCCCATGCGAAGGTTTTGACATTTTGTTTTAGGAATTCGATGAGCTCCTTTTTAGTTTCGGGAGGCAGCTCAGATCCGATGCTTACTTGTTTTTCAGGGTTCGAGTCGTCAATGCTAACCTTTTCGATGAGGGTCTTGGGAGGACCTCGGGTATTCTGTTGCATTTCGCGACTCTCCTGGACCTGTAGTTGCTATTGGGGGGAATTTTTTATGATCTCGAACCCTCCCAGGTAACAGATCCTTGAAATCTTTTGGCTACCATGTACGGTAACTATCCCATCGGTTGCTGGAAATTTCACGCATTGGTGATAAGTTGAAGCTACTGCTTTCATCTTATGAATCCAAGGTCTTCCAAGGATTGCGTGGAAGGGAGACGGTTTGTCGACAAATATGAAGTTGGTCATTTTCATGACTCCGCCAGCTATGACAGGGAGCTTGATGGTTCCCAGTGAGGTAGCTGTTTCTCCTGAGAAGCCCACAAGGTTGGATTTCTGATCGACAATTTCGTAATCGTCTATTTCCATTCCCTTTAATGCGTTATAGAAAATGAGATCGACGGAGCTTCCGGTGTCGATCATGAGCTTAGGAACTTCGTAGCCTGCTATATTTAACGTTACGACGAGGGCGTCGTCGTGAGGTCTGTCAAGGTTTGATGTCTCACTTTCCCAAAAAGAGATTTTAGTGTTAGACTCGGGTTTGGTCGGTTTAGACTGAGTGTTGGACACAGCTTTCCGTACGTGACTTTTAATAGAGTTAACGGAGTCCTGACACATATCGGACCCTCCAAGGATGTAATCGACTCTTGAGTCGGAGCTCGATTGGGGAGGTGCTTTATTAAAGAGAGCTTCAATTTGAAGGCTTTTTCTTTGGGGGAATTTCCTAAGGATCATATCGACTCTCTTCTTGGGAGCGGGAGGTGGCGAATCTGTCTCCTTTTCAGGTGACCTCTCGCGTTTCGGGGAGTTATCGCGAGGACCTTTCTTTTGATAAGGCTGTGGTTTTTTGAGATCCACGTCTTTTATTTCTCCGGCTGCGAATTTGGCAGCCAGTTGTCGTTGGAGGTCCCAACATTCTTCGGTTGAATGTCCTTTTCGATCATGATAGGAGCAATGTTTGCTCTCGTCGTAGCCTTTGGACCAGGGGGCTTTGGCTGTTGCGGCGACAGGTTTTTCTTCCTTGTCATCCTCGATTACGTAAGAATGCTCTCCCTGAGTCTGGTTATTTCGGGAGCCTCCTCTTTTGTGAGGTCCCTTCCCGTCGGAGGCTTCGACCTTCGGGTGATTTTGGGATTTTCTGTGAAGCTTATCTAACGCTGCAGTTTCTTCTTCCAAGGTAATGTATCTAGAGGCCCTGTGGAGGGCGTCGTCGATAGTTGGAGGAGGATTTAGCGTTAGCTCCGAGAAGAGGCCTGATTTGTACCAGAGGCCTCTTCTAAGAGCTTCAATGGCTACATGATCGTTAGGGTTCGAGAGTTTAGTTCTTACTGCCCTGAATTTTTCGATGTAGACTCGCAATGAGTCTCCCAATCCTTGTCTGATCTTCCAGAGATCAGCTTCGGAGGCTTGTTTCAGGATGTGGGTTGAATATTGTTTCATAAAGGCGTTAGCTAGCTGATCAAAGCTGTCTATGGAGTTTGATTCGAGACTAGAGAACCATTCTAGAGCTGTTCCAGTCAGGTTTTCAGCAAAAGTTCTGCAGTATCCTGCATCGCATTCTTCCTTCGTGAAGTGAGCTTTAACGATTGCTAGCTGGAAGGCTCTTAAATAAGCTTTTGGGTCTGTATTTCCATCGTATTCGGGAATCTTGATTTTTCGAGTGTCTCTTATGTAAGAGTTAGCAATTCTATCGGTAAATGGAGTCCCACGAGTCTCTTCGATTAGGCTCTCGATTTCGGGAGCTGAGCTCGTTGCTTTGTGAACCTGAGCTCCCAATTTCTGGAGAGCTGCGTGGGTTCGCTCCATGTATCTGCGAATCGCGTCAGGTCCCTCGAAGGGAAGGACATTTGGATCATTTTCAGGTGTTCGGCGCATAGGTTCCTGGCGGAATCTGACTTGATCGTTTTCCCAGTTAGCTGGCGAAACAGATCGTTCGTTCGTCCTCAGGTTCCGAGCGAGATTAGTGCGAAGAGCTGCAGGATCAGCATCCGTTCTTTGAAATCCGTCGGTATTTGGGGTTGAAAACCTAGTTTGAAACACCGGAGCTGTTGTTCTGCCCCCGGACGGAATGTTGGTTCCTGCTCCAGATCCCGAAGGAGGTGGCGGTGGAGGCAGTCGTGTGCTCCCAGCGGTGTTCCGATCGGGCGCGGAGCTCGTCGTCGCCACGTTGCTCCCCATGGTGCTGATGACTGGTGGGACAAACGCAGGGACTGTCCTAGCGCGAGGCGTTTGGAAAGCAGGTTCCTGGTCGTCTGCTCCAGAGCTATCAAGGGAGAAGTTCAGACGTTCTCGAGGGAAGGAAGGGTCAGCTACTCGTTCATGGAACGTGATCCTTCTTCCCTGGTGGACGGATGGTTGGGTTGTTGCGGATTGAGATCTGGTTATCTCTTCGAATTGTTGCTGCCGTTCGGCTAGCTGTTGCACCGTTCGCTCGGTTTGTTGAGCTTTGTCCACTAACTGGAGCATCATCTGCCGGATCTCAGAAAGCTGAGCTTCCGTTTGGTTCGGAGCGGATTGATGCGATGTGTTGTCGAGGGCTGAGGACCCAGAGTTGGTCCCTCCGGGGGCTCTCGGGTTATTTGCCCCCGGAACAGTGCGATTTGGTGAGCTATTGCTCAGGTTCGATTGATCGGGGTTAGATGGATTAGTTCCATCGAGTGGATTCATCTTTAAGCTTTGGAGAAAGGGATTCGATTAATTATCCCCACAGACGGCGCCAATTGTGAGAGACAAGGTTTCACTTCTTAGATTTAGGTTAGGTTGAGAGATAATGAATCGTGGGCTGAATCCCGTAAGTAAGCTTAATGAATGGATACGTTTGTATTGATGATCAAAGAGTATTACAAAAGGTGTTTATGATGATTACAAGGAGAATGCGTAATGTATTTAATCTAATCTGATAGTTGTTGTATCTATGGAGATCCGCCTCTATTTTGGATCTTCTCTGTCTTTATATAGTCTAGGTCTCGTCGATAGCTCCTTAACTGATCTCCGAAATACACGGCTTCAGTTACGTACTTGCTCCAGGTTCCTCTTGACCGAGTCTCCGAAGTATCAGCTCCCGTTATAACGTGACCTCCATTATGACGACTTCCAGGTTCAGTCTTTAATTCAGCTTCCAGCTCGTACTAATGTGATGGGCTTTACGCGGCCCACTTGGCAGCTTACATTTTACCGTGACCTCGCCTGAGGGTCATATTCGGGTCCAACAATATATACGAAATCTGTATTTAACTTTGCTATTGTTCTAGCTTTGTTGTTTGCTCCACCTGTTTATCAATGTTGTGGTTTATCTGCCTCATGGTATAGCTATGTTGTACCCTTCTTAGTGAAGGTTAAACTCTATTAATTTGAATGCAAGTTGGTTTGACAAAAAAATAAAGAGACTGGTCTCTTGGGAATTGCTCCATTTGAAAGATGTGAAAAAGAGAGCTAGCTGTCTATGAGATTTAGTGTGTACAAACTATAACAAAATTCATGTCTTAAACTCTTTAGAGGCGAAACCGCGGTTTGATGCGGCTGGTGTTAAACTGGTTGCTGTCGGTGTTGGAACTCCTGATAAGGCTCGTATACTTGCAGTATCCTCATATTTCATGAGCTTGCTCAGCCGTTCCAGGTATATATATCCATGCTGGATGACATATCTTTTGCGGAAATTTCTGCATGGATTATATTGTAGCGCATTCTGTTGACAACATTACATGTCCTATCTTCTGTCTGCTTAGGAGTTAATGATATCTTTGAACAGTTAAGAAGAACTTTAGTGATGATGATGTACTGTGACGTACTTTGTCATACAGGGTTGCTGAGAAAGGTTGCCAGCAGATCCCAAGTCTCTGGATAGGTTAGCTATCGAAGTGGCTATATCAATAACAACCACACTTGTAGCACAATACGAGACTTTTGTTTATAACTGATACAGTGAGAGGATGATGAGTTCTTAATTTCTGTACAGTTTGGATTCCTGCAGTACCAACTTTGTCTTTTCTTTCATATGCTTGATGAGACCACTGGACCAGCCCAGCGCATAAACGTCTTGAGAGGAGGACCTTCTACGATCCATACCTGATAATCCATTTCAAAGAAGTCTTTCTGGAAGAAATGAAACTTGAATCTTAGAGTTGCCTCAGTTATTTTTTGGTGGCTTTAAATCTTTGCTGGTGCTGGGGTCGTTTCCAATTTTGCAGCTGTGGGAGCTTCAAATGCGTTGAATGTTGTCCAAAAGTTCAGTAGTGCACCAGAGTATGATGATGCATGCTGCATGGTTCTTATAGTCTTAATTTGTGAAGGAGATTATTCCCCTTAACATCAAAGTGTCTCTAAATGCAGATAATTGCTGGATTAGTAGACCATCGCATATCTGATGAGCTTTCTTTTCAACCTCTAGTTGATCGCAGACTTTGTTGGTTACGTATTAATCATCTCTTATGATGTTCAAGGTTATACGAGTAGAAAGATCTGTCTTGGCACTCTATTTTTGAATGAAATCTCACTTGGATGCCTGCTTCTATTCCACTGCTTCAGTTGAACCGACAAAAAAAAGGAAATCATGGTTATTACTGTCTAGCGAATAAAAAGTAAACCCTAATAAGTTGTTATTCCTATAATAATAAACTCAACCCCTTTCATAGGCAGCCACAGATCTAACGTCCCCAGAATTCCCTTCTTTGAGTCTAATAATTTGGATTCATTTCCGTCGAAACAATGGTCTTCAGTAAGATCTATATCTCTAGCGTGATTGATCACATGTGATTGTTTAATTTTATTTTATTTTGGCTTGCGCATGCAGGTGGCTGGACAGGCGTCTTCTGGGACATGGATGACTTCCCACTCCCTGAAGGTCTCGATGTAGATTCGTTTGTTGAGAAGGTCAATTTAGCTCTACAGAAAAAGGGTTTTGAGGGTGTGGTGGAGTACTCTGTTTATGGTAGTTCGGATTCGTTCGACTATAATCGATACATGGATCCCGATTACGTTACCGCATGCAAATATGTTGATAAACCTACGAGGTTATATAAGATGTTACATCATATGATTTCCTGGGTGCGCACTCGTATATACTATGGAGGACAAAAAAATTTGTTGGTGATTGCAAAAGGGATCCCAGGGGAAGATAACATGATCACTTTTCTTGACTTAATGATTGACAGAGATATTTATGTTTTCACAGCAGTGCCTGATGGGTGCACACCTGAAAACTTTAATTATCCTGAGCCAATAATAGCTTGGGAATGGTCAGCCCTATGTTCTGGAGGTCGCCCCATCGACCTTTCTTCTGCGTACCCTACTGATGATGATGATGATGATGATGAGGATGACGACGACGACAACGACGAAAGCAGCAGCAACTCTGTCGACGGTGAGGTGGAAAGAAACTCTGATGGAAGAAGCATCTCATCAGAAACTGATCTGGATTGTGAGGTGAGAAGCAGATGATGCAACTGAAACTGATGATGCTGGTTCCCGTCCCGTCAAAAAGAAGTAGCCGATGCATGCTGCTGACTCTCTCAGAACTAGCTTTTAGCTTTTTTATTTCTTAAGTTTATAATGTACTTTTGTCTCTATCAAATTGGGTTTGGTTTTGTTTATTCATCCTGTCTTAAGAAAAAAACTCTCTCTGCTTTTGTGTCTTACACCTTTTAAACAATTATTATTTGCATCCAGAACCTCCTCTGCTCTTCCTAACTCTTTTATTCGTTTCAATGTGATAGTGTTGCTGAAACATCTCTGCTTATATCATATGTTATATGTAATCTGTGAATTCATGAGCTAGTGAAACCTCTTTTGAATATGTTTAATTTCTTTTTGCTTTAGTTGTCGTAGATCATCTCAAAAATGAATAAAACTATCCAAAACAGAATACATAATGAGAGAGAGAGAGAGAGAGAGAGAGAGAGAGAGAGAGAGAGATTTGCCATTTGCGCTCTTGATATTGTAGTCTTTAGAACAAATCATATGCTTTGTAACAGCTGATGCTTTGGTTACCCACTGGCCTCTCTAAGCTCGGTTACTGCTTTTGTACTTGAATCCTTTGGCTCTTGTAAACTTCCGCTTCTTCTTCTTGCTATTATTAATATGAGGAACCGAGTGTGGGAACCAGGAATACACATATTGGCAGTAAAACAGGGAAGAAGAGCAGTGTAGGGGTTGCAAACGAGGGATGAGGAAGCATCATGAGATATCATTTCACTTGTAAGATATATGCGGAGTGATTAGCATTATAGTAACTAGATCCTTGGTTAGTAATATTTTACCAATCATTTTTCTTGATTTAAAAAAATAGACTTACAACTTTGAACCTAAAACAGAATTTTCAAATAATAAATTACATGACTATATAGGTTAATGCAATTTTTTGCTTCACCTTTTTATATGTTTAAGTTAATGACTATTATAACATAACTTGTTTTTTTTTAGATATTTGATGTTTTATAATTGTCTGAAATTTACTGCTTGGTCATAAATCTATAAATAAAAATGTACCAAAATCGACATGAGAAAGGTTCTAGATTATAACTTTATATTTTGTTGTTGTTGTATTTGTTTCCTTTGGGTGTAATTTAGGGGTGTTCTATCCGTTAAAACCAAACCAAAATAGAGAAAATGCTTTGGATTTGATAGTACCTAATAAATTGAATGTATGCTATTTTAAAAAAACCCGCAGTATATGAATATGGTTTGGTATATAAACCAATCAAACCGAATAAATCAAATAAATTGATTAATTAAGAATATTAGTGCACTTATATGCAAAATTTATAAAAAATGTTAATAATATATAAATGATTCATTTTAGTAATACGATATGCTTAATTAAAACATTTATTTTAATAAATTTTATTTTATTGAAAAATCGTTGTGCTAAAATATAATTATATAATAATATTATGATGTTATTAATTTATTAATCTTATTCTAATATTTAAATAAAACAGAAAACATTGTATTTAAAGTTATTCTAAGGAATATGCATTTATGTTTTAATAAATCTGGTTTATATACATATAATCTAAATTTTGTTATAAAAATAATTATACAGTTTTTCGCTATAAAACCGATCAAACTGAAAATCAATGATATATAAACCGAACCAAACCGAATTAGATAAAATTCCAATAAGGTAGCTAATTTTCATAAACCGAAATATCGAAAAAACGTAGAAAAACAAACTAAAGCTTAGGTGTATCTATGCATAAGCGAGAATATAACAACTCCTATCATTTGAATTATTTAGGTTTATTCGTTGCATGATACCTATCAGCCAACAACATATGGTGGTACTGTTGAAATCAAATGATTTATTTCTCTTGTTCTGAATAATTAAATGCGAAATATATTTGAAAATTATACATGGAAGGTGTGTGCTATATAAGTGAGTAGACGTCATGGTTGATTATAAATTTAGACCGATAAGATAGGTGGAGGTATTTTGAAAATATTGTGGTTGAATACGTGATTTAAATGAAATATGGATTTAATGTTAGTAGTTTTACAAAACATGGTAAAAATGTTATGGATATTGTATATTGGGATTTTGAATTTCCGTTTGCTTCATTTTTCAATTATTTTTAATATTTTTTTGTAATTTAATGTATTATTTTCAAACATGATGTATTTTGCATTATTATTTTCCTTAGTTTTAGATTTTACAGTTTGATCATTTAAAACACATCTTAAAAAAAATAGAATATGTTTTTTACACCACGGAAAAATACTGTATGATGTCAAATTTCACTATTAACTAATACATATGTTCTTTTCTTGTAAATATGTTTTTTTATCTTATTATTTTGTTTGTTATTCAAGAATTGAAAAATATAAAAAATTGTAAAATTTTAATTATATGCATAAAATTGTCATAGAAATTATCTCATGGTAAAACAGCAGTAAACTTGTAAATGTAATTTTTTTCGGAAGTCTTATCGTATTTTTAAAACATGATCCAGCAGCCTATATTAAAATCTGAATTGAGTCGAAAGTCATATTTTTCAAACATGATCCACGAAAAAAATCTGAAGGTGATCGAAGAGGAGGTGGTGGTGGTGGTGGTTGTGGAGCACGACGTTCTGATCGTGTCCTGACCGGTGGATGTATCTGCATCGGAGCTGGCGGTTCATAAACCGGTTTTCTAGCTTGGTCCTTCATTGGTCTCCCCTAAATCTTCAATTTGTCCAATGTGGTTATTAGATGTGTGTCCCACATCGCTAATAATAGTGTTCCTTGGACAATATATAAGTGTGTGGCAATCCTCCACTGATTGGCTAGCTTTTGGGTGTGAGTTAGGCTCATCACTAATATGGTATCAGAGCCCATGGTGAAAGCCCAGCAGATGATTTCCCATATAAATAGTTGTCTACCTATGTAGCCTATAAACATGGCCCATCTTGCTGTGGTATGTTCGAGATGTTGGGCTTGGGCTGTTTCCGTGTTGGACTGTTTTCCACTCACATCTCGAGAGGGGCTATTAGATGATAATAGTGTTCCTTGGGCAATATATAAGTGTGTGGTAATCCTCCACTGATTGGCTAGTTTTTGGATGTGAGTTAGGCCCATCACTAATAGTGGTCTTCTTTCAAGTCCATGGAGAACGTAAGAGTCTTTTTAACAGACGATGACTTCTTCAGTGGAGACTTTAGCGTTGGAGGTTTGTTATCGTTTATCTCTGGTTCTTTAAATGAAAAATGCCCTGTATCGACGTAACAAAAATGCAAAAAATGATTTCTAAACATGCAGAAAACAATAAATCTTGAGTTATTCTGAAAACAATAAATCTCTTTTGAATTATGTTTCCTTTGGCTTTAGTTGTAGGCTTGTAGCAGCGGTCTGTAAATTGAATAAAAATTGCTAAAACAGAATACATAAGAGAGAGAGAGAGAGAGAGAGAGAGAGAGAGAGAGAGAGAGAGAGAGAGAGAGAGAGAGAGAGAGAGAGAGAGAGAGAGAGAGAGAGATGCGCTCTTGTTTGTTTTGATTTAACATATACACTTTCTTCATCAACTAATAACATAAAGTATGTATGGTCTCCTACGAAATTAGACAAAGCATCCATTAACACAACAGAGTGCACAAAAACAATAATAAAATGGGGAAAAGAACGAAACTAACACACAAAACCCACCAACAGAGTTGTTTCAAAGAAAACATGGACACGTGATATTAGTAGGATCAAGGTAGGGCTTCTTAACACCATATGGGATTAAAGGGCCCGCGGATAGCCTCCTTACGCAATTCATACATAAGCTCTGGGGCCATATGCTCTTTTCCAGCCAATAGATCCTGCCATGTCCATATAAAGCTTGCACTAGGAATCTGCACACGTTTTATTTTCTTTCGGTAATCATCTGGCATTACCAAGAGAACATTAGTAGTATTTATCCTCAAATTCTTAGAAAGGTTGACCATCTCTGTTTCTTCTTCTATGTTTTCTGCGATCACCATCACGTTTTTTGGGATCCGAAACAAATTCTTTGTGTCCAGTGCCCAAAAAGCCATGTCCACTAACATCCTATTAAGCCTCGAATATTTACCCTCTGGAAAAATAAAATAAAATAAATAAACCCAATATCAACAAGAGAAACGACATGTTGTAGATTATTTTTTTTTTTAAAGAAGAAAAAGCATACTTTTGCGTACGAAGGTGACTCCATCACCCAGATTCTTCGGTTTCTTCTCACCATAAGCCGTGATTTTCAGCTCACCAGTGTAACCATTGCTGCCAAGAACTGATGTGAGAGTCTCGAGATAAGAGCGATCGGGACTGATAATAGGGAAGTCACTCACGTCCCAGAAGACGACCGTGCACTACAAGAAAACATTGATATTCTGAGGGAAATTCCGAGGGAAAATGAGTTCGTCGGAAATTTCTGACGGAATTTCGAGGAAATTCCGAGGAACCTCAAAAATGGGGGGTTCCTCGGAATTTCCTCGGAAATTTCCGAGGAAACATTGTCTCCTCGGAAAATTCCGAGGAATTTCCGAGGAATTTATGTCCGTCGGAAAAAACCGACGGATTTTTCTGAAATTCCGAGGAAATTTTGTAGCCGTTAGATAGCCGTTGGGGTAGCCGTTGGGCGGTTTCAAAAATTCCGAGGAAATTCCGAGGAAAGGATGTTTTTCCTCGGTATTTCCTCGGAATTTCCTCAGTATGTCGGCAGGATTACATCTATAAATACAGCCACCCCTCTTCCTCTTCATTCACTCCATCTCTTCTTCTTTCCTCCCAAACACGAATTTGCTTTCAAAAAAACATGTCTTCTTCAAATTATTATCGTTCTTGGATGGATCAACCTCATTTGGATCCGAACACGAGATTGCTTACGAAAGAATACGAACGAGGTCTAAAAGAATTCATGGGGTTAGCTCAACGACAACCGGAAGCGGAAACAGGTAAGTTAAGATGTCCTTGCTCAAATTGTAAAAATAGAAAGGTTATTAAAGAGTTGGATGTTTGGACACATATTTATTTAAATGGGTTTACACGAAGTTACAAAATTTGGTATCATCACGGGGAAACTGATTATGAACCTGGTAGTACTAGCGAACCTCAGCCGGTGGTTAGATTAGAAGAGCCAATTAGAACGGATGTAGATTATGGTGTAGGTACTGAGCAGATGGTAAATGATCATTTTAGAGAGGAAGATTTACCGAATGCAGAAGCTAGGAGATTTTATGATATGTTGGATGCTGGAAAGCAACCTTTGTATGAAGGTTGCAGAGATGGTCATTCAGCTTTATCATCTGCTACAAGACTGATGGGCATTAAAACAGATTATAACTTGGCTGAAGATTGTGTGGATGCGATAGCTGATTTTGTAAAAGGTGTTCTACCTGAGGATAATGTAGCTCCAGGTTCATACTACGAGGTTCAGAAACTCGTATCTGGTGTTAGTTTACCGTATGAGGTAATAGATGTATGCAGCGATAACTGCATGATTTATTGGAGGGCGGATGAGCAGCGAATTAAATGCAAATTTTGTGGGAAGCCTCGTTACAAAGATACGAGTGGAAGAGTTCCAGTGCCACATAAGAGGATGTGGTATTTGCCTTTGAAGGAAAGGTTGCAGAGGTTGTATCTTTCGGAACGCACAGCGCAACGAATGAGATGGCATGCGGAGCACTCAACAGATGGTGAGATTAGACATCCTTCAGATGCAAAAGCGTGGAAGCATTTCCAATCTTTGTATCCCGACTTTGCATATGAGAGAAGAAATGTCTACCTTGGATTATGTACTGATGGTTTCAGCCCGTATGGGAAGAGTGGAAAACAATATTCTCTATGGCCAGTCATTGTTACACCATATAACTTACCCCCAAGCTTGTGCTTGCGACGAGAGTTTTTGTTTCTCTCCATACTCGTTCCCGGACCAGAGCATCCTAGGAGATCACTTGATGTGTTTCTTCAGCCACTAATATATGAGTTGCAACAACTATGGGCTCAAGGTGCTGAAACATACGATATTTCGTGTAAAGAAAACTTTCAAATGCGGGCAGTACTAATGTGGACAATAAGTGATTTTCCAGCATATGGTATGTTATCTGGATGGACAACGCATGGGAGGCTATCATGTCCATATTGTCAAGATGACACAGATGCTTTCCAACTAAAGAACGGAAGAAAAACGTGTTGGTTTGACTGTCACAGGCGATTCCTACCACATGATCATCCATACCGCCGGAGTAAGAATTTGTTTAGGAAGAACAAACAGGTGTTTTATGGTCCACCTGAGGAAGTTAGTGGGGAAGGTTTGAAGACACAACTAAGAGATTATGGTGCGGAAAGGACGCCAGACGTTGGTGGACATGAGCATTTTCCGGTAGATGCTGTTGGAGATCTACATAACTGGCACAAAAAAAGTATTTTCTTTGATTTGCCATACTGGGAGCATCATCTGCTAAGGCATAATTTAGATGTCATGCATATTGAGAAGAACTTTTTTGACAATCTCATGAACACGATCCTTAACGTTAAAGGTAAAACAAAGGATAATTTGAAGTCAAGACTGGATTTAGTCGATATATGTGCTCGTCCAGAACTTCATGTTGATGAGAATGGTAAGGCTCCTTTTCCCATATACCGACTTGATGCAGAGGGGAAAAATGCATTCTTTGATTGGATTTCAAACGATGTGGAGTTTCCAGATGGTTACGCATCTAATTTGCGTAACTGTATCGACAGAAAGGAAGGAAAGTTTATTGGCTTGAAAAGTCACGATTGCCATGTGATGATGCAGCGCCTCCTTCCGTTTGCCTTCAAAGAACTATTACCACGAAAAGTTCATGAAGCAGTTGCAGGGATAAGTGCTTTCTTCCGCGATTTATGCAGCAGATCAGTGACTCTTGAAGGTATTACAAATTTGAAGACTAACATAGCCGTGATTCAGTGCAACCTTGAGAAGATATTTCCTCCCTCGTTTTTTGATGTTATGGAGCATCTTGCTATTCACCTGGCAAGAGAATTGGAACTTGGTGGTCCTGTGCAGTATAGATGGATGTATCTGTATGAACGGTATATGTTCTATTTGAAGAAGATGGTGAAAAATTTTAGTAGGGTTGAAGGTTCTATAGTTGCACAGATGATCAACCATGAAATTTCGAACTTTGCGGAGCACTACTTTCCAGCAGAAGTTCAGACCAAAAACAGAAGATCTGCTAGGCATGATGATAGAGGCGAACGGGCAACATATCATGTTCAGGTTCCAGACATTTTCACCGAAGTTGGACGACTTAGTGGAAAAGCAAAGGACCGTCGACTTACTGAGCAGGAGCGAAGTCATTTGCAGACATATTTGCTCACCAACTGCGAAGATGTTCTTCCATATGAGAGGTAAGTTTATTATCTTACAAAATTTTATTTTAACAAATTGTCATTTAAATCTTAAATAATTATATTATTGTCATCATATGTACAGGATTTTCATGGCACAAAAGCGGTTAGAACATAGATACGCCACAGAGGCGGAACTAGAAGAAATGAAGCAGAGAGAATTTGCTGGATGGATGTTTACTTATGTGAGTGCCTTAAACATATTAAAATAACATTTATCATATATTTATACTAATTCATTTATTGATATAATCTACTTATGTGCTATTAATAGGTGTATGATGGTTTGGGCAGAGGTGAAACATTTGACGATTGGATACGCGAGATGGTGGTTGGCCCAAACTGTGTTGTGAAGTCATATCCGAGATTTTGTACTCGAGGATATGCATTCGCAACTGAAAAGAGGAGACGTTCGCGAACCACCTATGATGCTGGCGTTTGTTCTGCATCAGGAGAGGATGTATACTACGGACACATACATGAGATTTTGGAAATCAAGTATTTGGGCTTGCTTGGATTGCGCTGTACTGTTTTCTATTGTGATTGGCACGACAACACTCCAGATCGAGGTGTGAGAACAGATGCATTTGGTGTTACATCAGTACATTCGAGACGAAAACTGCAATATTATGATCCTTTCATTCTTGCTTCTCAGGCCGATCAGGTAAGTTATTCTTGTTAGAATTCAGAATGATTGATCATAATTTATACTTTTACTAATATTTTTTAAAATGTAACAGGTTTGTTATATCAAGTACCCACAGAGGGGGAACAGAGATGATCCATGGGTTACTGTTACAAGAGTCAACCCGAGAGGTCGAGTTCAGGGAACTTCAGAGCTGGAAGAGCCACTGCAACCAATCACAACCGCCAACTTAAGTGCAGCAGAAGATGTAGCGGAAGGTGGCCTTGTAGTCGATTTGACCGATTTTGCAGAGGAAGCCGTCGTTCACGTAGAAGATGAACCAGTTATTGGAGAGTTTCACCAAGATCCACATTCCGATTTATCTGGTGATGATGACTCGGAACCAGAGTAGTTTTTTTTTTTTTTTTTTTTTTTTTGGAATACCGAGGAAATTCCGAGGGAAATTAGGGTTTCCTCGGAAATATTCAGGGATTTGAAAAAAAAAGTGTGAAAAACCCTGTTTCCTCGGAATGTCCTCGGAAAATTCCGAGGACATTCCAAGGAAACTGGGTTTTTCGGTTAAAAAATTCATTTTCCTCGGAATGTCCTCGGAAAATTCCGAGGACATTCCGAGGAAATGGTGATTTTTTAACCGAAAAACCCAGTTTCCTCGGAATGTCCTCGGAATTTTCCGAGGACATTCCGAGGAAACAGGGTTTTTTAACCGAAAACAACGTTTTGCGGATTGAATAACAAGTATTTAACCTTCATTATGTGTATTCACCATATTATGAAGTCACACTTTGGTGTTTTACACAATAACAAACACTTTTACGATTGCTTGAACGAAAATCACACAACATAAGATAAACACTTATACACTTTAACAAACGTTAAAGAACATACTTACAACTGTTTTTGAAATTTTGTTATTGCATGGTTTATGATCATCTATACAAAGTATACTCAATGGTATGCATTACATTTGTATTAGAAATGAAATATGGCAAAAAAAAATCGAAATTTGAAACCCCAAACTCTTGTTCCTCGGAATGTCCTCGGAATATTCCGAGGACATTCCGAGGAACAAGAGTTTTTTTTTTTTAAAATCAAGTGTTCCTCGGAATGTCCTCGGAATATTCCGAGGACATTCCGAGGAACTAGGGTTTTTTTTTTAAAAAAAACAAGTGTTCCTCGGAATGTCCTCGGAATATTCCGAGGACATTCCGAGGAACACTTGTCCTCGGAATCCTCATAAATTAGGTTAAACGGGATATCTCTTCCCCATTTCCTCTCTTCCTCATTTCCTCCGCCTCCTTGCTCTCTCCTCCTCTCCTCCACGCCTCTCTCCTCTCCACGCCTCCTCCTCTCTTGCTCTCTCCTCCACGCCTCTCTCCTCCACGCCTCTCTCCTCCACGCCTCCTCCTCTCTTGCTCTCTCCGTCGCCTCTCTCTGTCCGTCCCTCTCTCTCTCCATGTAAGTTTCCTCTTTCTCTCTCATTTTTTTAGATTTTCTTAAGTTAGAAATCGAATTTTAGGTTGTTAGGTTGGAAATTTTAGGATTGAATGGATTCTAGGATTGATTGTTGTTTGTGTAACATGTTTAATAATTTTAGAATTTTTTTTTCAGTTTTGGTTCAAAACCAAAACGTTTTTTGAATTTTAAAAACGTTTTTTGAATTTTAAAAACGGGTATATGATTTTTAAAAACGCTTTTAACTATTTTAAAACAATTTATGTAATTATTAAACTATTTTTCTAATTAATAAAACTATTTTTGAAATTATTAAACTATTTTTGTAATTTTAAAAATATTTTGGTAATTATTATAACATTTTTGTAATTATTAAAACTATTTTGTAATTATTAAACTATTTTTTTAATTATTAAAACTATTTTGTAAATTTTAAACTATTTTTGTAAATTTTAAAAAAATATTTGTAATTTTATAAATATTTTTGTAATTATTAAAACTATTTTGTAATTATTAAACTATTTTTGTAATTATTAAAACTATTTTGTAATTATTAAACTATTTTTTTAATTATTAAAACTATTTTGTAATTTTTAAACTATTTTTGTAAATTTTAAAAAAATATTTGTAATTTTATAAATATTTTTGTAATTATTAAAACTATTTTGTAATTATTAAACTATTTTTGTAATTATTAAAACTATTTTGTAATTATTAAACTATTTTTTTAATTATTAAAATTATTTTGTAATTTTTAAACTATTTTTGTAATTTTAAAAAAATATTTGTAATTTTATAAATATTTTTGTAATTATTAAATCTATTTTTCTAATTATTAAACTATTTTTGTAATTATTTAACTAATTTTTATATTTAATAAAAAACTAATTTTGTATCATCAATTACAGGTCTTATGATGATGATCAGAGTCGGCCTTCCCGACAGCGTCGTGTTCGTGGCTCGGGGAGCCACTCCGTTCAGGAATCCCCATCCCCCCGCAGCTCCTACCATACATCTCCCTCTCCATTTCCCGACGCTCCTTCTGGTTCCGGTGCTGCACCCCCTATTCCGCCTAATTATCAGGGTCCTCCGGAATTGATTAGGGTTGCAGAGTTTGTTCGACAACCGGGTCGTGACCGTCTCCCGTTTCTCACTCCGTATCCATCTGGAGAGGGTCAAACCTGGTTCGACCGGACCACGAGCAAGATCAGCACCTTTATCAACCGTATGATGTATGTAGCTTTGGATGTGGGACATCCGACTTTCGCAGAATTCCCTACCGCCAAAAAAATCCTGTGGTTTCAGCAGTTTGCGGTAAATATTCTAAATTTTTTTTTTTCAATTTGTAATATTAATTTTTAACTAATTATGTTTTTTTTCAGCAAGAATACAACTGGAATCCCGACAACACCTTGTTTATCTATTACCACTTTGTGCATAAAGTGATGACCAACTATTCGTATCAAATCCACGAGTGGAAGAAGAAGTGGGAGTTGGGCCAGGTATTTTTTTTATTTTAAATAATTTTAAATTTTTTTAAATTTCTTTTTTACATCTAATACTTTTTTTTAAAGGTCCCAAAGTCGATAAACCCCACGGTCTTCGAGGAGTTGATTGTCCATTGGTGTAAGGCCGAGACGAAAGCGACTTCTTCAACCAACTCCACCAACCGCAATAGCACTCGTCAAGGCAAGGGCGTCTTCAAGCACAACTTAGGTGCTCAGTCCCAACAAACTCTGAGGGATCGCATGGTAATTCACTTTTTATTCTATTTTTAAAGTTTTGAAATTTTTTTTTCATCTTTTCTTCTAATTACTAATATTTATCTTCATATCAAGGTGCAAGAAAACCATGGTGAGCCGGTTGATGACTTCTCCCTACTAAAGAGGTCGTATACCAACAAGAAGACCGGCGAGATTGATGATGGTGTTGTGAGGAATGTCGTCGACCTCATCCAGACTCAGGTGGAAGAAGAAGCGTCTCAGATGCAAACCGAGGACGAAGAGTCGACGGGTACCCAATTGCCTCGGGCTCGGATCAACGAAATCGTTGAATCGGTAAGTTCTTTTATAAAATTTCAGTTCATCTTAATAGCTATTATTTACATTTTTTTATTTTCTATTTCAGTCGGTTCCAAAGAGGAAGGGCCGATTGATCGGTTTGGGTCGTCGGTCCCGGTCTGTTTCGTCTTCTGCTGCACCACCGCCCTTTGTTGATCCCGAAGCACTTATGGGTCAATTGCATGACAAGGATATTCGCATATCTGCGTTGGAGACCCAGATGGCGACTCAACAGGCGCGCTTCGAGCAACAGTATGCGACCTTCGAGGCACAGCAAGCGGGCTACGAGGAACAGAGGAGGCTGAACCAGCAGATGATGGACATGATGAGGACGTTGCACCCGAACGTCCAGTTCCCGACCGTGCAAAACCCGAACCCGAACCCGAACCCGAACCCGAACCCGAACCCGTAGTTTTTTTTTTCAAAAATTTGTAATGTTTCAAAACTTTGTTATGTTTTTTTAATTTGTAAGATTCTGAATTTTAATTTTATATTTTTGAATTTAAATTTTTAAATTTAAAATTTTTATTTTCGAATTTATATTTCTAATATTAAAAAAAAAAATTATTTTTAAAAAAAAATTTTTTTTTTTTAAATTCCGAGGAAGGTTCCCTCGGAATTTTCCGAGGCTTGTCTTCCTCGGAAAATTCCGAGGGAACCTTCCTCGGTTTGTTCCAAGGACATTCCGAGGGAGTAGTTCCTCGGAAATTTCCGAGGAAACTTTCCCTCGGAATAATCCGACGACATGCTTCCTCGGAATATTACCCCGCTTCCGAGAAAGTGCGTTCGTCGGAATTGTCGTCGGAATATTCCGACGGACCGTTCCTCGGTATTTTCCGACGAACATTCCGACGACTACACTTCCTCGGAATCTCCTCGGTAAATATGTTCCTCGGAATTTCCTCGGAAAATTCCGAGGAAATTCCGAGGAACTCATGAATTCCGAGGAGATTTTTCCGAGGGACTATTTCCTAGGAATTCCGTCGGAATACGGTTATTCCGACGGAATTCCTAGGAAATAGTCCCTCGGAAAACGCATGTTTTCTTGTAGTGGTGACCGCCTCTACAAAATTACCAAACCAAACATATTCATTAGATCGAGATCAGATGAGATGTAATCTTAAAAGGTTGAATAACGAAACAAAACCCGAGCAAGAGGTAACGTAGATCTTACCGGTGAATTACCTTCCTTGTTTACGGAGGAGGCGAAAATTGAGAGGGTGAAAAGTTAACCCTAATTAATTATCATCGTCTAGGCTTTTTAAAATTATCTATATTATTAAAGTTTAGGTATATTTTTGGAGATGTTTGGAAACAAAGATAATAGATTAAATACGATATGTTTGGTAACATGAATAGTAAAAATATGTATTTTCTTTTAATTATACATCTAGTCATTGTATTTCTAATAAATTAATAATAAATGAGAATAGTTTAGAAACATGAATCACAACTTTAATACTTCTTTTTATTTACATATTTAGCCATTGTTTTTACAATAGATTAAAAAATATTTTTTCTATATTTTTTTTATTTACAATTCTGTCGCTATATTTACAATTCTTTTTATTTACAATTTTTTATGGTGAAAATAAAAAACACAAACTGAAATATAAATAGTATATTATAAGGACTTTTATATTATATAAAAAGTTTTAAATACACTATTATTACTTTATTTAGTTTAGTCAAATATAAAAATTTCAAGATTTCAATTTTCAAAAAAAATATCAAAAAAAAAAAAATTCATAGAAAACTAATGCAAAAAATTAAAATTTTTAAAAATGGATAAAAATATATCAAGAAGAAAAACATAATGGTTTATGTTATTAATAAAAATTGTAAATTCATTATATTACAAAAAATATCTACTTGGATCAGTTTTATAATATACAAAATGGACTAATCTAATCACCTAAAAATATTTTTTTGTCTAAAATAATCATAAAATAAAATTTAAAATTTTATATAAATATTTCAAATCAAAATAATAATTTAAACTTGATTTATATAAAAAATTATTTAACATATGCATATATTCAAAAATTTATTTTTACTAAAATATTTTTCCAATAACCATAATTAAAAAATGTTTTCAATATATATAAGAAAAATACAACAAGAAGACAAATTTCATATACCAACTTAAATTATGATTTTTATATTTCACATTAAATTTTAAGAAAATAATATATGTGATTATTTATATGATTTTTCACGTTATTAATTATTTGAAAGCATTTATTAAATGAAACCTCAAAATAAAATCAAGTTGAAATAACAAATGATTAAAGCAACAAAATTATGATACGAGTCTGAATTATCTCAACTCCTTAAAAATAATTTCATTTAAAAGAAAAACTAAATTATATAAACTAGATTTAAACTAAAATTAATAAAATTATAGATTTTTTTTTGAAATGCACAAATTATTTTTTTGAATGCCCGCCAGCAGTCCAAGTATGGGCTCTATCGAGTATTCCAACGCATCCAGATTATTTTCCAAGACAATCCCTGTTTACGAATATGGATTACTTGTTCTGTAGAATCAAACCAACTATGGATCATCATCATTTTGCGTGGATACTATGGTATATATGGAAAGGAAGGAATAACAAGGTCTTTAGTAATTTGAACATAGATCCAAGAGAGACCCTTAGGTGGGCCATGACAGAATCGTTACTTTGGTCAGATGCACAACAAGCTATATTACAGAAGGAGTATGTTAGAGAAGCATCTCCATCTGTTTTACCGAACAGACCGGGACGATGGTGTTTTACGGATGGATCTTGAAAATCGGAAGATACTTTTTCGGGTCAGGGATGGTTTAGCACTTTGGAAGGTTTTGAAGGCTTACTGGGAGCTAGAAACACAAGGGCGAGCCAATCACCTTTACACACAGAGGTGGAAGCGCTCATATGGGCAATGGAATGTATGAGGAATTTAAGGCAGTATAATGTTACTTTTGCAACGGATTGTTCTCAATTGGTGAAGATAGTTTCAGAATCAGAAGAATGGCCGGCTTTTGCAAGCTACTTAGAAGACATCAGGAATCTCAAGAGAAGTTTTCATAGCTCGGAGATTATCTATATATCACGGACGCAGAACAAAAAAGCGGATAGCTTAGCACGAGGTGTAAGGCAACAGACGTCGTTCACTGTCCATATGGATACAGAGCACCCAGTTTGGTTTACAGAGTCTACATGAGTCTGTAGTTTTGTTGACAAAAAAAAAAAAAAAAAAATATAGAGAGTGTTGATGATACAAGATATTTTATTTGAATGAAAAAAATCAGTGTAAAATAAGTTTACCTTTGGGTTAAATAAATAAAATCATATAACAGGTTAGAATTATTTAAAATTTTCAAAAATTTAGTCATATTGAAAAAAAGTAAGTCATAGAAGTAAATTTAAAAGAAATTTGATAAAAAGTTAAAATATATAATTTATCAAAAATAATAATTTTTATTACGTAAATAATTTTCCAACAAAAAATATACCCGTCATTTTTAAGGGCGAGTCAAAATCTAGTTTATAATTAGTTGTAAGTTTGACCATAAAAAAGGAAATTTTCTTTTACAAAAAGAAAAAATAAATAATGAAATTTAACAAAAAAAAAGTAAAACCCTGATAAGTTGTATCCATCTCCATTTGAGGCCCATCGGGCATTAAAAAAAAGTAAATTTAACTATTTCATTTTTAAGAAATTAGCATTTTTGGTGTTACGCCACTATATATATATATATATATATATATATCTATACAGTATGCACCTCGTTTTCTATTCATCTCTCTCGTGTGTTTTGAAGATGGAAGAACCGTTTGCAATCATCAGACCTGATTTGTCTGCCCGAGATAGAAACTATGGTGTAACCATCTACGTCGATCTTGACACATGTGAGTTTGACAGAAGCTGTGTGTTGCAACAGGTTTGGTTATTGGCAGGACAATATTGTTAACAGATGAAGTTGTCTGCTTTGTTTGATCCTTTTCTCTGTCTTCTTCCTCTTCTCAGGGAGGTACGTTTGTTTTCAGAGGCAAGAAGCTGGTGTATGGTCGAAAAGACGAAGGTGCCGGAGATCATCCATCGCTAGATGATGTCATCAATGTCTGCTGCCAAAGCAAAACCACCGTTGCTTAAACATCCTATTGAAGTCTTTCTGTGGTTTGGTTTAATGCTTAAATCACTGTATAATTGTAGCTATTAATGTCTTTTTGAGATACTGAATTGTAAATTGTATCAACACTATACATTGAACCACACAAGTCCCTTTTATTGTAAAGATAAGACAATAGTTTGGTATGTTATTGGAATAATTTATTTTCCTGTCTTTTTCAATAATGAGTTTGTTGTTGATTTGAACTCTGCATTGCAGGTGAGTGAACTGTTAGCATCACATACATATAAAAAGAAGTTATACTATTCAATCCTTGATTCCTGACCAACAAAATAAAACATATACTTCAACATATCTACATTATCTTAGATGATTGGGATATCAATCTTTGATCTACTAAGAACCCACATGATATAGATATACTCTAGCTTAAAAAAAATCACATATTTAATTATTTATATAGGAAAAGACAGAAAGGTTTGTCGAATTATACTTTGACGCTCGGATTAAAATAATACCGTAGTTAATAATACCCCCTATATCGAATAATACAGTCAAACAAATACAATTAAATTGCGAAATGCGGTGAGACATGACCAAGCATGAAACCTTGGTCTATATCTCCCTATAACGTTTTTAAATACTTAAAACGATGAAAACACACATTTTTGAAAGTGACTGGCGTGTATAAAATAATCGTACCTATATACAATTATGTAGAAATTAACAAATAGTACCTTAACTTACAACACAAATCAAAACTCTCTGATTTACAAATAAACCATTTTATCTCATATTTTTTTATGTAAATGCAAAATAAAATAAAAACATAATATATATCATTTTTTGTTAATCAAACGTATGTTAACAACAATTTCAGTTACAAAAACAAACAATTTATCAGTTTACTAAACACATATTTAAAAGTTTTTAAATATTTCAAATGTTTTTTTGAGCAAAAACTATTTTAAATGTTTAAATAATTTATTTTGGGGTTTAGTAAGTTCATTCATGTATTGTTTACTAATTTTCCTAAAATTATCCATAATAAATGGACAACACTTACCTATATAACCTCTAGAGTGCGCACAGCCCGAAGTCCTACTAACGTACGCAATAATACCCGGCCGAAAGACGATCACTCTCACAAGCAAAAAATATTTTCCCACCGATACGTTTATCAATCTCTCCTCTCTTACTTTCTTTAATTTATTTCTGGTTAAACACTCACGTGAAAATCTCCATCCTTTTTGAAAAAGAAAAAAATCTCTACTCTACAATGCCGGCGAATCACCACCGGTTTAGCTACCGGTTAGTCCTACTCTTCCTCCTAACATTCGAAACAACGCGCCATCCAGCTTCCGGCGACCCAAACGACGAGGCGTGTCTCACGAACCTCCACCAAACCTTAGAAGATCCGTCTCACAACCTCCACAACTGGACTAAACCTTTCTTCTCCAACCCCTGCCCCGGCTTCGAATCCCACCTCCGCGGCGTCACCTGCAACAACGGCAGAATCTACAAACTCTCCCTAACAAACCTCTCCCTCCGCGGCTCCATCTCCCCGTTCATCTCCAACTGCACCAACCTCCAGTCTCTAGATCTCTCCTCCAACCAGATCTCCGGCGAGATCCCGCCGGAGATCCAGTCGTTATCCAACCTCGCGGTCCTCAACCTCTCCTCCAACCGTCTCTCCGGCGTGATCTCGCCGGAACTCGCGCGGTGCTCGTTCCTCAACGTCATCGATCTCCATGATAACAAACTCTCCGGCGCGATCCCGCAGCAGCTCGGGACTCTCGCGAGGCTATCGGCGTTTGACGTATCGGAGAATAAACTGTCAGGTCAGATCCCGGCGAATCTTGGGATGCGTAACGGAAACTCGGCGAGGTTCAATACGAGCTCGTTCGCGGGGAATAAGAAGCTGTATGGATATCCGTTGGAGGAGAGGAAGAGCAAGGGGTTGTCGGTGATGGCGATCGTTGGGATTGGGCTCGGGAGTGGAGTCGCGAGTTTGGTGATTAGCTTTACGGGAGTTTGTATATGGTTGAAGGTGACGGAGAAGAAGATGGAGGAAGAAGAAGGGAAGATTAGTCACTCCATGCCTGATTACTAATCAATGTTATTATTAATTGTGGTTTAATTTCCTTTAATTAACAAAACAAAACGAAAGATACAAAATAGGAAATTCATAATGCAAATTACCCTTGATAATGCTCTAATCTTGTTTAGATGTATTTACTTATGTTAATCTGTTGGAATTTCTCCTTGTTTTAGTTAAATTATCCTAAGAGAAATGTGATTTTAATTAACAAAAAAAAGGCAAGGACTGGTTGTATTATGGTATGTATACATAAGTTGTTTTACACTTGTACTCTATTACGAAACTTTTGATTTGTAAAATTGTAAATGGCGAGGGATTGGGACGGGACCATTACGGGACACTTTGATATGTACTTGCTATGTTGGATATATGTTGGTGGATAGTCTAGTCAACCGTCTGACATCTTGACGTCACTGATCAAAAGGCAAGGATATAATTCTATCTGTAACGTTAGAACTCTACATATGAGAATATAAGTGGACCATCTTTGGAGCCTTAAAAGTCGAGGGCATGCTCTGCTCTTAGTAAAACGATGTATACAATAGGCATGTTCGTTTGGTTGCAGCGGTCTTCTGAGGCAGTGGTAGCATCGACATCAACTTCAGAAGCTGCGTCAAGCTTGTTTTGTTGTTCGTTTCAAGCTTGTTTTGTTGTTCGTTTTGCAGACAGTAATGATGCTAATGTGACACAGTCATTTTAAAGATGTAGAAAATTGACACTGACGCTGGACACCGATGTAAGTAGCAAATTTGGGTTGTTTGTTAAACAGATGCTATGATTATTTTCATTTATTTATATTTTATTCTAAAAAGTTTGTAAAATTGTATTTTAAATAAATAAAATGTAGTCTAAATATATTTACATCCATAAAAATGTTGTTTAATTTCATGCATATCCCTAGGATAGTACGGGACCATTTATAATTCTGAATCTAATCCAGCTGCTTGCTTCATCGGTTCGTCATGGCGCCAAATTACTCAATAGACTGCACGAGAACTGATAAAAGCCCACCCAATAACTTTTACAGGCCCAAACATACTAGTAGAATCTCTAAGAGCTTGATTGGTAGAGTAGTTAGATGGGCTGACAGCTCTATATATCCAATCACAAATAACAACTAGAGCAGATAAGAGAGCATTGGCGGATCTCATATGCTCCAAATCATAATGCTCTCTTTTGAAGCTTTTACAAGAGCAGTTAAACTTATTAATTTAAAATTACAAATATAACCTTATATGATTAATTAAAATATAATTATAACGTTCTAATATATTCTAAACCTAATCCTAGCTACGTATAAATACGGGTTTGTTACAAAAGTTGTGCCTTGCAATTGAAAGCAAGGTAAGTGTTTAAACACACGAGTAGGTCAGTAGGTGTAGGAACTTCTTTTATAGTGTAGAAAAGTTTCTAATTATTGTTATGCACGTTTGTTATTTGCGTAACGTAGGACTGTAAAAACGTTTCATTAAAAGCTATTCTGCACATATGTCATGCTTTGTATAATGGTGTTTATGATGGTTCCTTTACAAATTTTCATTGTGTCATATATTTTAAACAGATATTTATATAGTTTTTGTGTAACTTATCATATTAGTTACTTATTTAACCTAACTTTGTTTTCGTATGGCTTTATTATGGTTGAGAAATTCTTGACATAATTCATTTGCTTTTTTTGTTTCTATCATTAGTTCTTATATTATTATTTTGTCTATTTTGGTAATTTGATATTTTAAATGCTACTGCTTTACCAATCATATAATTACATTATAATAATATAGCATAATGCTTCTGCTGCATACAGCTTCTGCTGTTGACTGCTACTGCTTCTGCTAAAGCGCTGCCAATCAAAGCCTAAGTGTCGGCAGAAACGGCAAGAAGTCTATTAATGTTAGTTAAATGTGCAGAATAGAAACGACGGCGTATTACTCTCGCTTCCTTTTTCTTTAATGACGTGATAGCTTGACAATATAACACACTGTGCTAGCAAGAAGCTCTCTCCGCTAGTGAAATTTTCTTTCTAGCTAAAGAAGCTTTCACACACACGAAAACATTCTCGGATCTCAGATCTTTGGATCCGAATCCGAAAATCACAAGGTATGTTAATACTATTCCCCTTCACTCATTGTCTTTCGGATTCTATCGTCCCGCCTATCGGATTCTTCGTAGCGTGGATCTAACTAAATCGATTGTATTTGATTCGTTTCTGTGGATGTTAAGTAGATTAGGGGTTCATATCCACACGGTGGATTCATTGGTGATTTATTGCCTATTATATTTGTTGAAATGGTACCTTGAACTTGCTCATTTGTTTTCACGGATCTGTAGAGTTTTAGAACTGATTCCATTATCTGGTTTAAGTATTTAATGGATTAATGATTCTTTTATTAGCTGAGGTGTAGATTATCTTAGCTTTGTGGTTTTACAGACGATATTGTTTTTTGTGTTATATTATTTTTTTGAGTGTTTTATTTTTTTGTCTTATGATTTTGAAAGGTCAATTAGAAAAAAGCTTATTTGAGTGATGGCAAGAAGGCAAGTAGGTTCGACGAGACGTGTAGGAGATAGTGGAAGCTTCCCTTTCGTAGGAGCTTTGCATTCAAAGTCACGCTCCTCTCCTCTCTTATCTATTTGCCTCGTTCTCCTGGTTTGTATCTCTCATCCCACTGCTTCCCTTGCAAGTGATTCTTGTTTCATATGAATATAAATCTAATCCTTTTTATTTTTATTTAATTTTATTAATTAACAGGGAGCATGCCTTCTCATTGGTTATGCTTTCAGTGGTCCAGGTTTGTTTCTCTTTTAACCAAATGAGTATTTCTGCTTGTGATTTTACCTCTCTAATTACAGATTATTAATAACAGGTATGTTTAAAAGTATCAGTCAAGTCAGCAAGATCACAGGCGACTATTCATGCACATCTGAAGTTCAAAGAGCTATTCCTCTTCTCAAAACTGCTTACGGAGACAGCGTGAGGAAAGTCTTGCACGTGGGTCCTGACACATGCTCGGTGGTCTCTGCTCTGTTGAAGGAAGAAGAGACTGAAGCGTGGGGTGTTGAACCGTACGATGTAGAGGATGCTGACTCTAGCTGCAAAAGTCTTTTGCATAAAGGCTTCGTGCGTGTGGCTGACATCAAGTTCCCTCTTCCTTACCGCTCAAAGTCGTTTTCTCTTGTCATCGTCTCGGATGCTCTTGATTACCTCTCGCCTAAGTATCTGAACAAGACGGTTCCTGAGCTTGCAAGGGTTGCTTCAGATGGTCTCCTTCTTTTCTCAGGTAACTAAAAACATAGGCTTTTCAGGAAGTATCCATAGAGATGTGTATCGAGAGTGTCTGGTGGAACTTAACTTTCATCAATTATAGGGAATCCTGGTAAGCAAAAGGCTAAAGTTGCAGAGTTGTCGAAGTTTGGACGACCGGTAAGTTCACGAGAACCCATGTTCTTCTCATTCTGAAACCACACATATGTTAACTTGATGCAATTTTCTCTTTTTTTTTGCAGGCTAAAATGCGAAGCTCGTCGTGGTGGAACCGTTTCTTCTCACAGACGAATCTAGAGGAAAACGAAGCAGCGAGCAAGAAGTTCGATAAAGCAGCTGCCAAGGTTTCATACACACCAGCTTGTCAAATCTTCCATCTCAAGCCATTACATTAGAACCTTTATTGTTTGTTATTACTGGTCTTGAAAAGCATCAGACCAGATATGTCTTCTCCTCTTATGTTATATGCCTTCTTCCCTATATAGAAAGAAACAGAAAGTTCCACAGAGTTGTAACAATTTGATTCATAATTTAACTATTTAATAAAGTAGACTGCATTTGTTTCATTTAAGCTATGATATTATCAGATAATCAAGTACTATATCAAAAACAGTTATGAATATTATTATTTCTTTTGACAAAAAAGAAGAAGAATATTATTATGTTTAGGAGATCATTTTATATATATATCAGTAATTGATACACTCGAATAGACAGTAGGGGATGTGTAACTAGCTGGTGGTAAGGTTAGAGAAGGCAAGATGTAGCTCTACAAATCAAGAAGAGGCCTGCCTGGCTTCCCCCCTCTAATCATTTGGTTATACAAACCAGGCCCAATATTTAAATCCATAAGTTACTAGATTATTTGATATGTATGATGAGCAGTGTAAGAATGACCCATGTTTCATTACGCATTCTCATACGAACGATACACATCAGGTTGGGGTTTATCTGTTGACTTGAGCCGAAACACAGCCTGAACTACACATGCTAATCTTATGATATGTATAGCTGCTAAACGAGTCATATTCTATTTGTATGCAATCTTTAGTAGGCTACAAAAGTTGGACTATCTGTCCAAAAATATACAAACGAACAAAAATACAGCATGGGGTCTTATAAATATGGAAAACGAGAGAGGAGGGACAAACACAGACTGGTATAAAGACATAAACATAAGTTGACCTTACTGTTTGTTAACTTGGTATCCAATGCAGGTGGGAGTTGTATTTTTATCAAAGTTTTTATCTGAATTGTTTTTCTCTTTGATATGATCATATATATATAATATCACATTTGTATATACTATAAACAAAACTTTCATAAAACATGTAAAAAGTACCACTATTCATGTTCCGGGAATTTGGTATAACTCTTACTCCCTTGCTTTTAGCGAACCACATTTTATAGCCGAGAGAGATCAGCTAGAATGAAGACTCGATCACCAAAGAAAGACACTAAATCACTCAAGGAAATACAAAATAGAAATAAAAATGCATAATACATATCAGGTTCTGAAGTGTTTAAGGGGACCCAATTTTACAAATTTTGGAACATGAATAGTTGTTTTTAAGAAAAACAAAAAATGGAAAAACAAAGATCACGATGGTTGTCACAAAATGTTTTTGTTTGATTAAAGGAATTGGGGTGGGTAGGGTCATATAATCTACACTTTTCACATGCATTCTTAAACCCCATTTCTACTGCATCTCCATGTGCTTCCCCTCACGTCTCTACCTCCTCTCTATGATTTTATAAGAGCATTTAGTAACAATACAAATGTATACATCATTTGGTCCCTAATATCTTTAACTATCAATGCCAAAATTTTAAAATATTTCCATATACGTATATTTTTCAAACTTCACCCCTTTTTGTTTTTGTTTTAGAAAAATTATCGTTTGTATATATCAAAATTACAAATTAGGATATGTTTAGCAATAATTTACTGTACTTTCTTTGATTGAAATACGAATTATGCAATAGTTGAGAATATACTATTTTGGTCTTATAGTGTAAATGGTGCCGAACTATCTGTTGCTATATAATTTTTAAGTTCTATCTTTATTTGGGTCCATTTTATCTGTATCTCTCTCCTTTCTTCTGATAACACATAAAATAGGGACTATAGCAACTCTAGTTTTATGATAAAATAGTACAAATGTGGTGTTCTATCTTGATCCTTCAAAATATAGAATCTAAAATTATTTTTTTACTAAAATATAATCTAAAATTGTTCTGTGGTATTAATTATGTGATTGCATTTATGTGTTCATATGGTATCTTTTGGTTGTTTCAGAAAACGCAATAAAGATGATGAATGCCGAAATATATGGCTTCATCACCTTCGATATGATGATTCCACATGCTATCTTCAATGAGTCGTTTTGCATTTTATCATTATTAAGGGTTGTTATCTGAGGACCCATTTTGGTCGCACCAATCATATCAATTTGAGCTTTGTATAATCTTTGAAAAACAATATGACAAAATCACAACGTCTAACTAATTATTTACAAAATCAAAATGGTGTGTGAAATAATATCACCATTTTGCTTTGATTTTATCCACCTGATTTTGTTGGTTAATGTAACTCAACTGGATTGATTAAATATAAAGAAAGTAAATTAATCATTATATCTATGTCTGGATAAATAGATAACTCTTTTTAATATGTTTAAAAGAAATCATTCAAAACATATGATAAAAATTTCCATCTATTTTTGTTCTTCATAGTTTAAAATTTTATATAATCAAATGAACATAGTTTCAAAAAATCCACATAGTTTTATATGAAGTCTTATTTTCCCATGACTATCATTTGGAATCGGCAAATTCATTGATAATCAAAGTATGCGATAATTGGCTCAACATGTACATACAACTCCATGATTTTTTTTTTCCAACCGATAATTTTTCTGCTTTCAAAAGAAAAAAAAATCATATTGATATAGTGTCATCATGGTAAATTGGTAATATATGGAACAAAAAAAACTGAAACCATCATGGTAAGCGAAAAGTTATATTTGCATGAAAATATCCAATTGAATAAATACGTTCTCGTAAATGAGTGGAGAAAGAGGAAAAGGAAATTAATGGCGACCAACACATATGGGACTACTAGAGTTTAGGGAGCATATACCATTTTTCGTATAAATAAATGTATTATGTATACATACGTATACAAGATCAATTTAGTGAGCCAATACAATTTCTAAACCGATTTGATGTCGGTATGGCGTAACATTTTGATCCCCACTTGTTTATCTGCCTATCTTTTCTTGTATTTCATTTTGCTTGTTTTCCAGTTTTACGTTTACCATTCTAATCATATTTTATTAAATAGTATAAGTCAAAGTTACAGGTTCTGTTCTGATATGAAAACTTCGTATAACGTCACAATTTTTGTATAAATAATGATTTCTAATTGCCATGATTTCTAATAGACTCATAATAAGGGACGGTCCGGCGGTGACGGAAACGCGTAAAGGCTAATCACTTAACGGCACTAAAATACCATTATTTATTACGTAACAACGATATTTTCCTTTCCTATCCCGATTAATTTATAAAACTGCTATTTAATATACTCAAATCCTAGGAAATGAACAAATATGCTCAAAATTGTCATTCAATTTGTATGCATATAGAATTGGAAGTTTTTGAAAACATACAATACTAAGATTTATTGATGTATGTGTGAATGCAATATTAAATAGCAGTTCAATGATGGATAACACATACTAGTATAAAGGCTATTTGCAATGTATTCAATAATCATTCTCATCAAATAATAGGTGACTGATTATTAGAGACATATTAAAATACAATAAAAAAGAAGTTGCCTCACATGTCTTAACGAACATCTACTAAAACTACGTAAAAAGTCTCACAGCTTCTGATTATGTTGTCATCTATATATAGCTATCAACATACCCAATTCTTTTCAAAACATATCTCACTCTTCACCAGCTTAAACCCTAAATTTAAAATCTCATTTTCTCTCTATCTCACTCTCTTCTGACATTAATTCGACCAATATCTCGTGACCTAAACTCAGAAGAAGAAAAAATGAAACAGCTTTCGACAATGGTGACAAGCAATGGTCATGGACAAGACTCATCCTACTTCTTGGGATGGGAAGAGTATGAGAAGAATCCTTACGATGAGATCGAGAACCCTAACGGGATGATCCAGATGGGTCTTGCTGAAAATCAGCTGTGTTTCGATTTGATCGAGTCTTGGTTAGCTAAGAACCCGGACGCAGCTAGTCTCAAGAGGAAAGGTCAATCCATTTTCAGAGAGCTTGCTCTCTTTCAAGACTATCACGGCATGCCTGAATTCAAAAAAGTAAGCTTCATATATATATACCTAATACTTGTATCACAAGTAATAAATAATTTTTAAGTTCTCATGAATATATTCGTTTTTTATAGGCTATGGCTGAGTTCATGGAAGAGATAAGAGGAAACAGAGTCACATTCGATCCGAAAAAGATTGTCTTAGCCGCTGGTTCGACCTCTGCGAACGAGACTCTCATGTTCTGTCTTGCTGAGCCTGGTGATGCTTTCCTTTTGCCCACTCCTTACTATCCTGGGTAAGTTACATTTATAACCCTAATCTCACTTTACTTGGATTCCAAGCAAACTCATTAAAACTCTCTGCTTACGTCTTGGCTTTTTGATGAATATTACAGATTTGATAGAGATCTTAAATGGAGAACCGGAGCTGAGATCGTGCCAATCCACTGCTCAAGCTCCAACGGCTTTCAAATCACGGAGTCAGCTCTACAACAAGCTTACCAACAAGCTCACAAACTTGATCTCAAAGTCAAAGGAGTTCTTGTCACGAACCCATCTAACCCACTTGGCACCGCGTTGACCAGACGTGAGCTTAACCTTCTCGTTGACTTCATCACATCCAAGAACATTCATCTCATCAGCGATGAGATCTACTCAGGCACTATGTTCGGGTTTGAGCAGTTCATAAGCGTAATGGATGTCTTGAAAGACAAGAAACTCGAAAACACCGAGGTTTCTAAAAGAGTCCACATCGTTTATAGCCTTTCTAAGGATCTAGGGCTTCCTGGCTTTCGCGTGGGAGCGATCTACTCCAACGACGAGATGATCATCTCCGCAGCTACAAAAATGTCTAGTTTCGGTCTTGTTTCTTCTCAGACTCAGTACCTTCTCTCTGCATTGCTCTCAGACAAGAAGTTCACAAGCCAATACCTCGAAGAGAACCAGAAACGGCTCAGGTCCAGACAGAAACGCCTAGTGTCTGGTCTCGAGTCCTCGGGGATTACTTCCCTGAGAAGCAACGCAGGTTTGTTTTGTTGGGTCGACATGAGACACCTCTTGGACACAAACACATTCGAAGCAGAGCTGGACCTTTGGAAAAAGATTGTTTACAACGTGAAGCTAAACATCTCCCCCGGTTCGTCTTGTCACTGCACTGAACCGGGTTGGTTTAGAGTTTGTTTTGCTAATATGAGTGAGGATACACTCGATTTGGCCTTGAAGAGGCTCAAAACGTTCGTAGAGTCCACAGACTGTGGACGGATGATATCAAGAAAGAGCCATGAAAGGCTCAAGAGTTTGAGGAAGAAGACAGTCTCTAACTGGGTTTTCCGGGTTTCATGGTCCGACCGTGTGCCTGATGAGCGATGAAACTATTCATCTCCCTGAGTTTGAGACTAAAAATGAAACAAAAATAAAAAAAGTTCAAGGTTTTTTTCTTCTTCTTTATTTCCTTCATTTTTTTTTATATTTTGGAAGTATTTTCCATTTCCAAGGTATCTATAATATCATTATATATGTGTAATATTCATAAATGTTTGGGTGAGTTTTTATGAAATTTTTTCGGGTGTAACCTTGTTACTATAAGTGTTTTTTTTTTAAACTTTGCTATAAGTGTTGTACTACGTGTCTAAAAATGCACTCAGTCCGAATGTGGACTTGCAGTGGCTATATATATTACGTACGTTGTAATTTTAATAAAATGTCTGCATGTATTGTATGTAATTCACTCTACTTAATATATATTTTATTTGAATTTGTAAATATGTGTTTCTCTGTCGTCAAAAAAATATGTGTTTCCTTAATTGGGGTTAATTTCTGAAGAGTTGACATGCAGTCACTTTTGGTTAACAGTATGATGAACGTTAACGTTAGTTAAGGAAGCTAATAATTTCGAACGTTAGTTACCTGATTAATGCATCTTACTATTGCAATGGCGGGAATTGGTCAACTGAGGAAGCAAATTAGGAAAGACAAATGAGACGTCTTTTATTTGAAATTTTGAATCGAGGAAAAGAACATGATCTCTTTGTTCCATGAAGCCCAATTGATAAATGAATTGAACAAACTGACAAGTAAATCTTCATTGATATAGCTAGCAAGATGATAAGATGAACGATCGATTTTTTACTCCATTTTTTTTACGACAAAAGGGATTTTTTTTACTCCATTTAAAAACATAGTTTTGGATCGTTTTACAAATGTATAAAATGGTACTCTTAAAGCGATGCTAACAAATATCACGGTCCGGTGATTACAATGATTAGAGATTTATACATTTACAACAAATCATTCATAGCTACCGAAATCAATAATTTTGTCAACTAAAAGGCTCCAATCATTTAATGAGAAAAGGCATTACATAACCATTTTATTTATTTTGTGTAATTTATTTCCAGAGGGATAAAGTAGGATAAAGGCTGCAACTGGATTGTTTTTTTTTGGAATGAAATGATTTGGAATGACCAATTCTATTAATTCCACAAAAAAATTTACCAATTAGTCTGAATGGAATGGAATGCTCATTCCATCAATTCCAAAAAATAATATACAAAATACAAAGCAAATCATTCCATGACAATTTTGTTAAGGAATAAATGGAATGAATTTATTCTATTTTTCTACTGCATTCCATTCCTCTTATTCCATTCCCTTCCATTCCATCAGTTCCATTTTCAATTCACCGGTTACAGCCAAAGTGTCATATCATAGCCTAATCATATAATGAAGATATCGGTCAAAGGTTATGATGCTAATTCTATAATAGATAGAATATATACTTATCAAACAATTATTTATTGTTTTAAAAAAATGAAAATTCCATGAGCCTTGTTGGTACTACGAAGACTAGGAACTATATAAATACAACTTTACTAACCGAAACTTATTGAACTTGAGCACGATACGCGGCTATACTGGCCGTAGCGGCAAATGATCCTTACATGTGAAGACCATTAATTTGGTGGCTGAGTCCCCACTATCTCTCTGAAATAATTAATAATTCGATCAAAATGTAATGGAGATAAGTATATTATATACTTTGAGATATAATAGATTGAGAATTTGGTTGGATTTGCGAATCCGTAATAAGTCCGTAACGAGTATTGCTGATTGAGTATTGTACTTAAAAGTCTTAATAGCATATGACCGACCATAACAATACAAACTGAGATTTGTGTAGTCGCTGTACCAGAAAAATTTCGTCGTTGGTAGTGCTTGCAAATATATTAAGCGGCATCGAATGATAAATATAATATCATAAGAAATAAATCGGTACGCCAACTTAGTTATATATTAATCATAAGTTGGATGAATGTTAATTCCAAGATTAGTGTAAACCTAATGGAATTCCAAGATACATTGCTAAGTATATATAAAAGCCAATTATATGTCATGAAACTTAGTGAATTTCCACTAATAAAAAAACCATAGCCAATATGTCCTTTTTTCTACATGTTGAGTTTCTATGTATCAACGTATAGTAAAGCATGTTTAGCCAATCGGTGGGTCTGGTAATTT
This sequence comes from Hirschfeldia incana, assembly GCA_026261945.1. NCBI lineage: Eukaryota > Viridiplantae > Streptophyta > Magnoliopsida > Brassicales > Brassicaceae > Hirschfeldia > Hirschfeldia incana. The sequence goes on along the minus strand of JABCMI010000053.1, from coordinate 1,636,849 downwards.
GGTGGTAATTTTTTGGGGTTTAATGTATATCTACGTCAGTTCTAAGTTTGATTTCTGTTGAAAACTACATTACAGCTGTTTGACTAGTATATATAGATCTGGATTTTCGTACATTGATTAATATGGTAAGCCATAGCAAACAAATGGTTCACCCTCTGTCATTAGTTAGAAGGTATCCAAACTCAGATCATATTGGGTGGCATGTTTTCAAGATAATTCATTTGGTCGTACTAAGTGTGTTCCTGCAAATATCGATCATATAGCCGAGAGGATATATTTATGAAGAAAAAAAAGAATTATATTGAAAATCCATTAACCAAAAAAAAAGAAGACTGTAACAAGTCAAGTTTGAACCAAGCTTTGAGACTTTGAGTCACGTGGGCTTCACGAGTAAGGCCATATAACTGCACATGCCATGACACATAAACAGATAACATCACCTCCATATACACATACATATATACACATATACAATGGTCAGATTCATATAGATAACAAACATGAATAGTAAAATTTGGTTTTTCTCCATCTTTAACTTCGACCAATCTGACAAATCATGTGGATAATTACATAAACTATACGCGTGGCCAGTTAGCTTGAGGGGACATCTAGGCATGGCTTTGTTACTTAGATGACACAGCCTGCAGCAGAACGTATACACCTTTTTTAGAGGACAAACAAATGACGCATACATACTTGATGCACAAATAAACATAGTGTATGAAAAAAAAAAAACATAGTGTATGAATTACATGGAATCAAAGCTTCATATATTATAAAGGCAAATAGGGCATGAGGGTCACGTTAACTTTTCTCGGACTTTATGCATAGCTTATGAGTGGCAAGTCACTTGACCTTTTTTCTTATAGAAGAGCCTTTTTTTCATTTTTTATTATTTAACTACCGTGGAACTTTAATCAATGTTGTGCTTCATACATCCACTTAATATGTGTACAATTAAGAAGATTCATCGCACATCTGTTACTTAGGAAACAAGAATCAAATCACACAGAGATTTGTTTCTTTGGCTTAGATGCACCGGCATGATTTTAATATCAAGTCGACTGATTAATGTTCAGGGAGTTTATCAATGTCCATCCTCTTCTTCCCACCTTTTCAAACATTGTTTACGCTCAAATTAATCTCTTTGTTGAGTTTTATTATTTGACTTTTTGATTGTTTATCCAAAGAGGAAATTTATTGGCTCTTCCTCCCTCCAAACCTAAGTAATTTAGTGAGATACGATGCTTAATCATCACATTAAACCCACCACTCCAGTATCTGCATTAACTTCTGTATTTTTGGTTAGTTAACTAATGGGCTTTAGTGAGCTTTACGAGACATATTGTTCATATAGCATATGTACAGGCTTTCATGGGCCTTACTATTGTTTTGAAACGAAAGCAAGAGTTAGATTCGACGTCATTTGCTTGATGTTTTGATATTTTATTAATATGTATGTATAAACAATAATAGTCATTATCAGTGCCGTCCCTAACATTTTTGTGGCCTAAAACATATTTTCATATGTGGCTCTATTTAAAATTAAAAATGGTACATATTTTATCATCTTGTTTTATTAATATTTTGAAATTTTGAATAAAAACAAATATAAAATATGTAAATCATTACTAAAAATCTGATTTTACTTCAAATTTGTAAATTTGGTAGTTTGGGTAAGTTAAAATTTTGATTTTATAATTTTCCAAGCATGTTTTTTCAGAAGAAAATGTTGACTTTACTTTTTAAGGTGTATTAAGTATAATCTAGTAATATATTGGTGGATTTTTTTATCGGAAAAGATGGTTTCAAAAAAAAAAAAAAAATCCATATAGGTTGACACACATGTCTACAATGAGACCAGAAACAAAAAAAAAATGGAGTAAAAGAAAAGAACTAAAATTATTTGGTTAAATAACTTTAGAGTTGAGGAGACAATTGTATAATTGAAAGAAAAAAAAAATAAAACGAAAAGTGTGAAACCATCCCTTAACAATATAATCGAACACATCAGTAACTAGAACATCAAGTCACTTGAGCTATACATATTTTAGATACGTAACCCAAATTTTGTTTTATTAATTGGTGGCCTAAAGCAGCTGTTTTACCGGCCTTATGGAAGGAACTGGTCTGGTCATTATATTACGAAAATAAGTGAAAATATTTTATTACTTTACATAAAGTAGCGGAAATTTCCCCGTATCTATCTTTCTCCCGTAAGTAGATAACAAGAAATAGCCAAATTTCATATACGTGATGGAAACAATATAATTAATTAATTAAAAGTTAAAAGCACGTAGAAAACAATCTTGAGGAGGCGACATCACTCCAATAAACATTTCCACAAAAAACGTTATACTATTTTATGTAAATAAAAACAAAATTCCTAACTTTTATATGGACTGGAAACCGAAACACAAACTTGAAAAGATGAGTATTATTATGTAAAGGCAAAAAAATAGCGAGTGTCAGCATCAGCTGCATTATATAAATTTATAAATTGTCAAGTACGTTGGTTCCTTTTTGACAATGGTCCAACTTTAGTGGCTAAACAAAGAAAATAAATTATAAAAATATACAACTAAGGTCGTCGTGGGGCGAATTGTCGCAACGCTAATCAAGGTTTCATATGGTGTTGTTTTACTTATCGTATAGAAGTTTGACAGAATGTACCATTAATCAATTGATTAATTTACAAATCATAAGTGAGTCCGTATATTCATGCATCAATAGTGTCTCTAGTTCATATAACGTTTTGTTCCTTGAACTATTCTCAAAGATAATTATTCCTTTTTCCTTCTTTTCATATACTATTGCTTTATCTAGACCCAAGAAGGGTATCAATATATTATAATGTTTATATGATTTTATCCAAATTTATATATCCAGTTTTCGGTCCAATTTTTGTATGTGTGGCTAAAACGGTTCAATTATTCTTTAAAAAAAAAGAGAACAGTTGAAGTGTTTTTTTTTGTTAAATGTATATTATTATTGTAAGAGAATAACACTAAAACAAAATGTTATATAGCTAAGCTAAGTATACCATACAGGTATATGGCCTTGCCATCCACTAATGCAAGATACATAATTTTCATCATTATCTCTAGAGTTCCGGCATATAGTACAGTATTATTTTAGTTAATTAATTTTTCGTAGTTGTGTACCATAGATTCATAATTTGGGATACAATTTATATATTAATTAGATGCGGAAATTCCATATGATTTGTCGTTTTTCTGTTTGTAGAGAATGTTTGGAACATACAAAATGACTTGTCTTCCAGAGACTAGCTAGTTTTTCTACTATTCTTTGAGAACATACAGCATACTTCTGTTGTCCTCAAGTGTATATATGTACAAAACTGAAATCAACAAAAATCTCATCCTCTTAATAATTATATAATGAATAGTAATCAATCAACCACGGCGCAATAAACCATAAAAAAAATTCATTTCTATAATTTTTTTTTCTTATAGAGGTTTAAGTGTAGCTGGCTGTTAGATATTGTTTGGTTAACTGGTCGTCAAATCAAATATCATAAGCGTCTTCCTTTGTCTGCAATTAGTGCATGTACATAAAAAAGATGAATGCATGTACATATATAGCATATTAAGTTTCAAAATTTTATTTATAGAAGTATAAAAATATAGTTCGGCATAATAACTATATATATATATATATATATATTTAGAACATAAAATTCAGTTGTTAATTAAAGCATATATACACAACGTACATAACATTTTTTAACATTTAGACCAAAAAGAAATGAAAAAACGTACAGAACATTTTCTCAAAAAAAAAAAAAAAAAACGTACAGAACATTCTCGAATCGTATATATAATACATACATATAAATAGAATCCATATTTGCGCAAGTAAAGTGTGAAAATTTATGGGTAGACGGAATATTTCTCCGTTAGTACTATCATATAATACCAAATGTCTTCCAAAATATTATTTCGTGATATTTATTTCCGAAAACAAAATTTGAAATCTATTTTTCCATGAGTAAAAATTTTCATCTATATTTTTTTATAAATACAAATATCAAAATTGAAAAGCACATGAAATCAATTTATATTGGTTTATTATTTTTAAGCAAAACAACAGTCTTATAGTTCTTATCTGAAATTGATTTGAAGTTTTTGTTTTTTAGGGTTTTTCACATTTTGAAATGATGGGTTAGGTTTTTGATCTGCTCGAGATTTATATTTGGTCGGGTATTACTTTCTTTTGATTTAGTTTTGTTTAGTTTATTCTACAAGATTTGCAATTTTAAATTTAGTTTTCAGAAATCATGAGAAAATAGATTTTAAACTTTATTCTCGGAAATAAATAACATGAGATCATACTTCGAAAAACATCTGATACTATATTTAAATAACTCGTGGGAAAATAGTTGTCTAGCCATCAAATAAATGAAAATGTATTAAATTTTAATTATAATTGTGTGATGATAGCAAGCACATATATAACTGAAAATTTATCCAAAAAAAGCAATATTTTTTTTTCTTCTAGAATGATTGTCAGCATAAATAATATTTAGACGTCCTCTATATTCTCATTTCAATTTGATAAATAAAGATCATGATATTATTATTTTTTCACTCCAGATCAAAATGATTTTTTTTTCCAAGGTTGAATGGATTAAAGATATGTGCCAATTGCCAAACTCAAACATAGAGAGAATTTTGAGTGACATCATTTGATTCTGCGATCTTCTAAACCAAACTGACTAGAGAGGGTTTCGATGCTGTGCGTACTACACTTTGGTTGAATTGGTAAGACAACTCTTCTTCATTTTGTTATGTATTTGTTTATTTATTCATTCATTTATTAACAGTCTATAAAAGTAAAAGAAGAACCATTTCATACATATGTACTTCTAATTTTTGTTTAACACATTTTTATTCTTAAGAAAAGACATTAATGGTTGTTTCCAGGTATATTTTACAATACAAAACGGAGAGATCCGAGTAGCACAAGTCGCATTACACTAGGGGAAATGATACTTTATTAATTTATTAGACAATTAAAATACCAACTATGAAAGAAAAATGAATGACAGCTAACACATATAGTTGCGCATACACACAATTATGTGTATTCGAGTGTTTGTCGGAGTATCTCTGATCAGACAACGCCATAGAGATCCAACCATGCATGTACGCTACAAACTATTTGTATGAATACGCACGCATTTATATGTGTATTGCCACAAAAAATTACACAAATTACTGAATAACATGGTTACTTAATTTCTGACCAGATCATAGTTAAGGTAGCTCTAATTAGCCAAATGATATAAAACACCTAACAGTGATTTTTTATAGAAATGAGTTATACAATGTCGATTTTCTTCTTTTCAAACAGAGCTGTCGATTTCTTTTTTCTTTGATGTAAATTTGTATGATTCGTAGCCCCTTATAATAATATTTTAAATTTATCTCAGTAAAATTATTGAAGTGTTGAAACATACAAAGTCATATTCGTGATAGCCCTATATATAGAACGAACAAAAAACTGGTTGGTTATAGATGACTTATTTTGGCAAACTTTGACTGGACACATTGTACTCACTGTTATAAATGACATAAAATTCATGCATATACGTATATTAATATTATATATCGTGACAAAAAAAAGAATACGTATATTATTTATAAATATACAGAGTTGAATAGAAAACAGACAATCATCCTTGGATTATCCATCACTATAGGCTCCTAACAATAACACTGTTTAGTATATAAAAGAACTATATATGTTGTAAAGAGCTTCAAGAGAATGAAACCTGATTTTAGAGCTGATACATAAAATATCTACCTCAGAGACTCATGGTAATGTTATTTGCCAAGATTAAAAAATATCTTAATTTTTTTTTGGACAACCGATTATAAAATATCTAATCTAACAACCTAAATAATTAGGGAAAAAGAAGAAGCTAAAAGGTAGAACCTCTTTCAAAATTATAAAATCATTAACCATAAAGAAAAACCGGCCAAAAGATCATGTATAATGTTCGTGAATAAAGCTAAGTTGAAACTAAAGTAAATAAGTCTCTGCATGAACATTAATCTTGATCCATATAATTTAACATATTTATACAAAAATAAAAACCCCTCTTTATATATAGACTAACAATTTTTTAAATAAAAATACACATAATTAATTTGGCCCATTGAAGAAACTTGCATCTTCGGAATTCACAAGAGAGGTTATGTCCTCCCAACTTATTGTGCTTTGATCTGCCGATGTACTCGTCGTTCCTCCGGCTCCGGCTAATGATGAGTAGAATTTTGTGTCCTCGTTGGTCTCAAGATTCGCGTTGTTGTTGTTTAAGAACATATCGCTGCTTGCTTCTGTCTGAAGATTACTACTCTCAAACCATTGAAGAATCTCTTGCTGCTGATGTTCATTTTGATCACCACTTGTGTTTAGTAATGGAGAATTTGTGCTGCTGCTCATGATAGCGAAATCCCCTTCTCCTCCTCCTCCTGATCCTATGTAGTAATAAGGATCTAACAAAAGCTGGGAGAAGGAGACATCAAAAGGGTTTGTGATAGAATCCTGATGCTGATGATGATCAGGGTTTGTTCTCTCCGGTTCTTCTTCAATCTTGACCATGTTCTTGAGAGTAATCAATGACTTTTGCTCTAGGTTACAAGACGGTGACGTTTGGTAGTAGTTACAGCTAGTTGGTTCTATCATCACAAGAGGTACTTGATGATGAGGAACCTGTTGTATTAATGGCCATGGTGATGAGCCAAACATGTTTTTCAGATAAAGATCCGTACTACCATTGAAATGGTCTTGTCCTTGTTGTTGTTGTCTCTTTATCATTACCATCTCTTGCTTCATCCGAGCTTCTTGGAACTCTTTCCTTTGTTTGTTTAGAAGCTTTTTCTTCAGCCTTGTGTTCCAATAGTTCTTGATATCGTTGTCCGTTCTTCCCGGCAGTTGTGCAGCAATTATAGACCACCTTATGGAAATTCATTGAACATATATTCAAGACCAGAGTCATAATTTATATTGTTCACCCATATGATATACAATACAGGTCTATAGTACCTGCTACCAATTGTAACATAGAGGTTACAAATGATGTTGTCTTCTTCCTCAGAGAAGCCACCATGTCTGATATTTGGTCTCAAATAGTTGAGCCACCTTAGCCTACAACTCTTCCCACATCTCCTTAGACCTAAACCATGTATATACACATACATTTATATATCAATAATCACACACACACACACATATATATAGAGAGAATATTGTGTTGTTATTTAAAATATTTGAAAACTTACGGTTAATATTTGAATCAAAAGGTACTTTAAGACTGTACAAACCGTCTCAAATTATATAAAATCAAAAATGATTTAAGTATATACCAATCTTCTGAGGCAAAGCGATCCAGTTGCCTCCTGTACCACTATTCTCGATGTAATCTTTGAGCTTGGCATCTTCCTCAGGAGACCAAGGCCCTTTCTTCACGTTGGCTTTGTCACAACACGGTGCCCTTCCCATCTTATTGATACTTGACTCTTGATCTTATGCTTATTGTGTTCCTATTTCTCTTTCTCAATTATGTTGATGATGAAGAGGAGGATGATGGTGTGTGTGAGGTTATATATACATACATTGAAGTGTGTGTATGGAGAAAAGTATATGTGAATGTAGAAAATAAAAAAGAGAGAGAGTATATAATAGCTGGAGCCTGGAGGAGATTGTCCTTCATGTGATTGAAGATGTCAAAAAGTAAGGGATTAAAATAACAATGAATCAAAAAGTGACTTTATGGAATTGAAAATTTTCATGATATACTGTGAGAAGATATTAATAGAATTTAGAGGTGGCAGAGAAGGGGGAGACTAATGTTTTTCTCCTTTGTCTTCGCTCCTATATCAGAATCTAGAGATCAAAGTCAATAAGTCATTACTCATTTTAAAATAAAATAGTTATTTTCTTATAATGTTTTTAATGATAACCCCCATAAACTGATATTGTTTTCTTAGCCCCGCTCGCTACCCTCTGACTCTTTTTCTCGTCCGTCCTCTTCTCTCATTTTAGTTATGATGTTAAACATGTTTCTCATTCCAGTATCGATGATCATGTAAAAAACATTCAATTTAATTAACGTAAACAAATTTTAAGTTGAAAAACAAGATGGACATATAGAAAATATTTGTATTATTGCATGAGCTGCATCTAATTCTAAGTTTATTTTCACTTTTGACTTTTTATAAAATAAACATATATATGCTATACGTATTAGACTCGGAAATGTATACAATATAGGCTAGAGCCTAATGTTGAAAAGTAATATTTATGTTATCATTTTTTATTTGCTGCCAATTATCCTTTTAATTTCCGCCATTATATGTTTATAGTTAATTTATACGTCTATATATGATTTATTGTATGATATTAGTATTACACGCTATAGGTTTCATCATGATTCATGTCCTGATTCATGTCCTAGCAAATAGATGACTACTTTTTATATCATTTAGTTTTCGACTATATCTGACACGCAGTTTAGGATTGTGTGATTAACTAACACAGTATCATATAAATAGTAAACTAGACCATGACCCGTCCGACCGGGCGGGTGCTATCTTATTTTTTAATTTTTTTATTTATACCAAATGATCTATTTTATAATAGTTACATGTAATACTTTGATTTTTTTTGTGTTTTTAATAACAAATGAGTGTGAAAAATGTTTGGTAGTATAGAATCAAAGCATCAAATCAACAATGATAGATTATGACCAATATATATATATGAATGTAGTTAATTTAAAATGTGTTTCAAAATAAATGATTTTGAGTTAGTAAAATATATGAAATAGATAAAAAAATATAATTTTGTAACATCAATTTATTTGTCCATCTTGTATGGAAATATAACATATTAAAATGTTTATGTAAGATTTATAAAATAATTAATAAAAGTCATATGTATAAAAAATAGTTTATTGAAATAAAATATTTTTTAAAAATTAGTTGTTAAAATATGACCCGTATATCTGTAAAAATATATTTTTATTTATATGGATCAAAATTGTATGAAAATGTATAACTAAATTGTTGTATTTACTATTTAAAATGTATGGTCCTATATATTTTCTACTTTTTAACATTTATTATACTGAATTTATATTGGACTAATTTTTTTATGAAAATATACATAACATAACATATTTATATATCAATCTCCCTATATATTATATAAATGTTTCTTTTGTGATTTTTATTTTAGTTATTACTTATAAATAATAAAAATGTAATAACTATTTAAAGATATGTAGATAATTAATCATAAAAATCCTAAAGGTAGGTTAATTAGTATGAAATTAATTATTATGTATAATTTATGTTTAATTACGAAATATATATATATATATAATTAATTATTTTCGGATATATATATAATAAAATAGGAAAGATAAAAAATATTAAAAGCTATGCTTATTAATTATTGTTTCCATAATCTTTTAGCTATAATTTGATTTTGGAAATGCATTAATTAAAGAGAAAAGACAAAGAATCTTATATGGTAAGTTAATTAATACTTTCAGTGGCATGCCATTGTAAATAACACTGAAAACTAAGGGATAATTTACATTTGTACTTCAATTTTAATAATAGAGATGGTATGGAAGATTGAAAATACTTCAAATTCTTCTATAATGGAAAGACATACGGATTAGTTAATATGCATGACAGTCAGAAGTGTATATATAATTATTACGTATTATATGACGAAAGCTTGAAGCCCCACTTGCATGGCAGCTTACGTAAAAGAAAGAAAGAAAGACCGATTATTTGTACTTACATTACATGAGATAGACTTAGTCTTTCTTGTTGCCAAAAAAAAAAGACTTGGTCTTTCAAATATAATAAAACAATTCAATTGTCTTAAAAATTGAATCCAATGAGTGATTGGATTAGACTTGTATGCAGTACGCATACATGACTACATATATACATTATACACAGAGACTATTGTTTAGTAGTTGGTTTGTAGTATCTTACTAAGGATTGTATTATATGTTGTAAAAATGTATACTTCGAATGTTTAGTGATAGGAATGTGTGATACAACTGAGAAAAACTATAGTTTATTTTATATGCGCAATATCATATTGAGCAATATCTCACTGATCAATGTATTAATATGAGAACACTTGATCATTTATATTGAGCAATATCTCCCTCTGTCCCAAAATAAAATAGTTTTAAAGTTTTTGTACGTTGATTGAAAAATTACAAACTTTTATTTCATCTTTCTCATTTGCAAAAAAAAACCAATGATTAAAGTAATTTCAACCAATAAATAATCATATTACAGAACATAAATAATTAAAAATATTAAAGTACATTTAATTTTTACTTAGAAATTTGAAAACATCACTTAAAATGAGACAATTTTTTTTCTTAAAACTTCGCTGAAAGTGGGACAGAGGAAATACCATTTAACTGAAGTATTTTTACATATATAGGCACCATCCTACGCCTTTGTTGTATCAATTTAAGAGAAAAAAGTCTCCTCGCATAAATTTTTTTAACAAAGATTAACAAAAGGGTAGTATTGTATTCAAATACTTAACGTCTTTATTATTCGTTAATTGAACTAAATGTTTCTGGATAAATACAAATCCAAATATCCATAGTATATCAAACTATTCAAGATTTTTTCTTTCTTTCAAATACGTCAATTAAGCTGTCCAGAACATATCACCAATCATGGGATCACATTGGGTGGATGATGAATCACCTGCTATTTAATATGTATTGTCTTTCTGAAAAGGATAGGAGTTAGTGATATGTACCAAAGAGATGAAATGAAAGGTAGATATGATGAATTTTGTGAGTGAATTCCGTTATGGTTGGTGAACAAAATTGTGCCAACCCTGGGATTTTTTTACCACTAACACTTGTATTGATATTAATAGTTTTCTGGTTAATGTATGATATGATCTACCGATCTCTTAACAGAAAAAAATTTCTGTGATATAAAAGGGATTCTAAGATGACAAATTTTCAAACGCAGGGTGAGAATTTATAATGACTTAATAGATGGGTTTGCTTAATTCATTAACAATGCATCCACTTAATAATCAAGCAGTATTACAAGGTAACCTAAATCGCTTGTCCCTTGGACCCAAAATGAAATTTTAATCAAAAATTTGATAGGGATGTTGTAAATCTAACAATTATAACTTGATAGTTAATAGTAATTATTGATTGCATAACAGTTTTCCATGGCAACCGAGATTAAGAAACAAGAAACACCGCTACTTCTTATAAAGTGGCGTCAAAATTTCTGGACCTTCTTGTATAAACGTATATGGTAAAGATTTTTTTCTCTTTCTCTTTGTTTTTTATATCAAATATATAATGGTCAATTTGGGTGTATTGTTTTTTTGCAAAACAAGTGAAATACGATTACTTACTTAACACCGTGATTAGCCTGCGTTTTGAATGAATGTTAAATTTGTTCAGATTAAAAATTGTGTGACTTTGTTTTGGTGAAAACAAAATCTAGTTGGAAACTAAAACCACCTCCGTAAACTCCATTTATCGAGAAGCAAGCCACAAAACCCATTTTCAAGTTTAAATGAGGTTGAAAGCTGTTTACAAAAAAAAAGTCTAAATGAGGCTTCTAGAGGAAACAAAAAAGGTTGACTTGACTTGTTGATGGTTAAAGCCTTAAAGGGTTAAAAGTCAAAGCACTTTGAAAAATGTAAAGTCCTCAAATTATTGAGGACTTATTCACTGTGTTTATCATATGCTTTTGTGAATAAAATATGTCTCTTGATTGGATAAAGTTATCATTATTCAAAAAAAAAATTGAAAGTGTGTTCTACTTCTGTGATCTTTCTTTTGTTACGCTAATATAAAAATAATTCAATAGTACTACGTAAAACATGTTAATATACCGTAATCATGAGATAATCATGACATCCTTGTGCATTGAGTTCTCCGTCTCCTCTTGTCGCTAGAAGCTTAATAAGACCTTCCTTAAGAATATAGCACTTAAAAAGGATACTCCAAATAAATTTCCGAAGTATCATGAAACATAATTGGATTAATTTCAGACATTAGGGATTTGAACCAGGAGAACCAGAGGGAAATGTGTCGGTCAAAATACAAAAATAGCGGAGTTTAAATTATATTTTTGGGTTAGCTAAATAGTGATTATTATATAATTAAAAATAAATAGACGTCAAGTTGGAAAGTATAGTTAAGCTGTCACACATTAAGCTTTAAACCCCACAAATCAGTGTCGAATTTTCCACCCATTTCACACGCAATTTGTTTCCAATTCTCCACCATAGCTTTCTGATGTTAGCATTTCCCATAGCCAAATGATTGTTCATACTATTTATTGAAAAATAATAATAAATAAATAAAAAAGAAGTCCTTTCTCAGAAATAAAATAAAATAATAATTAAAAAAAAGCAATAAGAGAGATCTATTTTATTTCTGCATATAGTCTAACAAGATCCTTTACTCAAATGATGTTTAAGTTAAAAAAAAGACTAAACCTATTCGAGTTTCAAGAATTAAAGTTCTTGAATCCTTAGAAGCATGATAAAATTTGAATATCTTCTGCATATACACAAATAATATCTTCTCTGCTTGGGTTTGGCTCAATCAAACTGTTCGGAAGTATATATTTAAAATATTTTCAATGCAAAATTTCATTTTTCTCTCAAAATAGAATAAAAATGATTGTGGAATAAAAATGTTTTAACCCTATTCTATTTTCTATTCTATGATGGAGTAATGAACAAAAAAAAAAATTACTCCATTTATGAAGTAAATTTTATTATAGAGTAAGAAATAGAGTGGGATTGGAGTATATGTTTTTTCATAATTAATTTTAGTCCATTTTAGAGAAGAAAAAGTAAGATCACTTTTAGTCAATTTTAGAGAAAAAACAAAGAAAAACTGGAGATCCTCTGAGTAAATCCAAAGGTAATAAATAATTAAATCTAATAAACTTAATTATTACCATGAAATTATGGGCTACGATAGAAAGCAACCCAATAATATGGGCCTGACCGGCCCAATTTTGTAGCTGGAAATGGCGAATGTGACAGAAACTTAAAGAGACATCCATCAACAGAAAGACCAAACAATAAAAACCCGAAACTAATTTCAACACTGTCTCGAAACCACGACAAATGATATTCTCAATCACACAATGCAGCACACGAGAAACCAACAAATCATACTCTCTCTTCCTACCTACTTTACATGCCAACACTCTACTCACTTAAAATCTTCAGAGTTTTAAAAAACCAATCAAATCCATTTACATAAATCTTCTCTAGAAACAAACCCAAAAGGATCCACAGAGTTTCTGCATCAACAAACAGGAAACAACAACTCTTGTTAGTGAGCTTTCTCTCAAGTGTTGGGGTTGTTTGGTGAAGACTGAGACTTACCTTATATGCATATAACTCCTGCTGCAGCTTTTTTTTGTTTCATCCTAAACTGGTTATCCATTATTCATCAACCTGACTCATGTTACAATGCCACCATCCTCGGAATCCTTCTCCTCTCTGTTACCAGATTCAGCTTCTTCCCTAGTCACCGTTTCAGAAACGTTTGTCCCGGTCTACAGATAAAGACAAGAGTTGGTTCGTTAAGAAGTTTGCTGAAAAAGTAATGAGAAACATTTTGCTTCTGAGAGGATATGTGTGAAACCTACCTGATTGCAATCACTAACTTGTTTCTTCTCCTCTACCATCTTTGTTCCTGCTTCAGAAGGATTCTCTGAGCAATCAATGTTCGTCACTTTGTTGATTACCTCTGTCTCACATGTTACTTTTGTGATCTTCACGGTTTCACTGATGACTACCATACCACTCGTTGTCTCGGTTTGGCTTGATGGCAGTTCATGTTTGTCCTCAGGAACATTTTGAGGGCTTGAGATGACACTGAGAGGACGATGACTAAAGCTTTAATAATAAGAAAAAAATGAATAAAAGTTGTTATTGAGTAATCGGATTCTACCTCTCGGGATCAGCATCAGCATCAGGAGATTTTTGGGTAGCATCATGTTTCCTCTTTTTGTTACTGCTTGGTCCAGTAGATTCATTACCTCTTCGCTTCCTGCCGGCTTCAAGTCTTTCAACTGCAATGGACATCCCCTCGGTGTAAGCTCTTTTCGATGACTCTAGCTTCAACTTTTCTGAAGGCAATCCTCTTTCTTCTTCATGCATTGGAGGTGATTTCTCTGGAGACTCTGGAGAAGTCTTGAATATCCGATTGGTGTATCGTTTTATCCATGAAAGTGGAGCGGCGGATGAAGGGCTTGCTCCGTGTTGCCTTTCTTCATCTTCGCTATTACTCACAGTGCTGACTCCATTTTGCAATTCCACCTTCTGCTTCATAGCAGAAACCTTCTCCCAGCTACGCTCTAAGTTGGAGAGCTGCATTTTGGCCATGGACATATCATCTAAGGCAACTTTAAGATTCTCCAGCTTCTTCAGTTCTTCAATCTCATGTCGAATTTCTTCTCTTTCAGATCGAAGCATATGCCTTTGCTTCTCTAGTTTCTCTCTTTGAACCTTTAGCTCTTCAACAGAATCCTTCAACTCAGCCCACTCTCTCTCCCTCCTCTCACGGTCCAGTTTGATCTCCAGCCTCTCGGCATCCAACCTCTTTAGTTCCACTTGGACATGTTCCAATTCTTTCTTTGATGATTCCTTGAGAGACTGTATACGCTCCTCTTCCAACTTCTTCTCTTGCTCAAAAGCCTTCTCTCTCTCCCTCGAAGCATTCTCCAACTCTTCTCGTTTGTTTTCAATGCAATATTCAAGCTCTCGTTTCTGCGTCTCGATACCCAACAAGAAGTCAGCACGTTCTCGCTGTATCTTGCTAAGCCACTCTGAATGCTCCTCCACCATTTTATTCATGAACTCTTCACGCTCTCGGTTTAAAGCCTCCACATCGGTTTTGTGCTGATTCCTCAACGCATCTCTTTCCTCCCTGATGTTATCACGCTCGTCCTTGAGATACATTGAGAAAGCCTCCCTTTGACGAGTTATGTACTCAGCTTCTTTTCTCAACTCTTCCCTTTTCACATCAATGTGTTCCCACTCGGCTTCAAATTTAGCTTTCTCCACCTTCAATCTATCTGCTTCGACCAGTAGTTCATGCTTTTGACCCCTCAAATCATCCAACTCCTCCTTGAGGTTCAATTCCAGAATGGACAATTCGCTTGTCTCACTCTTCAATGCTTCAAGTTTCTCTGTTGCAGAGTCAACGCGTTTTCTCTTCTCTTCTAGTGATATCAAAGACTGCTTCAGATCTAAGTCTAATTTTCTGAGCCGTTCCTTCTCATTCTCCAGTAGAGTTGCCTTACGGTTGTTATCTTCCTCAAGAGCGTTCAAATGCTTCTCTTTCTCGTCGAGATTATAAGACCTCTCTGTTATGTCCTTTTCTTTTTCTGACAATGCCCTTGACTGAACTTGCAAGTCATGCTCCTTTTCACCAACTAGGTCTTCCCTCTGCCTGATATCAACCTCTCTTAGTTCCCAAGCTCGCCTTTTGTTCTCGATTTCATCTTCCACCGCTTTGGACTTGCTTTCCAACTCAGCTTCCACATCGGATTTTCTTTTCCTCAGGATAACCTCTTGATTCGCTAAGACCTTCTGTATCAGCTCCTGTATTGATAATTTAAAAACCATTTTAACTCTTGCAAACTAAAAGTATGAATGATAACTAGAACGTTCGTTGGAATGAACAAGTAAACTCACAGATTCCTTGGTGGCAATTTTTTCTTCAGCAACAAGCAGCTCTTGCTCTTTCTTAAGTAGTGAAGATTCCCTTTCAGAGACAGCCTGTTATTGAAAGGATATATAACATGATTCAAAACCATTATTTATGCTATAAGTTTTTTTCGTTGCCGTGTTAAGCAAAAGCAGAAACAACAGATACTTATATGCATACAAACCTCTTCTCTTTTAGCAAGCGAAGCTAATTCGATCTCCAAACTGGACTTTCTATCCTCAAAGGCTCTACGTTCCTCCTCAAATGTGCTCTTTGCAGACTCCAACCTCTTTTCAAGTTCAGCCAATTCTTGGGATCTGCTAAAGATGTGATCTTCTCGCTGGTTTAGAGAAGCTTGCGCATCCAACAATCGTTCATGCTCTTCCTGCAAGCTCTTACGCCTCTCACTCAAAGTCTGTCGCTCAATAACGATCTCGCTTTCTCTTGTTTCAGACCTAAACCACAACGAATGAACAACCACAACAACTTAATACCACAAATGTCTTATAGTCCCAGTTAACAGAGAGAGAAAGAACACTTACTCAGACTTGAAAGATGCAAGACGCCGAGCAAGATCATCTTCACGGCTCTCAACTTCCTTCAATTTTCTCTCCGCAATCCGATGATACCGATTAGCTTCTGCTTGTAAAGCCTCAGCCGCGCGCATTTTGGCTTCAGCATCTGCAAATTTCTTGAGAGCATCCTCAATCATACTATGACCTTCAGACATTTTACTCTCCGCAGAAACTTTCGTCTCAGCACATTCTGCACGAATCTCATGCACAGTCTTCTCCAACTGAGGATAAAAAAGAAGATAAAATCAACAAAAAGGAGACTGAAATAACCATTTTTTTTGCTAGCTCTCAAAAAGATAAGGACTTTACACTAGAGATGCACTCTTTGGCAACCCCAACATCCTTCTTCAAACTCTCTTCTCGTTTCTTGGCTTCAGCCAAGGCTGAGACATACGCAGATAGATCCCTCCTATGCGCTAAGTCTGCTTCATCCACAGAGGACTTAACCTCCTCGTACTTGGAGGACAACTCGTCTTTCTCCATGATCAGAAGCCCCATGTTGTGCTGGTAATCATACACCTAGCATCCAAATCAACAATCAACATAAATAATAGAATAAAAGCTGAAAAGAGAAACAAAAATCGAGACTTTAAGACTTCCGAAAAAGCAAAGCAATAACTCCAATAAACCAATTCCATATAATAAATGTTTAACATTGTCGAACGTTCGTGTTAGTTACTCCACACTCCCCCCGGGAAAATCCGATTCGTATAAACCTAGAACTCAACTTCTAGGGCACAATCTAATCCAAGTAATCCTAGCCGTTAAACGGAACTTCATCGGATAAAGAAGAATATTCGCGAAGAATCGGAAAAAAAAGGGCGAACCTCGGATTCGAGCTTGGCGATGTAAGCGATTAAAGCTGCTTTATCCCTCTTTTTGATGGATTGTTCGTCGAATCCAGCTTCCTTGAGACGTTTCCACATGATTTCTTCACTGAGAGGGCTTTTCAAAACCCTAGACCCAGGCGTAATCGCTAATCTTGTGGTAGTAGTGGTAATAGCCGGTGTTCTCGGGGGGACTCGCTCCGAGCTAGAAGAAGTCGCCATCGCCGTTAACTAATCGAACCGATCTAAGAATCACAGACTCTAGTCCCCTTCTCTATCTGAAGAAGGAAGAAGATACTCGGTCGCAGTGTAGTCTCTCTCTATTTTTTTTATTAGGTCAAATGGGTTTTTTTTTGTATTCCACTTGTCAAAAAAGTTTCAACGAGAGTAGCGTTTTATTTTTAAAGGCTTTTCTTTCACTTATTCGTTTTAAGCGGCTAAATCCAATTTTTTCTAATATTTTATGAATTTTAAGATTATTCGAATCATTTCAAGACGCTATATTAATTAGAATTTTATACTTAATTCACTCTGACCATTGAATGTTTCCGTACTCTGCTGTCCTTCACTGGAAGGATGCAAGTATTAGTGTATTTGAAATTTAAATATTGGAGAGATTATGATTCTTGAAGATCTCTTTTAGTAGTAACTTGACAGATGTGTTTTTCTGTATAGCCAGCCAGTATATCTTGTTTGCCTGTATTATACATTTTTCTTGAATCTTCTACGATTTATGTTAATATTGGGGAGTTTACATGGATTTGTTCAAACCAGATGTACTAAACTACTAATTTTATATATTTTTTTGAGTTATCATACTCATCCAAAGCGAACTACACTCTGTAACAGCGGGGTTGTGAAACTTTTATTTTGTCTCCCCTTATTTATTCACTCTCAAGAGCTCAATCTGTTATTTCTTTTACAATGGATCATCTAAGGGAGGACAGGGGTGATGGGCTCACGTTGAAGAGCTTTGTGAGCAAGATCAGTTTGCTCCTTAGAGACCAGTCGTGAGATCCTTCAGAATCTCTTTCTTCTAAACCCAAAGGGTCAAGCTTGGCCGTCATGTGACCTTTAACCTGGTAAGCTCCAACAAGCAACAACAAACACATGCTTTCTTAAATGGTTTGCCCAGAGATTCCAGGCGATATGGCAGACTACTGACTCATCAACAATGTTGGGATCAGCTTTCCAATCTCTTTGTAGCTCCTCTATAGACACGCTGCTTGTTCCATCTAAGAAGCTATCAGTAAAGCATAGAGAGAGAGGAACATGAGCAGCAGAGCCAGCCTTTGATCTAAGTAGTGCAGAGTATATACTTAGCACGAATAAAATATTAATAAATGGATCGTTACATCAACGTTTTCGCCTTTCTTATTCGGCAAGTCCAACATAGAACCTCAAAGTTTTGTTCCTGCTCTGTTTATTACAAAACCAAATAAATAAAGACAGACACTCTCTCACTTGAAATCTATCTAGAAAGCAAACATAAGTTTAAATTACCAACACAACATAGTAACAACTCAAGGATCAGATCATCCGGTAACAACCGGAGAGACCCGAGCTTCCCTCTCGTACCGCACTGAATCAGTGCTGAGACCACTGTATGTTCTTGATATCAATACCTTCTTTAACCATCTCATAAAGCGGACTCATCTCCCTCAACTTCTCAACCTGCTTAACCGTAAGCTCCACGGCTTTATCAATCTCCTCCTCCGTAGTAAACCTCCCAATCCCAAACCTAATCGAAGTATGAGCCATATCCTCATCCACACCCAAAGCTCTCAACACATAACTCGGCTCCAAACTCGCACTCGTACAAGCACTCCCACTAGAAACCGCAACTTCCTTCAAACCCATCAACAAACTCTCCCCTTCCACATAAGCAAACGACAAATTCAAATTCCCAGCGTACCTCCTCTCCAACGAACCATTCACCACAACCCCATCAAGCTTCTCCCTAACCCCATTCAACAACCTCTCCTGCAACTTCTTAACCCACTTCTCATCATACTCCATCTCCTTCATCGCCAGCTCACAAGCAACACCAAACCCAACAACCTGCTGCGTCGCCAACGTCCCGCTCCTCAGCCCCCTCTCCTGACCTCCACCGTTCATCAACGGCTCGAGTCTAACCCTAGGCCTCCTCCTCACATACATAGCGCCAACACCTTTCGGTCCGTAAATCTTATGCCCACTCATCGACATAAAACTAACATTCCACTTCTCAACATCAACAGGAATCTTCCCAATCGCCTGAGCTGCATCAGTATGAAACGGAATCTTATTCTCCTTACAAATCCTCCCAATCTCCTCCATAGGTTGAACCACCCCAATCTCATTATTAACAGCCATAACCGAAACTAAACCGGTATCCGGTCTAATCGCTTCTTTTAACATTTCCAAATCAACTAAACCGTCGGTTTTAACCGGTAAATAAGTAACCTCGAACCCTTCCTGCTGTAAATGCCTGCAGGAGTCGAGCACGCACTTGTGCTCAGTCTGCGTGGTGATCACGTGCCTCTTTTTATCCTTGTAGAAATGCATCACGCCTTTTACAACAGTGTTGTTAGCCTCCGTGGCTCCCGATAAGAACACGATCTCTTTGGGGGATGCGCCGATGAGCTTCGCGACCTGGATCCGAGCGACCTCGACGGCGTTCTCCGCCTCCCAGCCGTAGAGGTGAGTTCGGGAGTGAGGGTTGCCGTAGTCGTGGATCGAGGAGGCGTTCATCGCGTCGAAGACTCGGGGATCGAGAGGGGTTGTTGATTGCATATCGAGGTAGAGAGGACGGCCTGAGATTCGGACTCCTTTCATCACGATCGCGGAGTCGTTGCCGACTGCGTAGGGTTCGGATGCTGTGGCGGCGGCGGAGGAGGAGGAGGTGGAGAAATGGTGGAGACGGGAGACGGCGGCGGGGGGTGGTTTTGGTAGGGATCGGCGGATTGTGGAGATGATAGCCTTAGACGCCATTGATTCTCGATCGCGTTTTTTTTTTTTCGAATTGTTTTCGTTTGCTTCTCTTCTCTGTTCTTTTCGATTTGCTTCTTCTAATGCTTATCGGAAGATGAAAACGATAGCGCGTCACTGGCGGTTTCGTGACAAGAGGCGACGTGGTCGTCTCTGGAGCCCTAAATTGAACGCTGTGTTGCAGAAGAAGGCCTTGTTGATATCTAATGGGCCAAATGTAATTTCTCATTACCATATTCTTTGGGCCCAAGAGATTTTATAGTTTGTAAAAAATATTTGTTTTTAAAAAATACATTTTAAATATTTCAGAGCAATTTTTATTAAATAATAATCGTAAACTATAAATTTCAGAAAAAAGATATCTACTTATTTATAAATTGGTAATAAATCATTTTTTCTGAAATTTGAACTCAGTTTTTACATGAATCTTTAATAAGATTATTGGACCAAAGGAAGCTTTCATATCTCTAAGATTAACTTCAACAAAACTTTTGATTAATTTAGATAAAACGAGCAAGAGCAGGAGGTATTGACAATTCAAAGACATCCGCCTTTGTCTGCAATGTAAGTCTTGGAATAAACTTGAACATAAATCCCTCTTGAAGCAAAAGCAAAAGCAAAAACACTCTTGAATCTTGATGGTGATGCAAAATGTTTTTTTTGGAGCATGAGTTACACCAATATTTATTCGAAGAGGATTGGTACATGCGTCTGCCTCATATATTGGTTTACTGAGAACACCAGCAATGATACTTTTAGACTATTAAATTTTAAGTTTGCAAAATCTTACAGATTAGTCAATGCTTCTCTATGTTAAACTCAAAAAGAAAGCAAATAATTTAGCTGTTTAAATGTTTTAATTAGTTTTCTAGTAGCCCACCTATAGTTAAGTAGCAATGCTAATATTAAAATCAAGTGTCTCTCACTCAAGTGGCTTCTTCTCTTTGAGCAACTCCACTACTTTCCTCATGGTCGGTCTATTAATCGGAAACGAAGACGTGCAAAGCAACGCAATCTCCAGAACTTTCTCTACCTCTTCATATTCCCTCGTAGAAAGTTCCATCTTTGGATCCACAAGCTTGCTAATATCTCGAAACTTTCCAAGTGAATCTTGATTCATAGCATTGTCTTCAGGTGATGGAGAAGAGTAACACATAGCTGATTCCATTGCAAACTTAACAATGTCTTTATTCTCCCCAAAAGATGAATCATTTGGCCTTTTACCCGTAATCAACTCGAGTAACACGACGCCAAAACTATACACATCGCTCTTCTCATTCACTCTCGACGTATAACCATATTCTGCATTGTGCAATCACAACAATAACCTTAATAAATGTTTGGTTACGTAATGTTTCGGTTTATTTTGGTTTAGAGTTCGAACCTGGAGCTATGTAGCCGTAGGATCCAGCTACACAAGACATGGGAGAAACATCAGAGACACCATTATTGTCTTCCCTTTTCAACGGTTTAGCTAAACCGAAATCAGCAACACGTGGCTTCATCTCGCGGTCCAACAATATATTATTGCTTTTGACATCACGGTGAACAATCGCCGGAACAGAGTCATGATGTAGATAAGCAAGCCCTTGAGCTGCACCAAGCGCGATGGAAAACCGTGTCGTCCAGTCCAGCGTAGAAACGGCACCATGTTCTTTCTCCGAATGCAACACGTCACCCAAGCTGCCGTTTTCCATGAACTCGTACACTAGAAACCGACACTCTTCGCCGCTGCAACACATGAGAAGCTTCACTATGTTTCCATGTCTAACCCGACCCAGAATCTCTACCTCGGATCTGAAAACGGATTCGGATTCGGGTTTTCGACCCAATCCTCCCCATAGTTTCTTCACCGCGAGCGTTTGGCCTGATTTTAGTGTCACTCTGTAAACCAAACCCGACCCACCCGACCCGATTATGTTATCTTCTGTTAATTGCGGGTATATATCTTCCTCGGTGAACCCGACCCGCTGGAAAATGGTTACTTTATCGGTCCGGTTCGGTTTTCTCTGGAATAACGGTTTGGTTTTAATAAAGAGCCAAACCAAAGCTCCGACTAGTGCAACAATGCAGACGACGGAGATCACCAGGACGAACCGGGGCTCGCGTTTGGATCGGCAAGGTCGAATCGGATCCATATCCGGAGCGCAGAGATCCGGGTTACCCAAAAAACTCCGTAGAAAAACATCTTGTTGAAAACCAAAAGGGATCTTCCCGGAGAGTTTGTTATCGGAGACGTTGAACTGGTTCAGCTTCAGCTTCAACAACTCCGGCGGAATCTCGCCGGAGAGTTCGTTATCGGAGAGATCCAGATAGTTCAAAACCGGTAACTCCCCGAGCTCCGGTGGAATTCCGCCGCGGAGACGGTTACCGGAGAGATTCAACTCGGTTAGCTTTGCGCATGAACTCAGCGAACTCGGAATCTCGCCGTCGAGCGTGTTCTCTTGCATCTCCACTCTTTCAAGATTCTTCAATCGGTTAATGCAAGACGGGAGAGATCCCGAGAAACGGTTTACGGCTGAGATCGACGACTCTGAGCTCCCCGAGATCGCATATACTCGCCGGAATCATACCGGAGAAGTTGTTCCCAGAGATCTCGAGCTGAGAGAGGTCACGAGCTTTGGAGATCAACGGAGGAATCGAACCTTCTAACTGATTGTTAGATAGCTCGAGACGAGTAAGAGGAAGCTCCCAGAACTTAACCGGAACTAAACCGGAGAGTTTGTTATCCGCCATACGAATATAATTAAGTGAACCACACTCACCGTAAGATTCCGGAATATTCCCGCTTAACTGATTTCTGAAAATGATTAGCGCTTCAAGTTTCTTACCGTAGCAAAGATACGGCGGTAAATCACCTGAGAAGTTATTCGTCGAGACGTCAAATTCAGTTAAACCGGAGAATTTACCGAAACTTCTAGGCAACGTCCCCGTGAAGCTGTTGTTGAATATCTTGAAATCAACGAGATTAGGATTCGAAGCCACGACACGTGGCAACTCTCCGCTGAAGAAGTTATCGTTGAGATGGAAAGAAACGAGCTGGAGGGAAGCGATCTTCTCCGTTAACTCGCCGTTAAGACTATTCTGCGAAACGTCGAAATTCCTCATCGCCGTTAAGTTCCCGATGCTCTCCGGCAACTTTCCCGTTAGCTCGTTGTCGAAAAGCTCCAGCTGATAGATCGATTCCAGCTTTCCGATGCTCTCCGGTATCTCTCCGGTGAGACCGTTCATAGCTAAATCGAGATTCTCAAGCGAAACAAGATCGCCGATCGAATCCGGAATCTCTCCGACGAGGTTCGAGTTAGTTAGCCGGAGGTTACTCAGCTTCGTCAAGCTCCCGAACGTCGACGGGATCGGACCAGGCTCGAAGCCGACGTACGCGAGCTCTAAACGAGTCAACTCGGTTAGATTACCTAAAAACGCCGGAACGATTCCGGCGAGCGAGTTGCCGTTGAGGTTCAGAACTTGCAGAGATGCAAACTCTCCGTAGCTCTCGGGAATCTCGCCGGTGAACAAGTTGGATTCCAGCTCGAGAACGCGGAGGTTACGAAACTCCGGCGAGAATTCCGGTAACTTCCCGGAGAAGTCGTTTTCGTTGAGGATCATGACGTGGATTCGAGAGCATAGGGTGAGAGGAGCTGAATCTATCGTACCGTTGAGATTGTTTTTTAGAGAGAGTGATGTTGACGAGAGTGCGTATACGGCAGAATCCGTACGGAAATCTACCGGAGAGTCCGTGGTCGGAGAGATCTATGGCCGTTACGGCGTCGTTTTTGGTGTCGCATGTGATTCCGGTCCAGTTACAGGGATTCCGGTTATCTCCGGTTAAGACCCAGTCATTTAACTTTCCGTCCGGGTCGATAAGCTTGTTCCTTTTGACTCGGCTCAGTATCTCAGCGTCTCCGTTGGAAGAAACTTGGAGAACACATGAGAGAACAAGTAGTAACAAGAAGAGAGAAGTGGTAATGGTGGTGGTCATCGTTTTGGGAACAGAGAGTTAAGAATGTGAGAATCTGTTTCATGAAACTTTCGTGGGGTGGGGGTTTGATGGGAGAGGGAGTTAAGTAACGTTTAAAGATTTGTAATCGTTTATTTAAAGATGAAGGGACTTAAAGGTTTTCTAATGACATTTACTTATTTTTCTTTGGATTCTCACATGGGAAGTAGGGTTAGTCTAGTGACAGTTTTTTTTTGTTGGGCTTTCAAGTGGCTGGAGTCCAAACTATGTTGAAAAAGGAATTAAGGAAACTACTAAACAAAATTTGGTGGACCTAACATAAATTATAGTGTGAAATGGACTAATGTAGAAAGATTATTTGATCATACGTTTACTATAAAACTGAAGTTTATTGGTCATCTGAATTTTATTGAAAATGAAACCGTGAGTTTTACAAAAATCCAAAACAAGTAAAGAAGTAAAGCAGGCGAGAGAAAATATTTATAAAGATGAAGCCAACGGAAAAACTAGTTTTTTTTTCCTCGAAAGCAAAAAAACTCTATGGGAAGGAATAAATATGCGACTAAAAAAATTCTTATATATGTATATTTTTTGGTGGAAAATGAATTATAGTCATTATTGAAGAGATATGATTATAGAAACATAACGGTAAAATTGTGAAGAAAGCGAAGTGCGAGCAAAGCATATGAGCTCAAATGTCAAAATCTCCTTTTGGGTAACGGACAAGAGAGGGTGGAGGGAAATAATGTGGAAGTGAGTTTTAAATCTACTTTATGTATTTCTGTTTCCACCACAGAAACAGAAAAAAAAATAGCGACATATGGAGTAAACCCGAAAGTACGTATAATACTAATACAAACACACGAGTTTTCACCAAGAACCTAAAAATAGATCATATTGTAACGTGAACGCAAACTAATTATAACCAATTGTTTTTAGTCGTAGTAATTTTCAAAATCAGAGTTGGATTCTCCTACTAGATATGTACATGTTTTAGGCTTCTAACTTCTTCTGTTTGTTTGTTTTAACACTATTAGATCTACGTCTACATATCAGAATGTTTTTACTTTATAAGAATCCATAATGGTTACGGTTGGCATTTCCTTTTTGTATTTTACAAAACTATTCTTTGAGGTGCTTATACAATTATAAAATGTCTCAGTGACTTAAAACATTTGTGGTTTATCCAAATGAGAAAACCATTATATTAAGCCTAACTATATATTAAAAAAAAAAACTTAAAACCAAATAGCCTAGTAGCATTGACTCAGGGATGGTAAGTGTCTCTTAAATATTTAGAGCATCTCTAATGTATACATCTATATTTTTCTCTAAAATAGAGATCTCTATTATAGAAGTGGATTTACTCCAATGTACACCTCTATAATAGAGTTCATCTATTTTAGAGGAAAATATAGAGAAATCTTACTTTATGCCTCTATATTTAGAGATGAAAATAGCAAATCTCTATATTTTCTCCTATAAATAGAAGAACTCTATTATAGAAGCATACATTGGAGTAAATCCACCTCTATAATAGAGTTTCTCTATTTTAGGGGAAAATATAGAGATAAAAATAGAGGTGGGTTGGTCTTAGAAGATAGTTAGATAGGTAAATGAATGCATGGAGAACAGAGATTGTTAGGTGATGTATGTAGACTTTGTGATCAACTCTACTTTGGTCGTCTTCAGTTAGGCGCTGTTAATGTCTAATCTTAAGATAAAATAATTTAACAGTAACGGGACTTCTTTGCAATTTTGCTCCAGCTCTCTCAACTACTCGAGGAGAAACTAGAACCAGATTGACATAGGATTCCTCGGAATTTGAGGCTTCTTCTTAATTAGAATTTAATTATCAATTTCTAAACTACCACCAATTCATCTAACTATTTTCGCTTTGGAATATGCAGTCGCCGTGAAGACTCTTCTGTCTGAATCTAGTGTTCTGCGTTTCTCTTTTCCAAAAACAAAATTTAAAATTTATCATATCATTGGTCATTTACAAGAAGTACACTCACTATCCAAGAAAGAAAGAAACAATTAATAATAGATGGTGTATTAGTATTTTGTAACACCTTTATCATTTGTGGAACACTCGCATCATTTTACTTGCTCGTTTTATTGGGCTTCGTCTTTGAAAGTTATCTAGTGATATTTCTCCCAGGGCCCAATCCAAGTGGTTCCTTGTCAACGCTACATTTCCAAACATCATCAATAAGTTCAATGTTAAAACAAAGAAAAATCTGGTAAGATTACTTGTTTCTAGCTGCATCAACTTTATTCGGCCCAGCATTTTGTCTCACTTCTTTTTGCATGGAGAATATGTATGCCTTCAATGGTCTCTGTGTGTGTGTGTGTGTGGGGGGGGGGGGGTTAACAGTAAGAGAAAACTAAACTTACTCCTTGCAGATTATATATATTTCAATCATTTGTTAGAATCTGACGAGAGTAAGAGAAAACTTACTCCCATGGAACATCCCCAACAAGCATCCAGTCTCCATCCTTGTCCTCATAGGTGATGAAAACATAGTTTTTTCCATTCAGAAGATCCTTGAGTTTGGTCTCACTGAGCATATCCTTCCCTATTAGATCCACATTAACCTACCATCAAACCAACCATGCAGATTAACCAATAATGAAAGAGTCTTTCTAACAAAGAGGCTTGCAATAACACATCATTAGAAATCACAAAAACATCTCACCGAGAGTGAAAGTGGTGAACATTTTCTCCAGGGCTGATGAAAGCACTTTGTAGTTAGTGTAGCTCCTCAGGTCAACTTTCCTTCCTCAGATAAGGAACACCATCCATTCTGACTTTCACGAAAGGACCCCGGAGTCTGGCTTCCCATCAACTTCATAATTGTTTTTTGTCATTTGTTAATTCATTAACTTTCTCAACCGAGCTCAAGAGTTTTGGTTACAACAAACCTTACAACCAAGACATTAGGTATTAACCTACAGCCAAGACCGCCTCACTTTTTTATTGGATCTTGTGCAAATTTATAAGAATAACACATGTATTCTGTAAAAATGAGTCCTAATATTTTCAGAAAAGACTTTAAATTCTAACTAAATTTTGTAAAACAATTATGAACCTGTGCAAATGTGTCTTCAGCACATACCTAGAGACGGGCCTGCCTACAGCCACAAAGGATCATGACTTTCTATACCAAAAAATGAACCAATCTTCCCAAAATCATCTTCACCAGCGATGATCCACAAACTTCATAATTGTTCTTGCAAGTAAATTTCTCGTTGTAGTGTCCAATTTTAAAGTAAATAAATGTGAAAAGGGAGTCAATGGATTGGGGAAAGGGGCAAAACATTAACAGGCGGTAAAACACGTGGGAAGCAAAAGATCTGGCCAATGGATTCGTATAGCAGGAAGCATGTACGCATCCATCATGAGTTTCTTTAACTCTCTAGTCTCTAATCCTCACCCTTCCGTACCACTCATATTTTATCTTATTTACCTTTTTTTGTAAAAAACTTATTTACCTTTTTAACTTTGTTTTTCTTTTTGTGAAACATGCGAATTAAAAGACCATAAACATATCCAGATTACAATATCCAAATAATTATGCACGAAGTGGATGTAAAGAAAACCATGCACCATCAAAAGGTATAATAGAGGAAATAGATAGCTTATTATCCTCCATAAAAGTTGTACAAGGCTAATTATATAGTGATTAGTAAAAAACACAATAACAATGTCAATATGACATTATTTATGAAATGGAGAGAATATATTTTATCATCTTATAATACTGTCGAACACTAAGTTATTTAAATCAGATATACACAGTAAAATAAAATTTAGTTCGGGAATTAGTATAAGACAATGTAAATACGTAACAGGTGTGATCATGAATGTATGACTGGACCTTTAAAATATATTTGACCAAAATCAGAAACACCTACGAGTCTTCACATATAAATCTCCCATAAGATATTCCATCCCTCGTAATACATTATTACAGTGTATAACCTTTTTAATTATAGATATATAGCTGTAAATTACTTGGACTTCAGAGAAAATAATGTTGTCTATATATCGAATAACACCTGTATTAGTATAGTATCCATCGCATGAGATCTTAAACCATCATTAACGCAGAATTCTTGGTATAGAATTTTTATATCCTGTTAAGAATCCCGTCTTAAGAATTCCCGATAATGATATTCTTAATCCACATCAACATGATCCCATATATGGGCCAGACAGCTTAGTTTTACTTGTGCAGTAGGCTTCGATTTTTCTATCAAATATAAATGCCAACTAACTAGAATCATTTTTACATAATCAAAATCTTTTTGCTTCTAGAATTGATGTCACCGAATTAAAAAAATTCGCTAAATATCTTTGATTAGATTGGAGTAAAAAAAGGATTGAACTTGTCGTTACACACACACACACACACATATATATATATATATATATATATATATATGGTCTTAAAAACGTTTTTATGGAATTTATCTGAATAGGTGAATGTAAGTTGGGTTTGGTGGATACATACTCACTGACCTTAAAAGACACGGCGGTGACTAGTTGAAGACCCATTTAAAGACTTAAAGTTCAGAGACACAGAGACACATTAGTATATACAAATAGCAAGTCTGCTTCCAGCTTTCAAGTATATCTGTAGTTACACTTTATAGTATGATTATAACATTAAAATACTGGAATCCAAAAGATAAACGTAGAAATGCAATAGATGGATGTTATTTTCGTTACAGCTATTTACAAAAAGAAAAAGTGGTGCTAGCAGGGAGTGCTTTAGCTCTCATGCTAATTTGTGAAACGTTTTAGCCTCCGAGAATTTTTGAAAGAAAACGATCTCCCACAGTTTTTTTGGGCGTGAGATCTGGGAGACATATATAGCTCGAAAGACGCACACAAAAACTGTAGACAAACTGATTTGTTGGAGTTATTTGCGATTGATTAAAAATTGCAAAAACAGACAAAATACAGCTATGGAAAATAGAAGTCGGAATTAAAGTATGAGTTTTGTCAAATTCGAGTTCCACACGGCAGCTACTATTTTGTTTTTCATTAGATTGAATAGCAGCCGTGATATCTAACTTAATTTTGAATTTAATAGTATGTACGGTTTACTGATACTGTCCCGTGTGAGTAATGTTATCTAAGTGTTTTCAGTATCGTTATGTTCATGTAAACTACAAGTACATACACGTCAAACATTATCATGGATCTCTGTACTTTCAGTTGGTGAGTCATATTAAATCTAGTCCTTGTCCCTTAGGAACTCAAAAGGCCACACGACCAAATCTAGAAACGCTCAGGTCCATTCTCGTCATTTCAATAGGGTAGTTCTGTGACTTAAGATTTTTTTTTTCCGGAATATTTGTGTTATTTCAATCCAACTCTATTTTTTACTTTATAATTTTCATAAAAATAGAGTAATTATATTATATAATAAGTTGTAATCCAATAATTCATTCTATAACAGAATTATTATATTATAGAGTAGAAAATAGATGAGTAATTTTTATAGAATAGAATAGTGCACCCTTTCTCCTACTTTTTCTTTTTATTTCTCTTTACTTTCATTCCTAAAATCTATTTTTTTCTTGGTTATTTGGCAAAAAAAACTCTTTAAAATATAAAAAATCAATTTTCTATATTTTCTGTAAAAAAAGTCAAACTGCCAAATTAAAGAAAAGGTGACATGTATTGCCTGCAAAAGTATCTAAGAACACCTCCAGGGTTCTACCCACTGGAATTTTAATATATATATATAGTTGTGAAGTCTATTGTTTTGTGGAAATTTTTTTTTGAAAAGAATGTTTTGGGGTTGTTTTGTGGAAAATTCCATTCAAAATTTCTTAAAATTAACATATGTGCATGTTTAAATTTTTAATGGATAGAACCTCCAATAACTTTTGACGTATGTTTCATAGTCTAGAAGTTTTTTTAGTTGTTAGTTTTCTGTCTGAAGAAAGTTACTAGTTAGTTCGATATATTACAAGTTTTGGCCGTTTTGTATTCAAAATATCTCACTCAATGGGTTTTATTGTTGGACTAAAGTAAATGCTTGTTTTGATATACTTTTCTACGGATTCTATGTTATAGCCCTAATGGATAACCAATGAATAAACCACGTTAATACAAGGTATTTATCCTTAATTTATTAAGGAATTTTTATTTTTTAGGGAAATTAAAAATTCCTTAAAAATTTGATAACTATATTATGTATTCCACTGAGAGGTTGAAGTCATTTGTATTCAAATGAAAACCCACTGTTATTTAAACATTAAATTAAAAAAAAAAACAATTTACAATCTAAATGTTATTGAAATTATTATTTCAGAAAATACTCTTGATTTACTGTTTTTTTAAATGTGTATATTTTAAAGTGTTTTAAATGTTTTTATAGTGTTTGAAAAGAATTCTTAGTCATAAAAATAAAAATTGAAATATTATGGTTTTAGATAAAAAATTTGAGTGGTTTAACAAAAACACACCAAAATGTATAATTCACCTTGAATCATTTAAAAACCTATTAAAAATTAACTCAAATTCAGATAGAATACACCCCTTTGATAAATATTTATCTCCTGATTATAGGATACTTGTACAACCACATCTTGTCTTATCTTATCTTAGTCAATCAAAATATCTTCTTTGTCTTATGGATATGAAAATCAAATTGTTTTGTTAAAACTTATGGTAGGGTTATTGTTGGGATTATAGAAAATGTACAGAAGCCATAGCCATTTAGCTAATTAAATAAGTTTTCATGTATATCTACTGCAATTTCTCTAAATTAAATCCGTCATGAGAGACTTGAAGTTGAAATATCAAGAGATCGTATATTTGCGAAGGTGACGTATTTAGGTGTTATGTGGGACTGGGTTGTCTTGGGACGGTGTAGGAACCGAACACAATTGGTCGATTCCGCATAATTTGTTTATGATGTTCAACAACTTTGATTATCAAAAAGTTATTAAAATTTCTTTTTCTTCTTGAATATAAGAACACTTTCATTTTAAATACTTTTTTTTTCTTTTTCAAGCAACGATGATAAAAAGGCGTACGTACGAGCAAGGAGTACTCCACTTCTCTTCCAATCGTTACAATGTCAATATGGGTATGCCGGTTAACACGCGCCCAAACAAGATTAAAGGACATGGCAATGTAAGTGGTATTGTTTCGTTTTCATTGAGTGTGAAGTTTAGCTACATCACACACACACATAGAAGTCTTCCTTGCAATATACGAATTTGAATCCAAGTAGTACCATCGTTACGAACACAAATTGATTTATAACAAATACTGCTCATATTGTCTTATCATATGTACATACCAACAATCTACTATGATTTGCGTATAAAATATACATTATGATTATTATATTTGACCAAACCATTCATTACTTAATTAAAGAGCCTACAAGATACATGTTATACCTTGGGAAGTACGAATATCAGAATCATGGAAATCGTTAAACAAAAAAAATCTATCTAATAGAGACAAATCATGTGATAATTGTTTTGATTTGGTAGCATGATTCGTACCCAGCATATACTTTTCATCCCATTTGAAAACGCCAAAAAAAAAAAGCTATATTATAAATTTAAAAGCTCATTGAAAAAATTATAGAGTATCGTCGATAAAGATTGACGAGCTAACATTTATTCCTTGTATGTAAACAAACAATATATTGTGATATTTCGTTCTGTCATTAATTTCTTAAGTAATGATAAAATTACGTTATTCCCGACTTGTTGTGTATCTGAACCACTAAAACACATGGGGGAATTGCATAAGTGCGAAGAAATGTTTTAGTTTGGGTTTAATACAGAGGAGAGCCTAAATTTGAGCTTTCTTGAAGTGTATAAAATAATAAATATTCGCAGAAACACAAACAAAGCATAAGTTGTATATATGGTAGGAGTAGCTAGTGGAGATAAGAATATGATTAGGGGTAATTAATGAAGATTAGGTATCAACGGCGAAACAGTATTAAAAATGTTAACATGGTGGACCTTAGAGCCCACGTCTTCCTGTACAGAAAGCCTCTCTCTCATCTTTCCACGTACATTTTCCACTCTCTCTCCCCTCTTCACGCATCTACACCGATTAGATTAAGCTGAATTTAACCATGTAATTAGTCCTGGACAAAAAAAAACAGTTGATTAACTATGAAGTCGCACAAAAAACACAGGGAACATACTAGAATATGTCGTTTTATGTATATAACATATATTCCCTCTATTTCATAATATATATATATATATATGTAGTTTTAGAAGTATTTTTTATTCTAAAATATAATTAATCTTTGTATTTCAGTGTACTTTATACATATGGGGGGGGATATCGTGTAATCATTAAACAATACGTACCTTTTAAGTTTAGTTGAACTTATAATTACATACTAAATGATATTTTTAAGAACATCAATAATTTTAAAATATTTGTGATTTTAACTAAGACTACTTATATTTTTAATCAGATGAAGTATATATATATATATATATATATATATATATATATATATATATATATATATATATATATATATATATATATAATTGCTAAAATAAATAATATACTTAATTATTTGTCTTTTTACAGACTATCAGAAACATAATTTTTGTTTTTAAATATAGTTTGTTACTAATTATGTTGTTCCAGCCTTCCATGCCACTACTATTAGGCTGTTCTATCTTTTTAAAAATAATTGATCAAAATATTTTCATCTTATCATATTATCTATCTTAACTTCAAAAACAGCTTTAGGCTAAACTATCATCGTGGAATTAGATATTTCACTTCAAAATAGTTTTCCCACTCATTGAAACTTATATTCCTGTAAAAAATAATGAAAAAAAAATAATCACTGCATAGTATAGTGATAAATGGTTCAACAAAGTCAAGAAACATAATCCTTATGCATTGAGAAAAGAATTCACCCTTTGATGATATAATAATTAAGGGAATAAGTTTATCAACGTTGAAAAGAAAAGGGACAACTTTGTTGTACAGCATATTTGCTTTTTGTACTGAGAAAAGTTTTTAACAGTTGTAAAATAAAGAGATAAATAAACTAATTTCTAAAAATCATTAAAAATATAAAAGTTTTCTTTATAAATAAACTCTCCATATCTCCTCTGGCTTCCCAGTACCCTGTCCTCTCCATATTCACAAGCTCTCTATTTCTTCTCTCTGTTTATCTCTCTAACACATGAGAGAGCAAAACCATCTGACAATCTCAGCCGTTGATTATATCCCCAACATAGATGGAGAACACTCAAGAACACTCGCCGCCACACATGGACGCTTCTCGGCCGTCACTAGGATTCCCTCTAGGCACAGCTCTGCTTCTCATAATCATTTTTAGTCTCTCGGGAATATTCTCTTGCTGTTACCATTGGGACAAACATCGCTCTCTCCGCCGCTCTTTGGCCAATGCATCTAGCCATCCCTCCGCCGACATAGAGTCCTCTCCGTTTAAACCTAGACTCCCTTTTCCGGTAAGCTCCCCTCTCCCAATTCTTGAAATATATTATATTCATGGGATACTACTAACTCAGTAATTTTTGAGCTTGATAATTTACGATTTTACCAGTAAAAAAGAAAACGATCTTACCATAAATACCGTTTTTCTTTCATATATACTACTATCTCATAGAGGGGGGAGGGTACAATTTTGAAAGTTGTAAAAACTAATTATAATTAACTAGTTGTCGATTTTTTTCATTAATTAGCAAAGAACATTTTTCCTGGCTAAGCTTACAAGTGGAAGAAAAATTCACTACGAAAATGTAAAACATGGTGTTACAAAAAAAAAAGTATAAATCATGAGCTCTTTATGAATCTTTGTAGAAATTAAAATCAATTGAAATAACATAACCATCTTGATGATATTCTCATTAATTAACCTTTACGAATTTTAATAAAATGAGTTGGTGATTAACTAAAAATGAATATGATGAACAGGATTTGAAGAAAAACCAGAATCTGAGCGTTACGGTATTGATGCCTGGAGATAACACGCCGAAGTTTATAGCATTGCCGTGTCCGTGTGCACCGCCTCGTCCGGAGAAGCTTACCGTCGATGTTCACATTCCGCCGCACTCATCTCCTGTGAAGCCGCCGCGTTTTCCCGTTCCTTTGTATTAATAGATTTAATTTAACTAAAAGATAACAAAAATCTTGTTTTGATGTACATACGGATCATAAATTTACATTTTATTTTTTTCACTGATTATTTATTTTTGTATTCAGTTGGTAACATTATGGAGTGGTTTGATTTGCCAAAATAATATATAGAGAATAACATTGTTATTAAACAATATGAATAACGGAATTAGTTGTAACTTTGTAAAACCGTATTTGATAAAAAATATTTTTTAAAGCGTAATTGTTTGGTTCATACAAAAACCTCTGTAAATTTGCATGTTATTTTTGTTTTTTGTGTTTAAAAATGTTCATCGATTTGAGCTCTTACCTATGAATGATGTATGCAACAACACAAACACATGGCACGTCTCGTCAGACGATGCTTTCTCGATGTCGGTGTCCTGATTCAAGAATGAAATGAAAGGCGAAACTGAAAAAAAAAATTAAATACATTCCTTTACATATAAATTTTAACTAAATTGATATAGATTGCTACTTATTTAGGACATCTCGAGATCTACTTGAAATGTGCTACAAATAGCCAGCGCAGATTGCATTTTTCTTCACATTTCCAGTTTTATTAGTAGTCCTATATGAAAATGTGTTTTATGCAACCACGTTTGATGCTTTAATTGGAAATACAAGCAAATCGATTTCATTTCTATCTTGTGCGTTTTAGCAAGAAGCTCAAGATTAAATCATTGAATTTATTAAATATTTCGAATTATATATGATAATTATAATTTGAGTTTGACGAGAACAAATATATGATATCATCGTTATATTTACCGTATTTTTTTCTTCCACCGGTAGATATCTAGCTCCTCGAATGTGTTAAAAAGGATAATAAAACCAAATGTTTGAGACTTAAAAAACGAAACATGTTCGTTTTAGGGAATTACTGAAACTGACGTCTAACTAGTAACTACCAACAATGGTTTTACTTTATTAAATACCAATTATACATGAAATAGCTCTTCGTTAAATTAGGATTCCAATTCCATTATGTCCTAATAAAGTTTGGGACCCTGATAATATGAAAGCTTTATAATTTGGGCATTAAAGTTTCCAATTGAGAACTGACGTCAGTAACAAGTTTAATACACATCCCCACCAGTTGGACCCCTCCAGTCTAACAATCAACTTCATGACCTAATTTCACTGTTTATATATATTTTATTCCTATACTTTGCTGGTTGTCGTTTTAGAAATTTAATTTAAGTTTTGATAGTTCATTGGTTGATCCCAATATACTAGTCCAAATAATCTCGAATCTGATCGATAGAGATTTATCTTTTGCTCAAGTCCACTAATTATGAATTATGCAACCCAACAAAAAAAGAATATCAAATGGTAATAAATTATATCGAAGTTTCGAATCAAATCTATTTTTTATCAAATCAAAGTTTCGAATTTCCAGCGGATCACCACGACATGAAACAAGAGTACCAGAAAATGTTACGGATAGCGCTCAAAAAAGGAAAAAAATGTTAGGGTGTGTACATTAATGAATTCCTCATAAACTCTTTTTTTTCATTAATTTATTATTTTTTTTTTATATTTTGATTTTTTTTATAAAAATAAAATTAATTTATCGGACTAATCGCAGGCTGCTATGCGCCGTAGAATTCGTGCTATGATGATCCGGGTTCAGGGCAGTGACCCTGCAAAAAACATGTTCACTTTTTTTATTTATTTTAATTTTTTTTTGTCAAAAATTGTGTTAATATTCCTTCCATTGAACTCTCAATGGGGATACTCAATAAACTAATTCAATCAGAGTGAGTAATTAAATGCTTCGAAAGAGTTTTTCATGTAGTTTTGTGGGTTGAAATTTCAAGGTAAACAGTGTTGTTTCAAGTGCGTCCTACGCTGCAAAGTACAATTTGACTGTACTGAATTTTTGATGACGTTATCCATGCTATGCTTCGTGGTTCTTCCACGACCGATTTTTTTGTGTGGAACTTATTATGGTAGTATGTTTTTGGTCGGCATTTTGTTGGTATTTAAATAATAATATATTTCATATAATACTAACACTGCTTTCTTTTAGAAAAACTACTGAGATTGCTTCAATATTAACTATTACAGTATATATCTTTCTCAAAAAAAAAACTATTGTAATATAAATATAGACGCTAAGAAATCTAAGCGATTATGAAGACACCAGTTAAATGGAAGCATCTTACATCGGTACATCCGAGCTCACTGTATAATTAATTATTAATATGAATCAATTTTTAACTGTTGCAGAATTTGGCTAGCAGGTTTAGTTGAATAGATGGAGAAAAACGCATAACTGACCATAATTGCTTGTCAGAAAAGGATCAGGTTTATTCTTATTTTCTCGAAAAGAATGTAATAAAAAATTGTTAAAATATATAATATCATGAAAAAAGCATGTGAGGCCACCGCAATCACCGCTGAAACCTAGGGATCATGTCAGTTTATCTCTTTATATGTTTTTAGCTTGGGAATCATATAGTATTAAACATGTTATAACTTTTTTTTTGAAAATTAAAGTCAAATCTGACAGAGACTTAACTTTCGGATAGAAGATGGAACTCACAGATAATTTTTTTCCTGAATATTTAAGTAAACTGTAAATAATGAACTCATATCCGTATGACTACATATAGAGCTAATAATTTCGTATTAGAGAAAAATCGAATTCTAGTATGGACCAACATAACAACTCATTCTCTAGTAAAAACCACTATACCATCAAGATACAGTTACACATGTTATAATTTATATATGAATTTTCTTCTGTATCCACCTTCGTAAATTCATAAAATTACTAAATAAATTCTCAAACGTATTGCAAAATAATAACAGTTTTATATATCTCATGAAATCGAGATTTGTCATATTCGATAATACCAAACCTCAATAACTTATAAGCCTAACATTTTGTATAGTGCTTTTTTGAAAAAAAAAATTATACATTATAATGTTTTCAAAATAACCGAATTAAAAATTCCACAAAATTTTATGATTTTTCACTGTTAACTGTTTTAAAAACAATCCGAGATATCACCACGTACAATCCTTGATATTACTTAAAATAGTCAAGTTTAAAATTAAAATATATACTTATAATTAAAATAAAATTAAAAGAAAATGGATGAAAAGGGTAATGCAATGTTAAACGTACGGATGATAAGCAAGACAAGAGGGGCGGGCCGGAGACTGAAGAAAGATCACATGGGGGAAACATTTCCAAGTGCTTCTCTTATCCCTTCCTTATTTCCTGACGTCACCTTTCCATTTTCTTTTGTTTTTTTTTTTATTTTGAAAAATTATTTTGTTTTCTTGTTCTGTTTTCTTTAACATGATTTTTTTTTCTTTTTTTTTTTGGAAAAATTTCTTTAATATATTTCCAGCCATGATGTACTTAAAGTTATCGTTAATTCAATTATGTGTACGAACAAAAATATTTGTTTGATTTTATATATATATATTTAGAGGTGTAGTGGAAATCCCTGTAAAATGTTAGATACACGTAGTTTTAATAATTTTAAAATAATACCCCAACCCCTGCTGTTGTTCTGCTGTTAAGCACACATTTTGCTTATAAACCTGGGATAGCCAAATAGGCAAATAATTAAAGTATCATTCATAGTTTAGACAAGTGAATATAGATTGTGTACCGTAGCCTCTCCGAGGTTATTATACATCATAATTATGCGCGACAATAATTAGAGTATTCACGTGTTACTGATATATATTGTATCGTGAACAATATTCTGTTATCTAAGATACAAACTAATTTTAAGTATCTAATGAATGATTTCATTATTTAAACGATCGGAGTTTACAAAACTAAACTTCACCATCATCCTGTCCCATTATATTCTATTTTCGACTTTATTGGTTTGTAATATCTATAAGTTTAAGGTTTGTATAAGAACACAATATAAAGAACTCTCTTTATTATAGCTCAAGAAACTTACACAAAACTCAAGCACCCAAAACCCTTAAACTCTTAAAGGTATGCAACACTCTTGCACCTCTTTATATAGCTAACATATTTCCTAAACTCTTAGGAACTAACTTTCCTAAACTCTTAGGAATTAACATATTTCAATTAGGAAATATCTTGTTCTCCAAGTTAACTTCATGTTTAACTCCAACATTCTCCCCTTTAAACTTGAAGTTATCTTCTCCAATGTCTTGAACTCCCACAAGATCCTTCATCTCTTTGAATTTGATTCTTCCCAGAGCTTTAGTCAAGATATCAGCCTTTTGCTCAGTCCCTGGAACATGTTGCACGTCGACTAACTCATTCTCAATGCACTCCCGTATAAAATGGTACCGTTTGTGTATGTGTTTACTGCGACCATGGAAGACAGGATTTTTTGTGAGTGCTATGGCTGATTTGTTGTCAAGTCGTATCACCACTCGATCATCTAGTCTTCCAACAGTTTCTTCCAACAGCTCTTGAAGCCATATGGCTTGTTTCGCGGCTTCGGTCGCAGCCATAAACTCAGCCTCACAGGATGACAAAGCCACTATCTCTTGTTTCTGAGAACACCACGTGATGGGACAGCCATTAAGATAAAATATGTGACCTGTAGTACTTCTGCCGTCATCCTCATCAATGTTGTGACTCGAGTCACTAAACCCCTCCAGCTCCATTGTACTTGATCGTTTGTATACAAGACCAAGTGTTGTCGTACCTTTTAAGTATCTTAGCACCATCTTCAATGCTGTTCCATGAGACACCTTTGGATTATGCATATATCGACTGAGCACTCCAACACAAAACGCAAGGTCTGGGCGAGTGTGAAGTAAATATCGCAAGCATCCTATCTTTCGTCTATAATCCTTTTCATCAATACTATCTTCCTCTTCTGCCTTTGACACTTTCAAACCAAACTCCATAGGTGTCTGTGTAGCATTACACTCGTCCATACTTGCCTCACTCAAGATCTTACTCGCGTACCTTCCTTGATGCAACGTTATTCTCCCGTTCTCTTGACTCACTTCGATTCCGAGGTAGTAGGTTAACAACCCGAGATCGCTCATCTCAAAGTTGCTCGACATCTCCTTTTTAAACCCATGTATCATAGACTGATCAGAACCCGTGATCAATAAATCATCAACGTACACGGCAACAAGCAGAAGTTGCTCTCCCTCTTGCTTGCGATACAAGGCAGGCTCCTTTGAACATCTCTTGAACTTTAAAGTTTCTAGAACTTTGTTAAGTTTTTCATTCCAAGCTCTAGGAGCTTGTCTCAGACCATACAAAGCTTTATTAAGCTTGTATACCTTGTCTTCTTCTCCGGTCACTTCAAATCCTTCCGGTTGTTTCACATACACAACTTCTTTTAAATCTCCATGGAGGAATGCAGTCTTGACGTCTAGGTGATGGATCTCCCATCCTTTGGATGCAGCAAGAGCAATGAGAAACCTCACGGTTTCTATACGTGCGACCGGTGCGAAAACCTCTTCAAAGTCAATACCATGACGTTGGATGTATCCTTTAGCTACTAATCTTGATTTGTACTTGTTGATGGTACCATCGGCGTTCCGTTTGATTTTAAAAATCCACTTTAAGCCAATTGCTTTTGCTCCTGGAGGTAGATCAACAAGGTCCCATGTTTTGTTCTTCACAATTGAGTTGATCTCTTCTTCGCATGCTTCACGCCATACCTTTTCTTCCATCGCGGTTTTAAAATCCCATGGCTCCTCGTTCAAGATAAGTAAAAGACGATCTCCTTCCTCTTCAGCAAGACAAATATAATC
Organism: Hirschfeldia incana; assembly: GCA_026261945.1. Lineage (NCBI taxonomy): Eukaryota > Viridiplantae > Streptophyta > Magnoliopsida > Brassicales > Brassicaceae > Hirschfeldia > Hirschfeldia incana. The sequence continues at coordinate 1,596,819 of JABCMI010000053.1, read as the reverse complement.
ATCAAGATACCCTGGTTTCTTACTGATCCTGGCTGATCGTCGTGGCTGTAGTTCCTCTGTTTCCTCTGCACTCTCTGTTTCAGAATCATGGTTCTCTTCTTTGACCGTATCTCCGGTCGTGTCTTCTTTGTCGGCTGTTTCACTTGTGGGTTCTTCAAGTCTCTGATCTCCATACTCTCCAATCGTGACCTTGAAGCTTCCAGGCTTCTCAACTTCATTCTTTCGAACTTTATTCCACTCCCAAGCTTTATCTTCTTCAAATACAACGTCTCGACTAACAACTATTCGTTGATGTGTGGGATCAAATAATCTGTATGCCTTAGAACCGGGTTCGGTTCCGAGATGCACAAGTGTACGAGACCTGCTATCGAGTTTCTTAAGGTTCACTGGTTCCACCTTGGCATGTACAACACATCCAAAGACCCGAAGATGCTCTATGTTTGGCTTTCTCCCTCTGCAGGCTTCATACGGTGTCTTAGAGGCTAGTGTTTTGGTTGAAATCCTGTTTATGAGATATGTTGAATGCCTTATAGCCTCCCCCCAGAGATAGTTCGGTACCTCCATGTGCATCAAAATACTTCTAGTCATCTCCAACAAGGTTCTGTTACGTCTCTCTACCACTCCGTTCTGTTGTGGGGTGTATGGAGCAGTTAGATGCCGTTGTATTCCTGATTTCTCACAAAACTCGCGAAATTCTGTGCTTGTAAATTCTCCACCTCGGTCTGTTCTCAATGTCTTGATCGTTTTACCTGTTTCATGCTCGACTATCTTCTTAAAGTTTTTAAACTTGTCGAATGCTTCTGATTTTTCTTTTAGGAGTATAGTCCACATATATCGCGAGCAGTCATCAATGAGCACGAATATGTATCTGTTTCTTCCTGCAGTGGGTGGAGTTATCGGCCCACAAAGATCTCCATGTACGAGCTCTAATACTTCGGACGCACGATATACCGTTGATGCAGGGAATGGTTTTCTTGTTTGCTTAGCTTGCAGGCATGAACTACATGTTTCTTTCTCGACTCTCAACTCAGGAAGTCCAGTGACTAGCTCCTTTCTCACCATTGTTTTCATAGCATCTGTCCCAAGATGTCCAAGACGAGCGTGCCATCGCGAGGCCTCACACTGTGTTTGTGTTTGTAGACACTTTGGTTCTTCTATCTCCATCATTACTTTATAAAGTCTATTTCTGGACCTTGGCGCCTTTACGATGAGATTACCATCTTTATCATGCAAAGTAAGATAATTTTCTCTCATTCTCACATCACATCCCGACTCCGTTGCTTGTCCAAGGCTTATGATGTTGCTTTTAAGTTCTGGGATAAAGTAGACGTCTGCTAGTATCTTCTTTTTCCCATCTAGACATATGAACAGAATGGATCCCTTCCCTTTGATATCTATCCTTGAATCATCTCCAAATCGAACCTTTCCAGTAATTGTGTCATCCAAGGATTTGAAGTAGCTTAGGTTTCCAGTCATGTGATTGCTGGCTCCGTTGTCTAGATACCACACTCTTTCGCTATCAGTACTTGATTCAAACTCCTTTGGTCTCACGTTTCGCTCATTGAGATAGACGATTTCGTGCATCATAAGTTTGTCAGCTTCTTGTGTTCCATCTCCATCTTTACTCTCCGTTGTCTCTTGTAGTTTCAGTAGTCGATCCGGACAAGTGGCTGCATAGTGTCCTAGTTTATCACATCGAAAACATGTGATCCTTGAGGTATCTCTGTTCTCCCAGTATGTTCTGCTGTCTCGATTATCCCAGGATGATCTACCACGTCCTCTTCCTCTGCCATAATATCGACCACCTCGACCACGTCCTCCTTGGTATTCTCGTTCAGCATTGGCGTACATCAGTTTGCTCTGATTCTCCTGAGCCTCTTCTTCTTCGTCTGCATTTAATCGTTCTTCAAAGGTTTTCATCCGTCCCACGACATCTTCGAAGCCTATTGAATTCAAATCCAGCAGTTGCTCAAGGGAAGCTACCATGTGTAAGAATTTCTTGCGTGGTAAGCCTCCCAAGAACTTATTTACAAGCTTCGGTTCGTCTATAATTTCACCCAACGCCGCTGCTTTTGATGCCGTCTCTGCCATCTTGCCCACAAAGTCATCTATTTTCTCAGTTTCCTTCATTCTCATCCGATCAAACTCAGTCATCAAAGTCTGGAGTCGTGCTTCTCGAACCCTATCTGCTCCTACATTACGAGTTTTTATTGCATCCCAGACTTTCTTTGCGGAAGTAAGGCTTCCTACCTGCAAAACTAGGGCTTCCGGAATAGATTGGAATATAAGAGCAGTCGCCATGTTATTTTTCTTCTTCTCGGTGGATTCTTCCTCAACAACCTCCCAGACTTCGTTAACGCTAAGCAGGAGTTTCATCCGTATAGCCCACACGGTGTAATTGGTTGTGGTCAACATCGGACATTTAATAGAGGACGAACCTCCCTCCTTCTTCGGCGTAGCAACCACTAAGTCTCCCATCTTTCTTTGCGATTATCTTTTCTCGGTCTCAAGCTCTGATACCAAATATAAGTTTAAGGTTTGTATAAGAACACAATATAAAGAACTCTCTTTATTATAGCTCAAGAAACTTACACAAAACTCAAGCACCCAAAACCCTTAAACTCTTAAAGGTATGCAACACTCTTGCACCTCTTTATATAGCTAACATATTTCCTAAACTCTTAGGAACTAACTTTCCTAAACTCTTAGGAATTAACATATTTCAATTAGGAAATATCTTGTTCTCCAAGTTAACTTCATGTTTAACTCCAACAATATCTGTCAGGTATGAATGAGAAAGGGCTGCTACACAACTTGCTGGGGTAGATCACAATTCAAAAAGGATTCATCATGACTTTCCAAGATGTAGATAATGTTAAAACAGGGATGTGGACAATATTATATAATACACGCGTATATATATTGTATGCTTTTGCAAGTTGCATTACTAAGATTGTTGGTTAGACCTGACTAACATATACCATTCATGAAATTTGCTATTTCAAGTTCTAGTTTTATGTTCAATGGGATATTGTTCTTATTATTGCATGCTTTGCCTTTTACGGAGATTTATTATTTGTGTTTGCCTAGTGATGTAGTCACTGCCTGATCATGTGTAACATATATGCAAGTGAGGAAAACGAGTCAAATCAATTTGAAGGCCTTTTTGCTAACTCTGGACCATATGTAGCCTTCTTTTCATCGAGCTTCCGAGTGTTATGCCACTTGTTTCATAGTGCCCAAGCGCAGTTCTTTCTTAATTTAAAAACTGATATTGTGTTTGTTTACTTTCCTTTAATGAAACTCTAACTTCATTCTATATATGTGATGATCCTCAGTCCAATGATTGCTATAATGCAACAATTCTGAGAGATTAAAACGACAATTGTCTTTTGCTAATAGTAGAATTAATTTAAAAGAATAAAAAAATAATTCAAATAAAGATATATATTTTTTCTCTAAGAAACTGCAGACCCGATTTTGTAGAAAAAAAAATATGTTCTGTCCCAACTAAACCTGAATGTCTTATGGAGGATACATGTCCATAGTTTTGGGCCATGGGTATATAGGCCGATTAAAAGTACTGTACGTAGAATGTTGGAATAGCCATAGATAGACGGTCCACATTGTTATCTTCTTTTTAATAGTCATAGACCCATCATCAATCCAGCATACACTTACGTAGGCTTCAGGCTACTTCCAAAACAAAGCCCAACAAAACCACTGGTGGGCATCCACGGATCAGCTATTCTCTCTGTTCTTTTTATTTCCCGTGACTAGCTTCACATGTTCCTAATTCTAATTCTTGGTTTTCGTTATTCCTGTTTCAGTACCTCCCGTATATAATTATGCTCCCGACCGAACTCGTATGAATAAATGTAGAGTCCAATGTAAAGGAGGGTCAAATTACGGCTGGAGTAAATGCGAAGAGAGCGCTCAGGTGATATATGCTTCGCTACAACGTTTGATAACGATGTAACATTTGATAGATCTTCAATGAAACTGCGTCTTTACCTTAACTCATGTCTCTTTCTCCCTTCAAAAACTTCAAAAATTATATAAATAAATCAAAAAAATATTTAGTGGGCTGGTCATTAGTTTTGTGTCTATTTGTTTAGTTGGGGGGGGGGGGGGGGGAGGGGGTATACGATTATCATTTGCGGTTTCGCCAGATGGTTTTGGATTAGTTATAAGCTGTAAACAAAAAAAGGGTGTGAAGTCGTATGTATCAGAGGATGATCGGTTCAGTTTCACGAGAGATCCATTCTTGAAGCTCTCACATGTTTCCCATTTTATCTTCTCCGCTCTCTCGTGTTTCTTCACAGATGAAGACGTTTAATCAATCCTCAAAACACAATCTTCTCTTCTTTATATTTTTGGACTTATTATTTATCAATACATTTATACAACTTATATATCTTATGTCTAGATTTGTATGTATTAGGAATTTTCCCCAACAATTATATAAATGAAAATGCGTAAGTAAAAATCCAATTCACTCTGAATCTGATGGCCGTTCAGTTTGATCACTTTCAGAATGAGTTTGTGAATTTTTGGAGTTAATGGTCAAATTTATCTAATAAAAAAACTTAACAAAGATGCCAGAAAGGTATACTAATGTTACTTTTCTCCTAATCTATTTGATCCCTTCTCAGCCCAATTTACCTAAAACAGTAAACATTTTAAAACATGCTAAATGTTTAATCTATTTGAAAGTTTCTTCCTGATTAGTAATTTGATTGATGTCTTGGACTCGTTTTTTTTTTCTTTCAGATACTGCGTATACACTTCTTTACTTTTTGAAACAAAATACTACGTATACACATTGAATTATACATGATGAAAATTTCTTGGCGTCAATTATAACCTAAAAGATAAATATGTATGTTAATTATATCTTGGTCCGATCTTTTTGGTTTCCTTAGTAGAGTGGCATGCATGTATATTAATGAATAAAACAGTATATTACATATAGGCCTACGTATAAAGATTGGTGCAGTGCACACTCCACACATAGAAAAAACGTTACCTCAACAATAGAAACAAGACACATAACAGTTTCTATCCGATTCGTTCCGATCAAGAACATAGTTATATATGTTCTTCTGTCTTTTCTGCCACTTCATGCATTTCATATTCTTCTCCTTTGTCTCTATTATCTCTCGCTCATCTCTATCAAAAACGTCAGCTACAAATTACCCAACAAACTTTATCCACAACTTTTTGTCTATTAAGGAAACAGAAAGAAATTATGATAATTAATGAAATGTTATAAAAGAACATCATCAATTTGATGAAGATTCCGGTTATTATATTTTTTTTTTGCCAAGAATGTTAATATATAACATGTTTTAATACACGGTCAACAGATTTCAAGAATTTTGTGATCTCAAAGAATTGGTAAAACATGTTATATATAATTTCTTTGTTGGCAAAACAAATATTCCCGGGGTTACAAATTCATGTTATAATCGTTCTGCCAACAAAGTATAACACGTTTTACATCCAACACCATTATTCTAGTTTTAGTTTTTAATATCTAATTATTTCAATTTAAAATTTATATATGCATGTTAAGAATAAATAACTATATTGGTCCATTTGAGATAAAAGTACATGTTAAATGTTTATATTTTTAACTTTATGTGTGTGAATAGTATAGTTAATAGAAAAACACATTTCATGTCTTTGAAATAAATAACAAAACTCTAAATATTCACGTTTCATTTAGTATTAACACAATTTTAATCATATATAAACACAACTGCAATTATATACGCTAACACCAATCAAATAAGTAAGTACTTCCAAACTCTTTAGGATAAAAAACATTTTATCACCAAAATGATCAAGTCTCAGTAACAAGAAAGTAATCAAGGCTTCAACTGTTAAAAAAAAACACTTTTTGTTTACGTCAACTAAATCTATAATAATTATGCCAAACAAACTTTCTTAAAACATAAACCGGACCATATGCATTTGCTCACATATATACAACAAAAATTAACATCTCTATATAAATATACACCATATGAAACCATTTTACCGACTGTTCTTCCATCTCTCTCTTCTTCTCCTACTTTACCTATTTCCTTCAAACCAAAAAATTGAAAGGCAACAAACTTTTCTTCTTCCCTTGTTTCTCTCACCCCATCATATAACATGTCCTCCCATTCCAATCTCCACTCTCCTAAACCCGATCACCGTATCTCCGGTACATCCCATACCAAAAAACCACCGTCTTCCTCTAGCTCTCATCAAGACCAACAAACCCTAAAGTGCCCTCGCTGCAACTCCTCAAACACAAAGTTCTGTTACTACAACAACTACAACCTCTCTCAACCTCGTCACTTCTGCAAATCTTGCCGCCGTTACTGGACACGTGGCGGTTCCTTAAGAAACGTCCCCATCGGTGGCGGTTGTCGGAAAACCAAAAAATCATTCAAACCTAACACAGTAACTCCTTCTTCATGTCAGAGATTTTACTCCTCAGTCATGGAAGATTCCTCCAAGTTCTTCCCTCCTCCAACAACAATGGATTTTCAGCTTATGAATAATCAAGAAGTTCTTGGTCTTAGGCCCATGGAGCAAGCGGAAACAACACCCGTTGATGTCGGGTCGGGTTTATCCTTAACGGGTTTGGAAGATTACAGCAGCCACTCTCCGGCGACTTTCACAGCCGCAGGAACCCTAGCTACTTCGATAGAAGCTTTGAGCTGTTTAAACCAAGATTTACACAGGAGGCTTCAGCAACAGAGGATGGCTATACTTTTTGGTAACTCTAAAGAAGAGACCGTCGTTGTCGAGAGGCCACAGCCCATTCTTTACCGGAGTCTTGAGATCGTGAACTCAGCGCCGTCGCCCACGAAGAAAGGAGATAATCAGACAGAGTGGTACTTTGGTAATAATAGTGATAACGAAGGGGTGATGAGTAATATTGATAACAATAACACAGGAGGAAGTGATCAATGGAGCAATGGAATTCAAGCTTGGACTGATCTTAATCATTGTAATGCTTTGCAATGATTCTTGGTAAGTTAAAGAAAACTATACCTATATAATCAATATTTAAATTATGTATCTTAACATGTTTACCAAAAAATATATTTAAATTATGTGTGTTTGTGATGTAGTGCCAAATTTCTGTTTGTAGTCATCTTTTGTTATTGTCGTTGGTTACTTTTTAGTATTCTAAGTTTCAGTTTGTAACAGAAAGTAAGTGAAGTCTGGTACTCTAACTAATGTACATACAATCGTATAGCATCTTATTAGACACTGAACTATGTCGAGTCTTGGTGAAATATAGACATACACAGACATAAAAACTGCATAAATACCATTTAGTCAAAATGCTAACACAACAGAACAGCTCACTCATTTTAGAGTTTAGTTCTATGACTTTTAAGTTATAGAGACAAAACTGAGTTAATCGTAAAGCAAAAAATATAAAAGATTCACAAGAATTGCTCCATATGTGTATATAAAACACATCTACAAGAAATACCGATCACTTTTATAACGTTTCAGTAACTTAAAGGCAATATATATTAGTTTCGCCCCAAAGAAAAAGAGAGGCGATGTTGGCACTTCTGCATACTACAATTTACTTTAGAGGTTTTTATGACTGATAGTTAGTAAAGTTCGCTTTATACGATTTTTGCATCCTAAAAACATTTTCTTTCGGACACCTTCATTTCTGTTTCCTTCTCTTTACAATCTCTTTTTAGTTATCCTTAAAGGTAATAAAACTAAAGAATCAACCTTTTTGTCTAATGTTGCTTTCGCTGGAGACCGAATACATTAATTACTTGCCAAACAAAAAGCTTAAGTCTAATGTTGTTTATATCAAAAAGATGATTTAAAAAAAAAGAGAAAATTTTTGGTCAAAAAAAACAAAAGCTTAAGTCTAATTTTGTTTGTTCAAAAAAAATAATAGATGATTTAAAAACTGCAGTATAATAAAACAAAAGGAGAATTTTTTTTTGTTGAATTAATGAAACGGATAGATAGTGAAAGAGCGTGATGAATGTGAATACAAGTGATGTAACAGCTAAGACCATCTCCATTGGTTAGAACCCTTAATGGGTTTTTAAAATTATTTTATTTGTTAATTGTGTACTATATTAAATTTAGAACCATTAGTATTTCAATTTGTTTTGAGATAGTCCATTGGGAGAACCTATAGGAAGTTCTTAATTTTCAAACCTCTCCATGAGTTCCCTATTGATGTTCATAACGATGAGCCTGCCAGTGATGGTCCTATCCAGAACTCTCTTGCGAGCCGTGCGGATTCATTAACCATCTTCGATATATGTTCGTCGGGATTTGTTGGAGCCTGCACAATCAAAAAAAGGGCAAAGCGTAAACGTATGATATGAGTCAAAGCAATATCACAAACACTTGGTGGGCATGATTAGAACCGTGTTGCTGGCGGTGCAGAAACCGTTGACCACGTCGTCGACGATGACGAGACTGACGCTCGAGTCTGGGTTCAGAAGAAGAGCTTCCTTGTCTACTGGGATCTCTTTTTTCAGGTGATTGAGCATCGTTTCATCAGTCGCCATGAGTCGATGCGAATTTAGAAGAAGATTAGAAAACATTTAAAGAAAAACAAAAACAGAACACAAAAGAATAGATTTTTTTATGAAGGAAAACAAAAACAGAACACAAAAGAGATGGAGATCAGAAGGCGAGAAGATGGAGTTAACCAATATCAAAGGGCCACGTAAGGGGTTCTGAACTAATTCTAGAAATGTCTTATTCAGAACCGGTTCTGTGTTTTTAAATCATTTTTGATTTATTTTTTTTTGTTTTTTTCTTAGAACTCTTCTTTAAAACCTCCCGATGGAGGTGGTCTAATATATCATGCAATATGAATAAATTTAATATGTCCCTATTTCACGGCTTTTCTACAACTTACAAGAACCAAAACCTTTTGAACAAAAAAAAAACAAGAACCAAAACCAATTGCGACTCACGATTTACGACTCGTGAGAGGAGTTTGGTTAAATGCAACAACCCGCATGTTTGTATATGCGTACAGATACAAAAAAAAATGCGTTGCGTCGTTTGAAATTTAGATTCATATATAATTTTTACAGTTTGGATGCTAACATACGTGAGGCTTTATACATACACGTATGTTACTATGTTAGCTAAAGTGGATGAAAGTAAACTACTAAATCATTCCACAGTCCACTTGACAAGATATGAAACAAAGTGGAAACGGTGAAACGAGTAAACGAATCAGAAGAATAATACTCCCTTTTGTTTCATAATATCATGGATGAAAATATTTTTTTAAAATACTTTTTAATTGAAAACTATTAAAATTTAAACAAAAAAAACTAATTCACTTAATTATTAGAAAATGTGAAATATAGTTGGTTAAACAGTTTTGATAAAGTTTAATAAAGTTCAAATTGCAGAATATGTTAAAACATCTTATATTTTAAAACAACACAAATTTTCTAAAACATCAAGTACAGTGAGTACTATAATGAAGGAGTCAAAATATATATGGAACCACAGTTTCATTCACGTGGCCGTCGAACCTATATTTAGTACACTCATACAAACTTTGTCGCAACCTCATCCCAAAATAACGTCTTCTTTGATAATGACGAGAAAAAAAGAAGATAAAGGTACACGAAACAAGTTACCTGTTTTTTTTTTTGTCACGTCGTTACCTTATATCTTCGTGGTAACCGAGTTTTTTTTCAAGAAAATTAGCTATTAGTTTTTGTAGTTAGATTTATATATATACCAATACGAAAACTGTTATTTTTGGGTAAATGAGATATAATTTAAAATTTTAAAATACAGTTTTAGCAGTTAACAATTGACAATAGCCTGGATACATTATTTATTCAATTCTTTTGGTTTTCTTTTCATGTAAACTTCAATTTTATTTATCTTTTCACACTTCAATGTAAATAAATACTCACACTTTTATGTATATAAAAAAACATACTCCTCGTAGCTCTATCATTTTGACGTGTCGAGAGTATATCTACTCAGCCGCCATTGATGAAAGCCACATGTTCAAACAGAAGAAGAGCTTTAAAGTACTCATGGCGTCGTTGGCTTTTCAAAGAATAGACAGACAGAACATGGCCGAACCAAAACATAAGCTTCGTGTAGCAGTCTTCCCATGGCTAGCTTTAGGTCACATGATCCCTTACTTAAAACTCTCTAACCTCATAGCAACAAAAGGCCACACCGTTACCTTCATCTCCACGCCACGTAACATCTCCCGTCTTCCCAAAACACCCTCCTCCATAAACTTCGTCTCCTTGCCGTTACCTAACGCCGTCGACAACAACCTCCCGGAGAACGCAGAAGCCACCACCGATGTCCCGGAGACTCACATCGCCTACCTCAAGAAAGCCTTCGACGGTCTTTCGGAACCTTTCTCCGAGTTCTTACAAGCTTCCAGACCGGACTGGATAGTGTACGACATCTTGCACTATTGGGTCCCACCTATCGCCGAGAAGCTAGGCGTGAGACGTGCCGTCTTCTGCACGTTCACCGCAGCTTCCATCATCATCATAAACGGACCATCGTCGGTTATGATCAACGGTCGTGATCCTCGCAAGACTGTGGAAGATCTCGTCGCGCCTCCACCGTGGGTCCCGTTTGAGAACAACATAGTTTACCGTCCCTTCGAGGCTAGGAAGATCATGGAGTATCCCACGGCAGGTGTAACGGGTGCTGAGCTGAACGATAACTATAGAACGGGTTTGGCTTACGCCGGCTCGGAGGTTATTGCGATAAGAACATGTATGGAGCTTGAACCTGAGTGGATTCAGTTGCTTAGTAAGATCCAGGGGAAGCCTGTGATTCCATTAGGTTTACTTCCAGCTACAACAACTGATGATGACGTGGATGATGATAAGACATGGCTAGACATCAGAGAATGGTTAGATAGACAAGGAGCCAAGTCTGTTGTTTATGTAGCTTTAGGAACCGAAGTGTCCGTTAGTGACAAAGAGATCCAAGGTTTAGCTGATGGGTTGGAGCTTTGCGGGTTACCTTTCTTTTGGACGATAAGGAAAGCTTGTGTGTTTCTTCCTGATGGGTTTGAAGAGAGAGTCAAAGGACGTGGAGTTATTAGGACAGAGTGGGTATGAATGTTTGGGAGAAAACAGATATTTGTGAAAACTATAATATCATAATGTTTGGGAGAAAACAGATATTTGTGAAAACTATAATACTTTCTCTTGTCTCATAATAGACGATTACATAGAGTTTATATTGAGTCTATAAGAAAGATCGAGAGACTCTTGACTGACAGCTAGACAGCACAGCTGTTAAAGTTAATCAGCAAAGCATAACGATAAGATTAGCTCGTCTCCCTTTCCCGTACGACCCTCTGCTTTACCGTCTCTGCATACTGCCAAATATGAAGGAGAAGACCGTTGAACAAGTGGGAAGTCTGTGGGCTTGATGTGGGCTTCACGAACTTGTGTTAACTGGGCTTCTTCACTAACATTTCCCCTCAAACTTGTGGTGGGAGGAGCCCCAACACCAAGTTTGCCTCTGAGCTCAAGAAATGACTTTCTTGGCAAGGATTTCGTGAATATATCAGCCACCTGTAACGTAGATGGTATGTGTCTGGTCTCTATCAAACCCAAGGCAACTTGTTCTCTGATGTAGTGGTAATCTGTGTCGAAATGTTTCGATCTTTTATGCAGAGCCGGATTAGTGCTCAAGTATACTGCAGAGAGATTGTCACATAGAAGCAGCGTGGAATGAGGCTGTGCAATGCCGAGGTCCCGAAGGAGCAGAGATATCCAAGTGATCTCTTGAGCTGTGGAGGCTAGAGCTCTGTATTCCGCTTCCGTTGAGGAGCGAGAAACTGTGGCTTGCCTCTTTGCTGACCAAGAGATGATATTGGAACCAAGGATGGTGCAGAAGCCGGTTGTTGATCGTCTGGTGTCTTGACATCCAGCCCAGTCACTGTCACAGTAGGCTGATAGAGACAGAGACGATCCCTTTCTGATATGAAGCCCAAGTTCTGATGTTCCCTTGAGATACCGAAGGATTCTTTTGAGCAGAGCAAAATCTGTCCTTGTAGGCTGATGCATTCTTTGGCAGATAAAGTTGATCGCATACTGCACATCAGGTCGTGTGATCGTCAAATACTGAAGTTTTCCAGCTAAGGATCTGAAATATGTTGGCTCCGGAAACAAAGTCTCATCAACCTTCTCAATTCGTTGTGGTAGAGGCGTCGGCATCGGGTTACACTCTGTCATAGCAGCCTGATGCAAGATGTCTTTCACATACGCTCTCTGTGTCATGAACAGACCTCCATCATAAGTCACCAACTCAATTCCCAAGAAAAAACTAGGTACTCCGAGATCCTTCATCTTGAATCTCGTGAACATAGCATCAAGCAACTGCTGAAGTAGTTTATCATCACTCCCTGTTAACAGAATGTCGTCGACATACAGGAGAAGCACAATACTCTTTTGTTCCTTGTAATATGTGAACAGGGAAGGATCTGCCTTGCTACATACAAAGCCGAAGTCGAGCAGAAAGTTACTGAATGTGTCAAACCAAGCTCGTGGAGCTTGCTTAAGCCCGTACAGCGCTTTGTTTAACTTGCAGATGTGATGAGGTCTCTGAGGGTCAACAAATCCGTCGGGTTGATTCATAAACACCGGTTCCTTCAGCTCACCATGTAAAAACGCATTGGATACATCAAGTTGCTTCATCGACCACCCTTTTGCAACCGCAATATTCAACATTAATCTGATGGTGGCTGTTCGTACTACAGGGCTGAAGGTCTCTAAGTAGTCAACTCCCTCCTCTTGCTCATTACCTCTTGTAACAAGTCTTGCTCGTAGTCTCTTCACTGTTCCGTCGGCTCCAAGTTTCTCAGTGTACACCCATCTGTTGCTCAGAATATGCATATCTTTCTCCGGAGGAACCAACTCCCACGTTTGTAACATATGAATGTTGCAAATCTCCTCCATTACAGCATTGTTCCAACCCGGATGCTGCATAGCCTCATGGATATTTTTAGGTAACGTCGATGGTCTTTTGGAAGCAACCAGAGCGTATCTCGTGTTAGGCTTATGAACACCTGCCTTGGCACGAGTTTGCATCGAATGAGTGTTTTCCACTGGTGCTGGAGCTGCAACAACATGAGGGGCCGGAGGTTGAATAGGAGGTGGGGTAGGTGGAGGTAAATTCTCCTGTATCACCTGAGCTTCAGCTGGAGGAACAGGGGGTGGAAGAGTTGGTAAGATTCTCGAAATTTGTTGCGGTGTCGACACAGGATCTTCACCTCTTGTAGCCAACTGCCACGCTTTTAACAAACCAGTGTCGTATCTAGGGACAAACGATTTGAATTGTTGCTTGAATGGAAAGCATTCTTCATCAAATACTGCATGTCTAGTGATGTATATCTTCCCGGTAGGAGGATAGAGACACCTGTACCCTTTGTGCTCAGAACTGTATCCAACAAAGACACATTGCAACGATCGTGGCTCGAACTTATGTTCTGTAACCGAGCGAAGACAGGGGTAACACGCCGTTCCAAAAGCTCGAAGAGAGCCATAGTCTGGCTTCTTTTTGAACAGCATCTCATAAGGACTTAAGTTGTTGAGAGGCTCTGCTGGTAGGAGGTTGATGATGAAGCTTGCTGTGGAAAATGCTTCCACCCAATGATGCAGAGGGAGGTGAGACTGATACATCATGGACAGGCCGAGTTCTGTAAAGTGACGATGCTTCCTCTCTGCAATACCATTTTGTTCTGGCGTATAAGGGCATGATACTCTGTGTATGATTCCATTGGTGAGAAAGAACTTCTTCATCTGATTGTTAACAAATTCACCACCCCCGTCGCTTTGGAACTCTTTTATTTTTGTATTAAACTGAGTTTCCACCATAGTTTTAAACGCCACGAACACACCAACAAAATCAGACTTGTTTTGTAATGGATAGAACCAAGAAAATCTTGTAAAATCATCCACCAACACAGCATAATAACGAAAACCTTGTTTAGACATTAGAGGAGAAGGCCCCCACAAATCACAATGAATTCGGTACAACGGATGATCTACATGCGACTTAGACTGAAAGAACTGAAGTTTATGACTCTTCCCCATCTGGCAAGGCTCACAAATGGAGGTGGTTCTGCTCTTATTCACTACTATCTCCTTGCTTGACTTGAGATGTTGGAGAACCTTTGAGCTTGAATGTCCCAACCGGAGATGCCAAATGTCTTCGGAGGTTGATATGTGACGATCTGCAAAGTGAGCTTCAAACTCTTGGTTCTGCAACATGTAAAGGCCTTTACTTCGAGGTCCCTTGGCTACCACCTTCGCCTTATGAAGGTCAATGACATAGACATTATTAGCATCAAAAAAGACTCCACAAGGCATGTCCTCACAGAGTTTTGAGACAGATAACAAGGATTTTTGAATATCCGGACAAACCAAGACCTCGTTAAGCTTAACAATACCTGCAGGAGATGAGATAGTAGTCGAACCAACGTGGGTAATGGGTAAGTAAGCTCCATCCCCAATCATAACTGCATCTGTTCCTTCATAGGGATGAGCATACTGTAAGTTTGTAGCCGATGGAGTGACATGAGCTGTAGCACCAGAATCAGAGACCCATGCTTTACCACCTTCATTAACACGCACCGAAGAGTAGGCTTGAGGACTCTGGAAGTTATTATCAAAGCGATTGTAGCATTTGATAGCAGTGTGACCAGGCCTTCCACAGATCTGACAGATTGGTCTGTCTCCTTGGTTGGTTGAAGTCGACTGGTGTTGAGAGAAACCACGACCTCTAGATGAGTATCCTCCTCTGCCTCTTGAGTTGTTGGAACGTCCTCGACCGCGATAGTGAGGATTGTAAGAGGGAGCACCTTGTTGAGCCGAGAACGCCATGTGGGGATTAACAGTAGAGCTTTCTTCATACGACTTGAGCTTCACATCGAATCCCTCTACCTCAGAGATAACATCAGTGAACGACGGCGAAGGGATCTTGGATAACGAACTCTGGATGACTGTAGTTATCGGATCATACTCACGACTCAAACCATTGAGAAACCCAAAAATCTTCATTGACTCTTCAACAGGCTTACCAATCGCACTTAAGGCGTCACAGAGAACCTTGAAGTCACGAACATAAGCCGACAAGGTCTTGTCTTTCTTTGTGAGAAGCTGGAGACTGCGCCGTAGAGAGAACTCTCTCGCGAGAGAACTTTTGTTGAAGTTTTCTGCTAAGGAGAGCCATACGTCTCGAGAGGTGAGCAACGTGTGTACAGAGCCCAAGACCTCTTCGGAGAGCGTTCCAAAGATCCAAGAACGCACCAGCTGATCTGTACAGAACCAGGGTTCGTACAGTGGATTGTCTTGTTCGACGGGAACTTCATTCGTGACCACAGTTCTTGTCTTTGGTTGGGGAGGCGTAGCACCGGTGACAAAACCCAAAAGCTTCTGACTTGAAAGCAAGGACTCAAACTGAGTTTTCCACAGCAAATAATTACTGTCATTGAGCTTTAAGGTTACAGAGTGAAGAACATGAAGGTTTGTGGGAAAGGGGTAAGGGTTGGTTGGATCCGCCATTAGAGCACCTGTTAAGGTTTCTATGGCTCTGATACCATATGAATGTTTGGGAGAAAACAGATATTTGTGAAAACTATAATACTTTCTCTTGTCTCATAATAGACGATTACATAGAGTTTATATTGAGTCTATAAGAAAGATCGAGAGACTCTTGACTGACAGCTAGACAGCACAGCTGTTAAAGTTAATCAGCAAAGCATAACGATAAGATTAGCTCGTCTCCCTTTCCCGTACGACCCTCTGCTTTACCGTCTCTGCATACTGCCAAATATGAAGGAGAAGACCGTTGAACAAGTGGGAAGTCTGTGGGCTTGATGTGGGCTTCACGAACTTGTGTTAACTGGGCTTCTTCACTAACAGTGGGCACCTCAGGGTAGGATACTAAGCCATGGTTCGGTTGGTGGGTTTGTTACTCACTGTGGGTGGGGATCAGCTGTTGAAGGGCTTAGCTTCGGTGTCCCTTTAATCATGTTTCCTTGTAACCTCGACCAGCCGCTTGTTGCTAGGATGCTCGCTGGGATGAGTATAGGCCTTGAGGTTCCAAGGGATGAGCAAGACGGGTCATTCACGAGTGTTTCGGTGGCGGAGACAATCAGACTTGTTGTTGTGGAGGAAGAAGGGAAGATCTACAGAGAAAATGCTGAGTCAATGCAAAAGAAATTGTTTGGGAATAAGAGATTGCAAGATCAGTATGTGGATAATTTTATCAAGTTTTTGGAGAATCATAGAGCGTAAATGTATAGCAAATAATAATAATAATAATAAGTTAACGAGATGTGTAATAAAAGTGTGGAGTAATGCACAATTTTGTAAATAAACTCTGCACATGTTAATGTTCTAATTCTACAGACATTATTATGAAAAACTAGGTGATCCTCTTATTAAAACTTAGATTACTTACATTAACACACACAAAAAAGTTAAGACTGATGGATATGTGTACATCAAGTAACCCCGCCGCCAGGTAGGGAAATATCATAGAGAGAAATATAATATAAAGAAATAATTTAAAAGATAGAAAAATAACTGTTGGAAGACGAGTTGCACTCTTGACATCTAGGCCCATCGAATAAGCGAAACCGGCCCAATATAAAATATGAAGTGCAGGTCGGCGCAAACGCCTTTGGCCCGCGGACGACATCAACAGGCCCAACGACGACCACGGCCCAGTCGAACTAGATTAGACACCATGCATCCTTGCTCGACAAGTATAAAAGAAGGAGAAAAGAGAGAGATAGGGCATCAGAAGTTAATAAAAAGCACTGAACGGAGGCATTTAGGGTTTTGTAGTTCTCCTCTTTGTAATCCGACCTACTTCCCTTTTTAGTTGCCTAAAAGTACACAAATCCCTTGTAATCTCTCAAATTAATCAATAAAACGTCTTCTCAGAAACCCACTTTACAAATATCAGTGTGTTAATCCGACCTCGACATTTCCGGGTTAAACAGTAACTAACATGAGAACGGATTGATCAATAGGAGTTTAGCAAACGGATTCAGATAGGATTCACTGACAACAACATGGCATGGCGAGGGAAATCAATGCAAAAGAAAGTATTTGGGAACAAGAGATTGCAAGATCAATATGTGGATAGTCTTATCAAGTTTTTGGAGAATCATAGAATGGAAATTTATAGCAAATAATAATAATACTAAGTTAATCATATGGGTAATCAAAGTTGGGAACAATGCACAATCTTTGTCATTGACATCAGAATCTCTTTCATAGCTTTCTATTATATACTATTTTTCATTTTAATGTGTTGTCGTTTGACATCAAAATTATGGGTTATAATGTTATAATATTATGTTTCATGTTATTATATATTGTTTGTCTTTGAAAAGTGAAGCTGAAAAATAATCACTCACAAGTATGATATTGATATATACCTATTTGATAAAAACAAAAAAAAAATCATCTCAACTTGAAAATACAAGGATTAACACTGGTATTTTGAAAATCATTATTCATGAGTTAAGATACAAAAAATCATTGTTCCAATAACACCATAATTTAATGGAATTACAAAATCAGAAAATACACAACCTTTTGAATAACAAAATATTTTAAATTGAATTATAAAATCATCACATCAATAACAAAAGATTTGTAAGGAATTATATAAAATCACCACACCAATAAAAAACTTTTTAAGAAATTAAAGAATCATATTGCCAGTAACAATAGAATCTTAAAATTCTCCAAATCATTGCAAATCAATGTACCACTAATCAGAAAATACACAACCTTTTGAATAACAAAATATTTTAAATTGAATTATAAAATCATCACATCAATAACAAAAGAATTGTAAGGGATTATAAAATCACCACACCAATAACAAACTTTTTAAGAAATTTAAGAATCATATTGCCAATAACAATAGAATCTTAAAATTCTCCAAATCATTGCAAAACAATGTACCACTAATCAGAAAATACAAAACCTTTTAAATAACAAAATATTTTAAATTGAATTATAAAATCATCACATTAATAACAAAAGATTTGTAAGGAATTATAAAATCACCACACCATAACACAAAACATTTAAGAAATTTAAGAATCATATTGCCAATAACAATAAAATCTTAAAATTCTCCAAATCATTGCAAATCAATGTCCCACTAACCCCCACCCCCCCGGGATGACTTATCAAATAGACATTAAGACAAAAAAAAAAGGTTAAGAATAAGAGGACTATGTGTAGTGTCAGAAAAATAATAAACGCGCCAGGTAGGGGTCGAACCTACGGCCTTCTGCTTAGGAAATAGACGCTCTATCCACTGAGCTACAGGCGCCTTTTGTTAACTAGTTACGCTGAAAATTAATCTTTTACATTGCTTTCTCCTTCAGTATATATAGTCTTCTGGGAGATCCAGAGTAACCGAAAGAAGCGAAGCCATGGCTACGGATCCAATCATCCAAGGAGCAATCTTACTCCTAACCTTCGTCATGTTCTGGGCGCTCAAATACATCTCTCAACAAGGCCTTACCAAGTTCCGAACCAAACACCGAGCCACGCTCCAAACCCAGCGCCAGCTCATCCAAGCCTCCCGCCTCCTCGCTCGCGCCCGATCCTCCTCCAAAAAATCCCAATCGCAATCCCTCGCCAAAACCGCCCTCACCGAAGCCGACGACGTGATCGCTCTCTCTCCTGACGACGCCGCCGGCCACATCGTCCGAGCCTTGTCTCTCGATCTGCTCGGCCACCACACCGCGGCTCTCAAATCGTTCGACACGGCGCTGACTTATCCGCGGCTGAAGTCGCTTTCCGTGGGGGAGCGAGCCGACGCGCTCGTGAAGAGAGCTGAGATGAAGGTCGCCGTGAATCGGCGGCGGAGAAATGATTCGGCGATCGAGGATCTGGAGGAGGCGGTTAGGCTCGCCGCCGGGACGGATACGGCGAGGATATTCCGGGTTTTGGGAGAGTGTTATGAGTTCAAGGGCTTGAATGAGAAGGCCCAATGGGCTTTTAACGAAGCGTTGAAAGCTCAGTAGAGTTCTGTTAACGGATCGTGGTGGGTGAGAAGGACCGCGACTAGTTCGTAGCTCTCAGTCTCTCTTGTAACTTCTTTTGATTTCACTTTGTACCGCGCTATTTTGTATTCTTATAGAGTTTTGACTATTGATCAGTAAAAGAAAAACTTCAAAGCAAATCAGAATTATTATTTATCGTAGGTAACTGATAGGAATGAATTTTGTTGTGTGTGCAATTATGCTTTTTTGTAGTAAAAACTGAAAAAAAATCTATAAGCCAATTAGAATTAGAAATATTAATTATTTTAGCTAGCTGATTAGGAAAACAATATGATTATATTAAGATTTTCGTTAGTTTTCATTTGAAACAAAATGAAACTAGTCAGCAGTCATAATCGTCACCTCGATGTTACATGATCATCACACGTCCTCTGAATTTTCTTCCCCTCAACTGAAATGTAAACCAGTTGTTTTAAAAACATATTGTCCTTTTGCATGCCTAATTAATGGTTCTAAACATCATTTTCAGATTTACATTATTATCACTTCGCCCTGAATTTAATAATTAGATATACTTGGAAAATAAAGTTCAAACGAAAGACATTTCTTCGTTGAAAATGTGTATTCACATGTTCTGTATTTGTTTTTTGTGTTTCAGGCTATAGTCAACTCAATAAGATACAAAAAGTCAACCATCTTCATTTCTCAAATATTCAATTACATAGAAACCAGAGCAAACTGAATTCGAAAGCCATACATCAAGAACATACACAAACAGTTTCATCATCATCGTCGTCAAGAAGATGGAGGAAGTCCAGAACCATGTATTCCAAGAAGAAGCAGAAGGATCAACAATGGAGAAAGTTTATATAGCTGTAGGAAGCGACTTACAAGAAGGTTTCAAAACAATCGACTGGGCTATAAAGAAATGGAACAACACACCAATCTCCATTGTTCTTCTCCATCTCTGCAATATTTTACAGGATTTCGTCTACACCCCTTGTAAAATCTCTTTCTTCTCAATTTACACCTCTTTCTTTCTTTCCAATCATACAAACTCAAATGTACATGTGTTTGTACATCATAGTTGGGAAACTTCCAGCGAGTGCTGTCAGCGAGGAGAAGCTTGAAGTACTCAGGAAATACGAGGACCAAAAGATCAACAAGCTGTTGTCCAATTACGTTACCTTTTGTGGAAAGGTTTGTTATTTCATTTTTTTCAGGGTAGAATTTATAAGTATATTTTTCTTCAGGGTCTTATGAAGTAATTAATCTTAGGAAATACCGTTAAATTACAGTTACAGGTGAAAACAGAGTTACTAAAGGTTGAGAAACAAGATGATTCAATACAAATGCTAATCTTAAACTTAATCTCTAAGCTCAAGATCACAAAACTCGTCATGGGAATCACTTTCATGAGATCGTCATCATCTTCTTCATCATGGAAATCGAAGAATGCAATAAGCGGATCTTTCTATGTATACCAAAACAAACCAGAGTTCTGCGAGTTTTATATAATTTGTGGAGGCAAGATGGTTATGCTAAAGAGAGATAACGATGCAAACAACAATATCAGAAGCTGGATTGGTAAAATGTTTCATGATCCAGGAAGGAACTTAGACCGTTCATCTAGCAGCAATAATGATTCAACGGGTAGTGGAAGTCCATGGGATAATAATTTGCAGGAAACGGAGATTTATTTCCAGCACTTATTGAGTTTGAATCTTGAAGAAGATGATGTGGAAGAAACAGAAGAAGAAGAAGATGATGGTGAAGTGGCACTAGACGTGCTGCAACATATGGTAAGAGATTAATATACCAATGTGCAAAACATTGCTACACGGTAATTAGGCGTTTTATAGGGGATCAATGATTAAGCGGACATATACACCGATTTTTTTAATAATATGTTTCATCTGGATTCAAATTCTAAACGGATTTTTAAAACACTAGAATATACCTTTTCTTGATTTGTTTGGCTTGTAGTTTTGATTGAAGTTTTCATGTGTTCAAATTGATAGAATGTAGCAGAGAAGTTAGAGTATGTGAGAAGAAAGGTCAATGAAGCTAAGCTGATGATAGAGGAGAACCTGAGAGAAGTCAGAGTCAACTCTGAAAGATCAGACAAAGCTGAATGGGCAATCTCTTTATGCAGTTGCAGAGTAAGTATAAGACTTAACAAGAACTTAAAGATATTTAACATTTTACCAAAAAAAAAATTAAAGATTCAGTGTGTCCTAAAACTTTTTGTTGGTTTTGAAATCAGATTGAAGAGCTTGAAGCTGGGATAAAAGAAGAAAGTGAGAGACGTGAGAAGCTTCAAGGGACATTAGATTCAGATAAAGAATGCATCCAAGAAGCAAAAAATGATGTCGAAAAAGACAAAACAAAACTAGTTTCTCTTGGGGAGCTTAAAGAAGAGCTCACAATCAAGGCTAAGACAATGATGGAGGCTAAATCACAGGCAGAAGCTGAGTTAGAGAGTGTTGTGCTAAAGAAAGAAGAGATGATGACAGAGATAGAGAAACTCAGGAACCAAAGAGATGTTTTCAACCTTAGGATTGAGTTTTGCCAAGAGAAGGGTTTAGACTCAAAGGAAGAAGTGCAGTGTGGGTATAGAGAGTATGTTTCAGAGGATATCAAGTTAGCCACAGAGAGCTACTCTGATCGTTTGAGGTTAAAATCTGGAGGTAACTGGACCAATGTGTACAGAGGGAGGATCAAACACACCACAATGGCTGTGAAAGTGATTGGTGACCGTTTATCAGATGAAGATTTTGGAGCAAAGGTTAAGCTTTTGAATGACATTAGGCATCCCAACTTGGTAGCTATTGCTGGATTCTGTCCAGAGAAGCCTAAATGCATACTCTTTGAGTATATGCATAATGGTAACTTGAGGGACAATCTATTCACATCACAGAGGAAATCAAGAAGAAGCAAGATACTAAACTGGCATGATAGGATTCGTATAGCTCACCAGGTTTGCTCTGGACTCGGTTTTCTCCACTCGGTTAAGCCTAAGCCGATCATCCACGGTCGCCTAACGCCCTCTAAGATCCTCTTGGACCGTAACCTAGTGGCTAAGATAACAGGTTTTGGACTTGTAACGCATCAGACTGATACAAAACCTGATGTGACTGCTTTTGGGGTTTTGCTTCTGCATCTTTTAACCGGGAGAAACTGGCCCGGTTTGCTGAAGGCGATGTCGATGAAGCAGGCAACCATTTTAAGGGATTTGGATCAAACAGCTGGTAAGTGGCCTTTGGAGTTAGCTAAGGAGTTTGGTGGACTAGCAGTGAAGTGTGCTTCAGTTAACAGAGGAGGGAACATTGATTTTACAACCAAGGAGATAATGCAAGAGCTTGGTAAGATCATGGAGAAAGCTAATGAGTTTAGAATCACAGGAGGGTACGAGGAAGCAACCAAATTAAACATCAATGAACCAGATCCAGATGACATACCAAGTGTTTTCATATGTCCAATACTTCAGGTAAGTCAAGCTCATATCTTCTCATAGATAAAGTAACTAGGGGTGTTTTCGAGTTTTGTTTCGGTTTCAGTTCAGTGTTTTTTAATTTAGTATTATCTACTTGTTGTGTGTTTTGCAGGAAGTGATGAAGAATCCACATGTAGCAGCAGATGGGTTCTCGTATGAGCTTGAGGCTATAGAGGAGTGGCTATGCATGAGACATGACACATCTCCTATGACGAATCTGATACTAGATCATCAGGTTCTAACACCAAACCATACTCTTCGTGCTCTTATTCAAGATTGGCATAGTAAAAAAGCAGCACAAGCTTCCTCCTAAGTTTCTACTTTTTGTATATATATACACAACCTCAAAAAAGGTTTCTACATTTTGTATTTTGATTCAAATGTTACACTATAAAAGCCAGAGATAGTATTAGTAATCAGCAAAAGGATCAAAACACAAACCACTGTCAAAAGAACAAACAAAGAAACAGAGAGGAAGAAGAAGTGGATCACAGTTCGCCGGAAAGAGAGGAGATAAAAAGCCAAAGAAGATCACGGTTGATTGTGACCACAACACATCGTATCGTGTTTGGTCTTTCTAAAGAGGAAGAAGAAACAGGCGAACGAATACTACAATAGATCAGTGGTGTTTTAGTAATTTCACGAATAAATGATAATAGGTGGTTCGATGTTCAACCAAACCTTCTGAATCATCCAGAGGGTTCAAGTCTTCTCGGGAAACATATTTGACTATAGAATCAGTCGCCGGCGGAGAGAACTATGGCAAAGCTCAAATCTTCTTCTCTTAAACCTCTATACTCGTCTCCCAGATGGTGAAATGGTTTCTTTAATGTCTGATCAAAAGCGTATGTGTGTTGTTGTTTCATGAAATCTATGAT
The DNA here is from genome assembly GCA_026261945.1 of Hirschfeldia incana. NCBI lineage: Eukaryota > Viridiplantae > Streptophyta > Magnoliopsida > Brassicales > Brassicaceae > Hirschfeldia > Hirschfeldia incana. Next base: position 1,573,379 of record JABCMI010000053.1, on the reverse strand, counting down.
TCTGCCAAGTTTTCAGAGTGTAACGTGTGCAACGTTGAGAGTTCTTGTGTTGTCGAAAGGAAGCACATGACATGTGATTCAAGAAAGAAACCGAAGCTTATGTACATGTACAACTATTATTATTACACATTACCAACCACAAAAGAACAAAAGAAAAAAAAAAGGATTGTTTTTTTTTTTCTTTGTCCGAACCAAATAATCTCGACCGCAGAAGTGAAGAAGCAGAAAACGCTTTCACTTCAAACACCCAACATGAAAAATATCCAAATACTCAAAATCATATATATCATATTCATAGTATATCAATTTCTTCATTCATTGTTGCCAAGTCTCCATCACTATCTTCTTTGTCCATTAGCAAGAGTGACTTGTTGTCACTCACTTAAAACAGAGAACCATCAGAAGTCTCCAGAAGCTATCCACCTTGCCTTCTTTTTTCTTTTCTTTTTTTTTATTTATTTGATTCTTAATTTTCATACTGGAAAAAAAAAACATGAGAAATAGTCTTTGATCTTCCAAATCCTCCAGCTTATAGCTTCCTTATAGACGACAGCCACTGTTCCATATTCTTTTTCCCATCTGCAGACATCATAATCCCACAAACTACACAAGCAATTATGGTAATAATTCTAAGTCTGAAGTTTTCAATAAATTTAAAGTTGCAAATCATTGAGGTCAACTAAAACATGCAGTAACATAACTCCTAGCAATGGTGAAAAAATGGAAACAAAGATTTACCAGGAGCAGGAGAGAAGAAGCCATTAAGAATCTGATTCCCTGAACCATCCATAACTTTCTTGTAACAAGGAACCAGTACCACAAACCCACCATCACCAGAATCATCCTCACTTTTAAACCCTGGTCCATGAGGCTCAACCCAACCAATGGACCACTCTGGATCATCTGGTTCAGGGAACACAACATTCCCCATCTTCTCCTCCTCCCCTCCTCTCTTCATCTTCTTCAAAGTAGAAGGAGATTCAGTCTTAGTAGTCTTCTTCAGTGAAGGAGCCGGAGATCCTTTTGACTCTTTCTTATTGTTACCACCACCACCACACAACCACCTCGGAAGCCGAGGGAAAGAGACTGCCATCTTTCTTTTTTCAATTATCTAAAGAAACTCCGAACCTCCGGAGATAAACTCTTATCAATCGGCCATGGATCGATCCTTCTTTATCTTCTCAGACCTGTTAAACAATAAAAAATCAACACTTTCTAATCATCCCTATTTTCATTACATAGTGTGATGACACTGACCAAACACAAACACACAACAGTACACTTGCAAGCAAATTCAGAAACCAAATAAAACATTTCCAATCCATTAACACTGTTTATGATGTGATCAAATCACATAGATCAAACATTAAAAAAAAAACAGTTTTTTTTTTAATTATTCGTAATTATTTTTTTCTGGCGGATTCTTCATAAATGAAGAATAATTAATGCTTCTTCTGATCAATTACGAAAAAAATCGCCAAAAATAGAAAATTGTATTAATAAATGAAGCAACAAGGAGGAGGAGGAGGATCAAACACTCCGACTCCATGTCGGTCAAATCACGGCAAGTACTCGCCGGAAAAATCGCCGGTGATTACGAAACGTAAAATTACCGAGAAAAAATCAGATCTTCGATCGAATAAAACCCTGGAATCGCGTAGTCGCTGATCTTTCTCTGTGCGCTTTCTCTCTCTCTCTCTGACTTCTTCTCTGACTTGTAGTACAGAAGAAGAAGGAAGCTCATCTTCTGCTCTACTTCATTTATAGTAACACTCTCTTTTCTCATTTTTCTTTTTTTATTGGGCCTCTCGCTTCAGTGAACCCAGTAAAAGTTTGATCCGACGGTTGGTAGCGGTTTACTTAGTTTAATGGCAACTTTTGGTGTACGCTTCTACTATAGACTTCACAGCACCTGATTATTACAAATAACCAAAAAAGTGGGAATATTACGGTTTTATTTTTAAATTAACCATTTTGATTATCTTATTAATTAAAATAATTTGCATAATGATGATAGACTTAAAGGAAAGTATTACAAATCTTGGAACTTTCAATCGGAGATTGTGTTGTAGGTTCATGGAATTTTGTAATAATACTAGTGATGCTTGTTAATAATAGCGTTTACCAAACCCTTAAATTACATCTCAATTAATGGACCTTTTAATCAATTAAGTTTGATATAGCTGTCTTTGAACTTTAGTTAGTAAATATACATAGGGATCACGGGTAAATACGTGTAACAAGCCATAGAGAAGTGGGCTATTGATTTCAAGTTATCGGAACACAGTGATACTAATCAGGACAAAGACAATTACTAGGTAATTAGTACATTGATCAGAATCCGAATATGTTACAAATAGCATATGCTATACACTTTGTTGGTGTCGTCAGTTGAAAATATTATAGCTTATCCACTTTATATTATAACAAATCCGATTCATACGTTACTCAAATTTCTGATCAAATGTGTAATTATTTTATCAAGCCTAATCTTAAGGATATAATAATATTTCTTTTCCAATCAGAAGCCACAGACAACCAGATCCGGATAATTATAAATCAATTGTTTCGGTTTACTTAACCGGATCCGACTTTGTTTATTTTCATGTCCTTCACCAAGCGTTTGTTGAAAATTACCCACGTGGTGCTTCTACTGGGGGAAACTTGTCCTATTAACGCCATGTTCAGTCTAATCATCTTGAGATCTTCAAATGTTCAATGACCACAAGAGCATTATGCATGTTCTAATTCAGGTGACGCAGAGATAGAAACGTCGCTGTGCTATGCTTACGTAGTAATAGGTCTGGGCATAATGTACTGAAACCGAAGTCCAAAGTGCATACCGAACCGAACTAACGGTTTCGGATCGGTAATGGACTCAAGAAAAATACCCATTGGACTTTATATTCCAAACATTTCGGTTATGGGCCGGATCGGTTTCAAACCGGAGTCCAAACAAATGAACCGAAACACCGAAACTAATAAGTTGTGTCTAATATATACATACATTCATTTACACATATACACATATTTAAAAGCACAAACAGTCTCTTCGTTTCTATCACGCGTGAGCCGACGAACCCTAGTTCCCAAAATCAACTTATCTTGATTAGTGATCATCATCAATACGAAACCCAAAACTGGCTACTATAAATGGCTTGGCCTCTCTATCTTCTTCTTCACCCGTTCATTCGAGAATCCAATCTGAGGTATTCTCTCTTTCTCTGACTCTTGTTCTTATTCTTCTTCTTCTTCTTCTTCATAAGTTCGTTGTTGAATTAAGTTAAATCAATTATTATTTTGCCTTGTGATCGTTATATCCATATGTTTTTGTGTTTGATTTATTGATTTTTTTTTTGGTTTGTTTGTCTACTCGAATTGATTTTTTTTTTTAATTTTTTTTTGCAGATGGATTCAACATCATCTATTGTCCGAGAAACCCAAAACAACGATGATGCAGTAAACGTTCAATCACAGGAGAGAGCTACTGGAGTGACACGCAAAGTGAAGCGAATTCTCCCTACAAGATCCGATGTTTGGCAGCATTACACAAGGACAAAAGAAAATCGAGACAAGTGTGTATGCAACTACTGTCATAACACATTTTCGTGTCTCACAAGCTCAGGGACCTCAAATCTGAAGAGCCATCTTGATAAATGCAAGAACCATCTTGCGTGGTCGGCTGGACAGAAAGATCAGCAGCCAAACATTGATGAGGAAGGCAAATTGAAGAAGGCAAAGTTGACTGCAAGCCAATTGAGGGAAGCCACAAATCAGATGGTCGTTTTGGGACAATTACCGCTATCATTTGTTGAAAGTGTAGCATGGAAACAATTTTGTATCAAGGTGAGTTGAGTGTAACTGTAACTCATGTCTTGTCTTACTTTATTTAAACTCGTAACTCATGTCTTATCTTTTTATGTTTGTAGGCAAACTTGGGATACACTCCTCATTCAAGAAGAAGCGCAAGGAGAGATATTATCAAGATGTATGTGGAAAAGAAAGCTTCACTCAAGAAATGGTTCTTGTGTAGCAATCAACGAGTTTCTCTTACAACAGATATCTGGGTCTCTCCAGTTACATGTAATCTTTTATCTTATACATCTTTTTATTTTCTTATACATATTAGAAAGCTGATATTTTCGTATATGTTCAATGAATACAGGTGCAAGTTATATGGTCATCACAGTGCACTACATTGATTCTTCTTGGCGGTTAAAGAAGTTGATCATAGGGTTCAAACACATCACAGATCACAAAGGTCAGACTATATCAAATGTTCTAATCGAGTGCTTGTCTGATTGGGGAATAATAAATGTGTTCTGCATAACGCTTGATAACGCCACTGCCAATACTTCAGCTTTGAGGAAATTTCAGAGTAGCTTTCGCTTAGGTTCTGATCAGGCATTTGTGTTAGATGGGGAGTTCTTGCACGTTAGATGTAGTGCTCATATCATTAACCTGATAGTTAAGGATGGAATGGCTGAAGTAGATCAGAATGTGGTTGCTATCCGTAATGCTATCTCTTATGTTAGATCACACAGTAACAAGTTGAGGTCCTTTGAGCTCAAAGTTGACTCCGGGAAGATTACAAGGGGAAGTATGCCGTTGGATGTCAAGACTAGGTGGAACTCTACGTACCTGATGTTGACAACAGCTCAAAAGTTCAAGCTGGCTTTCGATAAGATGGAGGCAGAAGACAAGCTCTACAACGATCACTTTTCTGAGCTTGAGAATGGAGTCAAAAGGATAGGACCTCCTCAGCTAAGGGATTGGAATGCGGTTGATAAGCTCTGTCGGTTTCTTGTAATCTTCTACAACTCGACGTTGGTGGTTTCAGCTTCAACTTCTCTCAATTCTCACTTGTGCTATGGGGAGATAGTGACTATCGCGACCAATCTGAGAGGTCTCTGTAACAGCTACGATCCTGAGTTGAAGTCAAAGGCCACAGAGATGCTGAAGAAATTTGACAAATACTGGGATGGTGTGAAGAACATTAACATGATGTTAATCGTGGCTACTGTGTTCGATCCAAGCAACAAGTTGGAGCTTGCTAAGATGTGCTTTGAGGAGTTATATGGGCTAGACAGCATTGAGTATAAGGAGATGTTGGAGTCGTTGATCACTCTCTTGAGAAGTTTGTTCAGTGAGTACAATGCAAGACATGGAAACGGTTTAGATCCGGTAGATCAGTCATCTCAGTCATCAAAGCAAGGTCAGAGTCAGTCTACTGAGAGGATGGAGCTCGTTGATGATTATGTGGGTTACAAGAGGATGGATGTTCGGTACAGGCAGAAACTAAGCGAAATGGGGGTTAGGGAAAAGAAGGATGAGTTGGAAACTTACCTTAGAGAATCTGTGGAAACCCCTGACCTGATGATTGGAGTGGAGTACGATATACTCTCATGGTGGAGAAAGAATGCATCTAAGTTCCCTATCTTGTCTGCCATTGCCCGAGATGTGTTAGCCATGCAGGTTTCTTCTGTTGCTTCGGAGAGTGCATTTAGCACTAGTGGAAGGCTTCTTGAACCACATAGGAGTTGTCTAACACATTACATTGTTGAGGTTCTAATGTGTACTGAACAGTGGCTGAAGCAAGATATCAAGATGGAGTCAAGAGTGCTTTCAAATGCGCAGATACTTTCTGATCTTGAAGAAGTGGACAAGCTTGAAAGAGGTAAAATCATATATATTATAAGTCTTCTCTTCTTATAATATGAATGTTAAGTTTTAGTGATTGTTTTTAACGTTGTCTGTTTCAGATTATGGAGACACAGTAGTTCCAGAAGAAGAAGAATAAGCCTCTGTTGCTTAAGAAGATGATGAACACTTTGTTTCTTTTTTGTCGGTTTGAACTTTGAAGTTATGTTTTTTTTTTTTTGCAATTTGAACTTCCTTTCGGTTTGGATGTTGTTTTAAAGTTTAGACACAAGATATCTTGTTTTGCTGTGTCTAAAACTCATGTTTTTTCTAATGAAATTTTCGGATGTTTGGTTATATATGATTATTTTCGGTTTATTTCGGTTTTTTTGGTTATATATGATTGTCTTTGGTTGTTATAAACCGAACTCGGACTGAACCGATGGTATAATCGGACTGTGTCAGATTTTATATGCTACACCGGAACCGATCCGAAACCGGTTGGTTCCGAACCGATACCAAACTGTAATTACAGAAAAACCGAATGGTACTTGTACTTCTGGATCCGAAAGTCCGAAATATCAGTATAACCGAACCGAAACCGATCGGTATACCGAATGCCCAGGCCTACGTAGTAATCGTAGTGAAGCAGATAAAGAAGTTTGCGTTGATCCGAAAGAAGCAAGCCTTGTTTTGTATTAACGCTGTGATTCTAGCTTCTCTTCCATATACCCGAGTTCCACAAGAAAAAGGATTAGACTAATCAATTGGGCCTGACCCAACTAAAACCTAAATGAGCAATGCCCTTTATATACGAAGGTCCGTTAGAGAGAAAACATAAAGACATTTGCCTAACTCAAGTTTGAGTAGACAACAAGTCGCTTTGGCCGAGTGGTTAAGGCGTGTGCCTGCTAAGTACATGGGATTTTCCCGCGAGAGTTCGAATCTCTCAGGCGACGTTTTACTTTTTTATTAAGCTTGACATCTGGTTGTATTAACCATAAGTTGGCCCTTCTATAAGCCATCATCAAAGGCCCATATTAAAACTTTGACTTTAAACAGTGCTGGAAGCTGACGCACTCGCTCTTATCGAAAAACCAAGCCCTATCCACCTTTTCACGCGCCTCAAGTCATCCACGCGAAGGTTACGTACGCTCTTAAAGCTTATCTCAACCAACGACGTCGTATTACTCGGGAGTTTTATACACGCGCGAGTGGAGAGAATCCCTTTTACAGCTAACTACGATTCCGCTTTCAGACAAGGTTTTGTCAGTTTCTTTTTCTTTTCTCTTCCAAAAATTTTCCATCTGATTTCAAACCCTCTCTCTCTCTAATGGCGGCGACGATGAGCAGAGACCAATACGTCTACATGGCGAAACTCGCCGAGCAAGCTGAGCGCTACGAAGAGATGGTCCAGTTCATGGAAAGCCTCGTGACCTCCGCCACACCCGCCGGCGAGCTCACCGTCGAAGAGAGGAACCTCCTCTCCGTGGCCTACAAGAACGTGATCGGATCTCTCAGAGCGGCGTGGAGGATCGTGTCGTCGATCGAGCAGAAGGAAGAGAGCAGGAAGAACGAGGAACACGTGTCGCTCGTCAAGGACTACAGATCTAAGGTCGAGACGGAGCTCTCCACGATCTGCTCGGGGATCCTCAGGCTGCTCGACACGCATCTGATCCCTTCGGCTACCGCCAGCGAGTCCAAGGTGTTTTACTTGAAGATGAAGGGTGATTACCATCGGTACATGGCTGAGTTCAAATCTGGTGATGAGAGGAAGACGGCTGCTGAAGATACTATGATCGCTTACAAGGCTGCTCAGGTATACTATTACTAGTAGTCAACTTTACAGTTTAAGGAGCTCTCTCTCTCTCTCTCTCTTACACGAAGGTTTTGTGTTTTATTGTATTTCAAGGACGTTGCGGTTGCTGATCTAGCGCCTACGCATCCGATCAGGCTTGGTTTGGCTCTTAACTTCTCGGTGTTTTACTATGAGATTCTCAACTCTTCGGAGAAAGCTTGTAGTATGGCCAAACAGGTACACTCTTTCTTCTTTCTCTATGCTTCTGCATGTTTGTTTCAACTTTCAAGTTGAAGAGTTTGCCGTTTCTCTTGTCTGATCCAGTCTTAGTTTGGTTGTGAATAGTGTTTGTGAGTGGCTTAGTAGACCACTTGTGTCCTAGTGTCCCCATCTTTCATTCATTGTGTTCGATAGATGTTAATGAATTTTGAAACTTTTCTAGAAGTGGTTCAATAAAAAAAGGTAACGTTCTCTTCTTTCTGAACGGACCCCACTTCTTTTAATGACAAGAGATACTAAAGAAAAAGACATGCTGCAAAAGTCCTTTTTTTTTCTTTACTACTTTTTGACCTACGCCTCACGTTAACCAGATTATTCCTTTTGTCAGTACTAGTATCTCTTAGAATGAAAGGCTTAGAGTGAGGTCGTGCAAGAGAGTTTGATCATTGCGCTTTTGGTGCATATTGGATAGGGAACAACAACATTTCATCCGTCACATACTGAGAGATCGTTGCAATTCCTAATTTCTTACTTGGTTGGATTTTAACACATGTAGGCTTTCGAGGAAGCAATTGCTGAGCTGGACACATTGGGGGAGGAGTCATACAAAGACAGTACTCTCATCATGCAGTTGCTAAGGGATAATCTAACCCTCTGGACTTCCGATATGCAGGTTAGCTCTCTCATATTGAATTACATCACTGGAAATTGATGAGTGTTGTGGTCATGCTTTGGCCATATAAAAAACTCAAATGGTACTGCTTTAATTCAGGAGCAGATGGATGAGGCCTGAAGGTCTTGTGGAAGAACATACTGTTATGTAATGTCCTCACAACCGTTACCGAGTTCAAACACTCCCTTTAGTCTTGAACTTGTAGAAACATAAAGTGTGTGTGTTTTGTGACAGATCATGTGCTCAGCTTTGGTGTTATCTGCTAGTCTGTTTTTTTTTCTCTTTCTTAATTTATCCTCGTCTTTACTTTTTTTGTTCACAAAAATTTATATATTGCAAATAATTATTCTGTCTAGGAGAGTCTCAAGACTGTCAAAGCTTTCAGTCTTTTGAACTCTACGAGGCTGTGTGATGAACTGTCTTTTGATATTTTGTTAAAAACGTGAATTCACTTTAGAGTGGTCAATCTCGTTTACGGTTTGGTTTTCTGTTCTATGATTTTATTGGGTTATTAGAAATAAAATATAACAAAATCATTTGTTATTCAGTTGGTTTCAAACTTGTTCGATAAAATTTTGGTTTGGTTTGGACATCTTGGTTAGATTCGGTTTAATTTTGGTTATAGGTCACACTTCTCCTTTTGTAAGCATTGTTCAAATAATCGATATAGGAGTTTATGCTGTAAATCAGTATTAATCGAACTGATTTTTCTACAAAACAGTCTATGCAATGTCTATGCGTTAATACTAATTTCTTATAAAGCAAAATTTCTTATAAAGTGCATGGTTACCGTTTATGCTTTTTGAATATTATTTAAGAGTGTGTTTGCTCCAAACACATCCTAAACGCTAGACATGAAAGGACGATTTGAACCATCAGGCCATGTGATTGCCGTGAGATTTGATCACTGGCGTGCATAAACACGCCTAATTATATATTCACCGTAAAGAAAGTTATAGAGTCAGGGTCTAACTCTAAAGGTTCGAATCTAAGAACACAGAGATAAGCAAAACATCGAAAGTGTACTTGGACCACCTTTGTCTGGCATTTGCATGCATGAGAAAAAGAAAAAAGTATCCACAAAGAATCGAGTATTTTGCGTCTGATTGGTCTAATTCGAAATACATCTTTTACTTAAACATTTGTTTCTTCTTACCAATCTTTTCAAAAAAGATAAAGACTGTAAAAACACCAAAGTTTGTTAGCTCGCACGTGATTCCAGTTCACGTTATTACTATTAGATTAGTTACCACTTGCTACCAACAAAAGAAAAGAAAAACAAATGTTCATTGGAGGCGATAAGCACTATCATGGGTTATAACATTTGACCACCACTTGTGGACAGATAAATAGATTGTATATAAAACAAGACCTTACGGTTAAATCTTATATTTGGGTAAAACAGAAGACGGTATATTTGGGTAAAATAAAAGCAGGTTAAAGAAAGACCACATTGTGTACAAAACAAAGACCATAACCAATTAGTTAGCATATTACTTAGTTATTATACTTGTCTACAGTTATTAAAAGGTATATGCAATGATGTAGTAATGGAAATTATTTGAATCTGAAAGTGACACCTTAGTAAAAAAAACTGTGGTCAAAGATCAACCAGAGCAAATGCTTCAAACATCATCATTGATGGATTTTGAGTTAAAAAATACTAGAACCATCTTTTTATTTATGGCATGTTACTTTGAATTTACATTAATATGTTGAATCATTTCTTTTCAGTTTGATTTAATTTAGAAAACATTTCTGCCAAACAAAGAACAGTATCATATCACAATAATATCAACTTGGTATACTCCAAAAATCAAATACATGATTTTTATGTTTGTAAAATACCACAAAAAATATATTTTTTTTTGCTAAAAACTGATAAATGGTTAAATCCGGATCAATGATGACACAGACCTAACTTCTGGGTGGAGGTACAGCCCACAGATAAACCCTCTCATGGGCATTCAAATGAACCGAAAGCAATAGCTCATATCCATGTGGTCGGTGGGGTTTGAACCCGAGTTCACCTTATTGGATTTTTATTTTCCTTCAAGTGCCACTACGCCATACCACAAAAAATATTGATATGACTACATAAAAATCATGAAATATAAATTAAGCTATTATGAAAAATATATTTATATGAATACATAAATATGTTTTAGGCTATTATGCAATATATATATATTCTGTTAGAATAGAAAATCATGAATATTTGATCAAATTATTAGCTATTTTAACAGATATTTGAATAAGATAAAATCTAAATTAAAAAAAAATGAAACACATAGATGTGATAGTAATACTAAACTAGTATTCACTTCATTCATCATCCAAAAATTAAAATATAACAATATAATCCAACCATTTTTTTCAAAAAAAAAGAACAACAAAATCCAACCAATTCTACTTATTACACCAAATTACAAATACATTCCCATAAATATTCCAATGAGGAAACATTTGTCACCATGATAGTCAATTCACTTTCTATTTTCTTTTTCCAAATTTTCTACTCTTTCATCCTCTTCTTCCTCGATTCTCTAATCCCACATTACCTACTTACCTAAAACAAAAACACATATCTTCACTTCCTCAATAAAAAAAGCTCATCCCTTTATTTTGTACACATAAACCCAAAAATCAAAAAGAAAAATCAAAGACCCAATCTCTAGATGACAATTCTTCTCCAAACTTCTTAACAATATATTCTTTCTAGATCAAAAAAGAAGAACTTTTTTTTTTTACTTTTTAAACACTCTGTTACAATGGCAGAGAAACTAGAACATTGTCTTTTATGTACAGAGACCGGCATGATTGTTGACAAAACTCACATTTCTCAGATGGGTTTTCCATCAGAGAGCGAAGAGATCATCAGAGAGATGATGGAGAAGGAGAAGCAGCATTTGCCAAGTGATGATTACATTAAGAGACTCAGAAGTGGTGGTTTGGATTTGAATGTCAGAAGAAGAGATGCTCTGAACTGGATTTGGAAGGTCTGAATTCTATTATATATCTCTTCCCACTTTTAATATTAATTTGGCATGTTGATGGGTTTTAAATCATCTTTATGAGCTCAAATTGTGTGTTGGTGTGTCTGATGCTCGTTTGATAATACCTTGGCTTCAATCTCGAACCTTTAGATCTCTGAAAGGTTGAGAAAGAAGAAAAGAGATAAGCTTTTGATGCATCTCTTGTTCTTATTACAAATAGGCTTGTGAAGAACACCAATTTGGACCATTGTGTGTTTGTTTATCAGTGAACTTCTTGGATCGGTTCTTAGCTATCCATGATTTCCCTGTAAGTTCACATATTCATTCAACTAAGAAGATTGAGATGTGTTAGCTCTTGAGTCTTGACCATGGTTTTGTCTTGTAGATTATTGACAAAGCTTGGACAATGCAGCTGTTGGCTGTTGCTTGTTTATCCTTGGCAGCTAAACTTGAAGAAATTGAAGTACCATTGTTAATAGATCTTCAGGTGCTTACTGATCTCTCCCAAAACTAAGTCCTAATGCTCTTTTTATCGGGTGCGGTTTTGATCACATTCCTGAACAGGTTGGAGATCCACAGTTTGTGTTTGAGGCTAAATCAGTTCAAAGAATGGAACTTTTGGTGTTGAACAGATTGGAATGGAGATTGAGAGCGATAACTCCATGCTCGTACATAAGATATTTCCTGAGAAAGATGAGTAAATGTGATCAAGAGCCATCCAACACATTGATATCCAGATCACTACAAGTGATAGCCAGCAAAACCCAAGGTGATAAAGTACTTATTTTTCTTCACCACTTTAGTTCTTGTGCCTTTTTGGAGTATAATGGTGTGTGTGTGTGTGTGTGTGCCTGTGAGTGAGCAGGTATTGGCTTTTTGGAGTTTAGACCTTCTGAAGTTGCTGCTGCAGTGGCACTTTCTGTTTCTGGAGAATTGCACACAGTTCACTGTAACAACTCTCCTCTTTTCTCACTACTTCAAAAGGTAAAAGAAACTCCACCAAAATCATATTATCCTTTTAATATCAATGCAAAGCAACAATTGGGAGTTCAGTTTCATGGAAATTCCAGTTATGGAGAAGATTGAAATCATTAAAGATAACATATTTATATGTGTGTGTGTTTGCACCAACTGATGCCTTGCATACACATGTGTAATTATAGTTTATAAAAAGTAAAAGAAATAAATAAAAACAAAGAGAAAGTGGTTTATGGGTCTGATACATTTGACTTCCAATACTAGTGGAGCGTATAGACCAAAGACCACTTTAAAGTGTATTATTCTATATTTCTATAGCTGTCTGTCTTGTGACTCATTCTCTCTCACACACTCACTGCACACTCTAGTCACAATACATGTGATTTGTGATTTGGTTGATTCTGGTTTCCATTAAAATCCTCCTTTTATACACAAAAAGCTGTTGAGATCTTATATATTTGTTCAAGAGACAAAACAAAGTGTCAAGCTTTTAAAAACTTTGTTGGTTGCAGGAGAGAGTGAAGAAGATTGGGGAAATGATAGAGAGTGATGGCTCAAGCTTTTGTTCACAAACACCAAATGGAGCTTTAGAAGTATCAGCTTGTTGTTTCAGCTTTAAGAGTCATGATTCTTCTTCGTCCTCCCATACAAATCTTTCCTGAATTTCTCTGTTTTTTTATTAAAAAGAAAATTGTTATTATCATTATTGTGTGTGATAAGAGGTTGAAAAATAATCATAGCAGAATTTTAAATAAAAGAACAATATTTCTGAACCAATATTTTAATTTATGATATGAGCAAAAAAGGAAAGTTTTTTTTTCTTTTGTTTGGTTCCCGCCAAATAAATATAACGGGAAAAACGTATCGCTTTCCGTTGATCCCCCGGAGTATACTTTCTGTTCAAGACGGTGTCGTTCTTATAAGGCGCGCACAGCAGTAATGAGCGGCGTATTGGGCCAATATTATATTCATTAAAATAGTCTTTTGGGCCTATCAACTGGTCTGAATTTTTCTTCGCACCATGAAACTAGATTTTATTTTCTATGAAGTAATGATACATCATACGAAAGTACATGAGAAAATGACTTAAATGACACCAACCCAAGTTTTTCTTCCCAAACTAGCATTCATGATTCAAAATCACAAAAATGTTTTATTTAATATGTCTATTTACCATTTTATCCTTATCTTTATCTAATTATATTTTCTAATGAATTATCTCATCTCAGATCATCTCCTCCGACGTCATACATCTCGGCCGTCATCATCTCCGGCAGGATCATCTCGTCTATCATCGTCTCCGGCGTTACTTCTCACTCCCCTAGAGGTAACGAGATTCGATTTCCGATCTGATTAGGTTTTGCAAAGTAGTGATTGGTTCAATTTAGTTTGCAGATGATCAAAGATGCGATCGTGACGTTGATGGAGAGAAACAAATCTAGCCAATACGCGATTCAGAAGTTCATCGAAGAGAAGCAGAAGTCGCTTTCTCCCACTTTCAGGAAGCTTCTTCTCGTCAATCTCAGGAGACTCGTCGCTTCGGGGAAGCCCGTTAAAGTCAAAGCCTCTTTCAAGATTCCGTCTGCAGATAAACCGGCTGCAGGGACGAAACCAGTTAAGAAGAACTGCTGCTGTTACTAAACCGAAAGGTAAAGCAGCTGCTCCTGCTTAGGCCAAACCGACCAAGAAACCTGCTGCTACTGCTGCTGCTAAGCCTAAAGCAAAGACAACAAGTAAAGCTGCGGTGAAACCTAAAGCTAAGGTTACTGCTAAGCCTAAGACAAAGAGTGTAGCTGCTGTTTCCAAGACGTTGAGGCTGAGATGCTTGATTTCAACAAGGAAGCTAGAGACGATGCGTTTCGGTTACCAATTGAAGAGGTACATAAACTTTCAATGTACAGTGCCCTGTTCCATTGCGAGAATGAAAAATGGCGTCTTTGTTGAACAAATTTCAGCAGGTTAATGAACTCTCTTGGCCTCTGTGTTTGTTCCTATCGATTTTTGGTGTGAAAAATGATGGATTTTGTCACGTCTCTTAGAAGGCCATGTCAGGTCTTCCCACTCTGGTTTGACTTTTCCCATTGTCTCTTCTTGCAGAGAAGAAAATAGTGGACCAACTGTTGCAGTAGTCGAATGCTCTGACTTTAACTCCATGAGAGAAGGTATAAAGGCCGTGGATGATTTCCCATGTGTGAAGATTCCCTTCAACGACGATGACAATAGTTATCAGGTTCACTGACTAATCGACCAATTGGCTACTTTTCTCTTTTTCCCGTTCGTTAGTTTTGGTCAAACAATGATAAATATGTATGTGTGGTTGTGTATAAACAATACCTCTCTGGCTCTCCAGTTGTATGCATATGTACTGTGAGAAAAAAGATTACTAATGACTATGTATTTATATGAACTATCTTAGGTGCAGGCATTGTAGCATACATTATATATACAGATGAGACTAGTCCAATTTTTATAAAAAAAATTCTGGAAACCCATCCTAAAAATATTGATACTGTTCCTAATTTGCATGTTCCTAATTATGTATCAACCAATATATCCATCTTCTTAAGTTTCTCAACTGTATTTTGACAGTGGAACCGGTGTTGATGACTACAATGGAGACACCACAAATGGTAACAGTTTGGATTTATAAATAGCTTCGGTTTTGGATGATGTTTAGTTGTGCTCTTTTTATTTACTACCGCTCCTGTTAATGCAGCTGTGTTGGCTCTTGGAGTAACTATGGATCCAACTGGGAGCGTTTGTATCCCGAAAGATGTGTTTGAAACCTCAAAAGAAGCTGATGAAATAGGCACGGCACGTCACGTCATATTTCTAACGGTTTCCCATCTTCATCACCTAGGTAAAAAATCATCTCCTTTTGTAAAACAGACTCCTGTGTATTGTTGGACATATATGACTAAGCAATGCCTTACTTTTTTCAGTTCACCAAGGGCTATGGAAGAAACCAAGGCTTCTGAGCCTATAGCTGAAACTCCTGGTGTTGATATCACTATAGAGAATCGCTCAGATGGTGCGATTGATCATGAAAACAATAACAGCGACTCAATTGCCTCACATGACAGTTCTAGCTATTTTTAATTTGCTATCCTAAAATTTTATTTTTAATTAGATATTATTGTTTTAGGAACCCCTTCTTACTATTTTGAAGAGACTGATAACTGGACACTTGATGTTAACAAGGAATATAATGAGTAGAACTCTTAATGCATGATTTGTGATGTTTTGCTTTTTGATACTAAGATCAAGTGACTAATTTCTTGATTTTGTTTCTTCTTCTTGTAATTGAATATGGTTTGATTAAGTGTTTTTCATATCATTTTTTATTTACATATCAAAATTTATTTGATGTTTTACCACACGCATGCTAGCGAAAAATGCATTTTGCTTTGGAAGATTAAGTTCCAATTTAGGATAGCCATCCTGAATAAAAATTGTCTAATATTTTTGATTCTCTTGATTCTTTTCGAAAACAGAGTTATGAAAAAAAACACAGTCATTTTATTTTTTCTAGAAACTCATCATGAATGTGCCAAAAGCTATCATATATAGTATATGTGTTTTATAATGATACCACATTTAACACTTTCTTTATATAATTATTGAAAATACTCCAAGCTATCCTATTTGAATGTTCTCTATTTAATATGTGTTCTCTATTTTGTAGACAGTGAACTTTATTTTCGTGATTTCTATAGCCAATGAATTTTCTTATAGATTTTGATTATGTTTTTTTTGGAAGATTAAGTTCCAATTTAGGATAGTCATCCTGAACAAAGATTGTCTAGCATTCCTTACACGCTTTTAATTCTCTTCGAAAACAAAGTTATGAAAGAAAATACACTCATTTTATATGTTTTGGAAACCCATCATGAATGTGCCAAAAACTATCTTATATAGCATACATGTCTTTTAATGATACCACATTTAACACTTTCTTGATATAATTATTGAAAATGCTTCAAACTATCCTATTTTGATGTTTTCTTTTTGATATGTGTTCTATAGTTTGTAGACAGTGAACTCTATTTGGTTATTTCTATAGCCAATGAATTTTCTTATAGATTTTGATTTTTTTTTGGAAGATTAAATTCGAATTTTCGGAAAGCTTTCCCGAAACTACACACATGCTTCCTGAAATTTTAAAAACACTACACAGTTTCACAAGCACAAGCACCAGCAAGAGACTAACAATGTCATAAGCAAATTCATGAGCCTACCAAAAATATCAACATGCGTAAGCCAAACAATAAGATACCAAGCAAAAAATAATTCAAATTTGTTGTCATCGAATTTTCTGGAAAGCTTTCATGAAACTACACAGATGCTTCCTGAAATTTTAAAACACAAGCTTAACGACGACCATTTTCGTCGAGGAATTAACGAGGAAAGATGTTTTGTCATTATACATTCGTCGTAAAAAAAGATTCCTCGCCAATTCCTCGTAAACTAGCAAGGTAAATATTTCCTCGTAATAAAGAAGTAAAGTATTCGTCGTAAAGACCACGTGACCATTCCATGTAAAGTGCTCGGTAGCTTTCCTCGTAATAAAGAAGTAAGGTATTCGTCGTAAAGACCACATGATCATTTCCACGTAAATTGCTCGGTAGCTTTCCTCGTAATAAAAAAAGTAAAGCTTTCGTCGTAAAGACCACGTGACAGTTCCACGTAAAGTGCTCGGTAGGTTTCCTCGTAATTACCTCGTAAATGTTCCTTATAAAGATATCCAAACATTTATGATGGTACCACATTTAACACTTTCTTGATAGAATTATTAAAAATGCTTCAAGTTATCATATTTTAATGTTCTCGGTTTGATATTTGTTCTCTTTTTTGTAGACAACTAACTATATTTTGTGATTTCTATAGCCAATGAATTTTCTTATAGATTTTGATTATGTTTTTTTTTTGGAAGATTAAGTTTTATTTTAGGATAGCCATCCTGAACAAGGATTCTCTAACATTTCTTACACGCTTTTGATTCTTTTCGAAAACAAACTTATGCAAAAAAGCACACTCATTTACTTTGGAAACCCATCCTGAAAGTGCCAAAAGCTATCCAAATATTTATGATGATACCACATTTAACACTTTCTTGATAGAATTATTGAAAATGCTTCAAGTTATCCTATTTTAATGTTCTCGGTTTGATATGTGTTTTCTATTTTGTAGACAATGAACTTTATTTGCTGATTTCTCTAACCAATGAATTTACTTATAGATTTTGATTATGTTTTTTTTGGAAGATTAAGTTCCATTTTAGGATAGTCATCCTAAACAAGGATTGTCTAACATTCCAAACACGCTTTTGATTATCTTCGAAAACAGACTTGTGCAAGAAAACACTCCTTTTTTTTTTTTTTGGAAACACATCCTGAAAGTGCCAAAAGCTATCCAAACATTTATGATGATACCACATTTAACATTTTCTTGATAGAATTATTGAAAATGCTTCAAGTTATCCTATTTTAATGTTCTCGGTTTGATATGTGCTCTCTATTTTGTAGACAACTAACTCTATTTGGTGATTTCCATAGCCAATGAATCTTCTTATAGATTTTGATTATGTTTTTTGGAAGATTAAGTTTCATTTTAGGATAGCCATCCTGAACAAGGATTCTCTAACATTTCTTACACGCTTTTGATTCTCTTCGAAAACAAACTTATGCAAGAAAACACACTCATTTTTTCGGAAACCCATCCTGAAAGTGCCAAAAGCTATCCAAATATTTATGATGATACCACGTTTAACACTTTCTTGATAAAATTATTGAAAATGCTTCAAGTTATCTTATTTTAATGTTTTCGGTTTGATATGTGTTTTCTATTTTGTAGACAATGAACTTTATTTGCTGATTTCTGTAACCAATGAATTTACTTATAGATTTTGATTATGTTTTTTTTGGAAGATTAAGTTCCACTTTAAGATAGCCATCCTAAACAAAGATTGTCTAACATTCCAAACACGTTTTTTATTGTCTTCGAAAACAGACTTGTGCAAGAAAACACTCATTTTTTTTGGAAACCCATCCTGAAAGTGCCAAAAGCTATCCAAACATTTATGATGATACAACATTTAACACTTTCTTGATAGAATTATTGAAAATGCTTCAAGTTATCATATTTTAATGTTCTCGGTTTGATATGTGTTCTCTATTTTGCAGACAACTAACTCTATTTGGTGATTTCTATAACCAATGAATTTTCTTATAGATTTTGATTATATTTTTTTTGGAAGATTAAGTTTCATTTTAGGATAGCCATCCTGAACAATGATTGCCTAACATTCCTAACACAAATTTGATTCTCTTCGAAAACAGACTTATGCAAGAAAACATACTTATTTTTTTGGAAACCCATCATGAAAGTGCCAAAAGCTATCCAAACATTTATGATGATACCATATTTAACATTTTCTTGATAGAATTATTGACAATGTTTAAAGTTATTATATTTTAATGTTCTTGGTTTGATATGTGTTCTCTATTTTGTAAACAACTAACTCTATTTGGTGATTTCTATAGCCAACAAATTTTCTTATAGATTTTGATTATGTTTTTTTTGGAAGATTAAGTTCCATTTTAAGATATTCATCCTGAACAAGGATTGTCTAACATTCCTAACACAATTTTGATTCTCTTTGAGAACAGACTTATGCAAGAAAACACACTCATTGTTTTTGGAAACCCATCCTGAAAGTGCCAAAAGCTATCCAAACATTTATGATGGTACCACATTTAACATTTTCTTGATAGAATTATTAAAAATGCTTCAAGTTATCCTATTTTAATGTTTTCGGTTTGATATGTGTTCTCTATTTTGTAGACAACTAACTCTATTTGGTGACTTTTATAGCCAATGAATTTTCTTATAGATTTTGATTATGTTTTTTTTGGAAGATTAAGTTCCATTTTAGGATAGCCACAAGGATTGTCTAACATATTTAACACGCTTTTGATTTTCTTCAAAAACAGACTTATGTTAGAAAACACACTCTTGTTTTTTTGGAAACCCATCATAAAAGTGCCAAAAGTTATCCTTTATGATGATACCACATTTAACTCTTTTTGATAGAATTACTGAAAATACTTCAAGCTAACCTAAATATTTTACTTGCTATCCTAATATTTTTTCTTTTTAATTAAATATTAAATTTTCAAGAAGTTTTTCCTAAATATTTTACTTACTATCCAAAATATTTTCATTGTATTTCTGCCATGTCTAGTAAAACAAAAATGTTTTTGTTAGTATCATATTTTTCGATGCTTTTGGAATACCTTCCATAATAATAACCATAGACATGTAACCATCAAAGCTATAAGCCAAAATAAACTTATTGTATGTCCAAGTCAACATTCAACACAATGGACAGATATCAATCCTTGTTTTAAAGACGCTAGATTTTGTACTTTTCTGGATGAGTTTCCTAAACCGCATGGAACCCACCTAGAATCAATGAAGCATATAATATCTTGAGAAAGTGAAAAGTATAAACTACCAGTGATGGAGATGTACAGTCTTCCACGGGATCAGTGCGATTTTACTTGCACAAAATGGAGTTACTTTATCCATATATTTTAAAATCTAGTTACAGACGGCCTCAAATATCATAACAAGCAAAGTAGCAGTAACTCTACATATGTTCGAAAAGAAAAGCAACATTAATAAAATTCTGCAAGGGCTAATCACAATACTGATCCAAAAGACTAGACGTAGGTATGTATTCCATTTACAGGAAAAGGCATCATGTAAATTTGTTAGCCACAATTCATACACAAACACGAGAGAAAACAGAACCAAAACTGTCTATGAAGCAATAAAGTCAATTAAAACCAGAACGTTGATTCATACACAAACGAGAGATGGATCATGACAAAAGCAACATCAAAGATAAACACTCAAGTCAAATAAAACCAGAAGGTTGATTCATACACAAACACAACAGAAAACAAATGAATCTCCACAGACTGCAACCAAAATTGTGTCCTCAAGTCAATTAAAACAAGAATTAAAAAAAAAGCTCTACCAGTTTTATCAGAGAGACCCTTGGATCTATGGTGATCATCCCCATCATAAAGCTTCTCACTTTTGCTTTCCTTATACTTCTTATCCATATCAAGCCCCTTGCTTTCCATTCTACTAGGCTCCCTATGCTTCCCACTACTGTTCCTCACATCCTCCCCATCTCCTTCCTCTCTCCTCCTACTACTATTCTCTCTAGACACCTTGCTCTTCTTTGAAATCTCCCCTTTCTCATCCTCCCCGGTCGTCTTTCCTCTCCCCTCTTGGAAGAAGAAGACGTGTACTCCTCATAGTACTCTCCATTATCGTAATACTCCTTTCCTCGTTTCTCACCAGAAACCCTAACCACGCTACCACTACTCTTCTTCTCCTCTTTCTCTGAATCAGAGTGGTCTCTCGCATCATTGTGCTTGCTCGATTTGTGCCTCTTACTCCTCGGCATCTCCCCCCCCCCCTCCCCTTCAATCGCAAAACCCTTCCCCCAAAAACTTGATTCGATTTCCAAATCGGAAACTCTAATCGAAGGTTTGACGTCGCGAAATGGTATGAGATTGGCCATGATACTGTCTCTGGCGTCTTCGACGGAGATGTCGTCGGAGATGATGATAGTTTTCTTCGCCAGAGTTTGAAATGGGATTCGACGTTCGTCATCTTCTCCATCGTGAAGTCCGAGTTTTCTTATTTTTTTGTTTTATTTAATATAAGGGTATCAAAGTAATTTAGTCTATTAATGAATGTTATTTTTGTGACTTTTTTTTTCTAGTGCTATTTTAGAGATAAAAACTTCAAAATGTGTTATTATAGACAATTGCCCAAAGTACATCTCAAAATATATTATATTTTACTATTTAAAAATATCAAAATTTAGAAGGGTGAATTAAAATTGACTAACGTAAATTAAGACACGAAAAAGTGCTAATTTGCAAAAAGAAATTAAGAAGGAATAACCATACTAAATTCACAAAAATAGGTTTTTTTGTAAATCAAAGCCAATATAAGTTATTGTTTTATATACCTCAATAATATATAAACCTAGTAACGGAACGTTGTTATAATAGCTAACTAGATGGTGGCCCGCACACTTGTGCGGACTAATATATATTTAAATAATTCAAATTTTAACATTTTTTAAAATTTCAATTTAATTTATTTTGTTTCAAATATTAAATTAATCAGAAGATATATTTTTTGTTATTACATGTAAAACATACCATCATCATAATAATAAAAATTTATTAATACTTTAAATTAACATAAAAGATAAATCTACAAAATAAACCATTAGCAATTATCAGTGAAACTTATGAAATCGTACTCTTCTTTATCAAAGTTTTAATTGCATTTTATATGAATTTTATGTTCATCTGACTTTATAATGACACATATTAACAAAATCTATAATAATTAAAAACATACTTATAATTAAGTAAAATTTTATAAAACTAAAATTGATAAATTATATATGTCTAGTAGAAACTCGATTTTTTTTTTAATTTTTAACGGTAAAAGATTGTATTTTTTAACTCATCACCCTTCAATTCAAATTCGTAAAAGCAATATCTCCTGCATAATATAGATTTCAAACATTAAACATTCATGATTTTGATGTGAATGAATCAAATTATTTACGTATTTATTGATTGGTGAGACAATTTGGTAAATAATCCGATCAAATGACATATAATAAATAATCATTTAGATTCCAAACATCAAACATTCATGATTTTGATGTGAATGAATCGAATTAGTTGGTATTTTTTATTAGTGAGATAATTTGGTGGCATAAAAGTGAAGTAAAATTTCTTTCTAAAATAAAATAAAAAATAAAAAATATTATATGATTCAATATTATGAAAGTAAACATCTTAATAAAACTATAAAATTTTATCTAAAATTTGATAATATTCTTTAATAATAATTATCTCTGAATATAATAAAAGTATTTATTAAATAATCACTAAAATGTTTAAAAACCAATTCAAAAATTATGTATTAAAATTAAGGATTCAACCTAAATAATAGAATATGACAAATAAGCTTCTAAAATAGTTAAACATGACAAATAAGCAAAATATCCTAAAATCATGGAAAATATGACAAGTAAGCAAAATAAAAATTACCACTTAAAATTATTCAAATATATAACAAATAAATAAAATTACCAACTAAAGTTATTAAGAACATAAGAAAATAAATAACCTAAATTATGGAGAATATGAAAAATAATCAAAACTAAAATTATCAAAAACATAATTAAAATTATTCAAAAATATAACAAATAAATAAAATTACCAATTAAATTTAACATGAAAAATAAATAAATAACCTAAATGATGGAGAATATAACAAATAATCAAAACTAAAATTTTAAAAACATAATAAATAAGTAAATTAGGTAAAATTATGAAAAACATGACAACTAAGCAAAATCATCTAAAATTATGGAGAGCATGACAACTAAGCAAAATCACTTCATAAATAATATTATAGATTGGTGAAAGACTGTTTTTCACTGCACCCCTCTGATTACTAACTTTACGTAATCACAGCATGTTGTATACTTTTGTTAACTTTGCCACTAAAAAGATATTTGCTGTTTTAAGGGGTCGTTTTTGGTATCCGCATAAACTTATACGCATTCAGAACTCGTAGTCGCGGAGTATACTGTATACATATACGCAAGATGTGTGTGTCAGTGGGTATGCATGTGCGTGAAATTTGAAATGAAAAATTACTTGGACAGTGGATTGGTATGGTAAAGACAACAATACAAAACAAATAAACTTTTATAATTCTTTCACGGGGCTTCAGCATAATGAGTCGTCATAGTCATTCAAACGTCCAAAACATGTTTTATTTATTATTACTTCATCAAAAAGTTCCCGAAGAGGTCCAGTTCAAAAAAGTTTCCGAAGGTTATAGCAACTAAACTATTTTCAACATTTGCTTGATAAAAAAAATATTTCAGCATTTTTTTTTGAAAAAAAAAACATTTTCAGCAATTGCTTTTTCATCTATGCATAACAACATAAGATTTCCAGAACAAAGTTCTGAAACCAAATCTTCAATTACGATTTCATCGAATACACATAATTAATTTTACGAAATTCTAATTAAAATAAACCTCAAATACTAAAAGAACCCTTCGTTCACTACAACTGCATACTTAAAATAACACTTTTCCTTTTGCATCAAATCACAATTGTATTTTTTAAGTACATAGATCGAACAATCATTTGAATTATGGTTACTAATTCAATAAGTCATAATAAGTGATTAACTAACTACATTGTGTAAAAGTTACTGATATATAATATATTATTTTGAGTGAAAAAAGTTACTGATGTAAAAGTGAATCACCATCATTGTCCCTAATTAGGGCAATATATTTGAAGCTTATATGATTCAAAAGAAAAACCCTAGCTGGTACTTTTTATACGCAATCAAATCGAGTTTGCTTTTTTCTTATTATTTGTTTTCAAACTTAGATTGAAAGGGTGGTAATAAAACCCTGCTTGTGTGTCTCATTTAGATTCTCTTAATGAATCAGCACGACAGTAACTATTCCACAGGGAAGACACGGAGAATGATGATCATCATCATGAATTGATGATATACACGCATGTATATATGTATGGTACACAATATACACACTCTGATGAGTCGTTGTCCAATGGGTTTATGCGTATTGACTGAAAGATTCCGTGAAGAGGACCACAGTGAGAAAATCATGTTACTGTTATCTGATCAAAACATTTTACACCAATAATTCAATTTGAGATCACAACAGAAAAGTGTTTCACTACTTCCTATGAACATTTATTACGCATCTCCAGACTCCAACGTCTGGTACGAACAGAACAGTTCTCATTACTTCAGCAGCGATTTAACATTTTGAATTCTAAATTAAAAAAAAAAAACTGAAAATTGCATAAGTATGTGTTATATATGTCACCAATCATTAATTTTTCTTATAATTGTGGCTATGGGATCAATGGATAATTGGAGATTACCAAAATCAAGCTTTGTGGTAAAGTAGGAGCTTTCGGTAATATCTATATATATAATTTTATTCGAGTTCTGTATCAATTTTAAAACTTGGGCTAAGAAAAATATTTTTAACTAATTAACCATACTATTCGGATATTCTTAGATGTTTTCATGTTTCCTAAAGTAAAAAGAGACGAAGGACAAAAGATATGAGAAGCGATTTAGTTAGGGTTTGAAGTAATCAAAGCTAACTATCGCGTGAAAAGTGGTAGATTTACAAGCGTTAATTACTCTTTTTTTGGTGGTCATGTTAAAAATGTTAATCACTCTTTATTCTCAAACATGAAAAACATCTAAGAATATTGCTCAAAAAAACATCTAAGAATCTCCGACAAGAGGGCGTGATTTACTCTTTATTCTCAAACATGAAAGGCTAAATATGGAAGTGGCCGTGAGATGGGGACTCGAATCTTATCTCCCTCTTCCTTTTTCAATCATTTTCGGTTCCCTCTTTCATCTGCATATATAGAATTTCATTACGTCGTAACTAGAAACCCTAACTCCTTCATTTGAATTCAGATTTTTTTTCATTTGTTTTCAGGAGTTTTTCACAACCCATTAATTTGAATTAACTGTGAGGCTTAATCATTTGAATAATAATTACTATAACTTCTTCAATTTGACGTTATTACTACTAAATGATTTGTTGAAGAGAGGATATCAAACATATGGATCAAATGGGAAATGGTTATTTCTCTATGAAAATAAATGTAAAATGACTCAAATTAACTTATGAGTAGTATAAATGTAGAAATTAAGCAAACTAAAAGTGACTTAAACGAATGATTAATGGTCTTTATAAAACAAAAAATGATTCCAGGTGAGAGGGGAATTTGTCAAAAATACCATTTTTCTTATACCACTTTTCAATTATACCTTAACCAACTATACCACTAGATTTTTACTAGCAAAATGACTATTATATCCCTAGTTAATTAAATCAACCACCGACGAATTCAGATTTGAGTAAAAAAAAAAGCACGACTTCGTCTTCTTCCCTGCAACTGATCCATTGCTGCAATCACCGAGCTTCATCTGCGACTGCCTCTGAGCTTGAGTTGTGTCCTCCGTTCATCCGCCGTAACCACTGCTGCTTCCATCTCGAGCCATCACCTCAGTCCAAGCCGCGTCGTCCGAGAGCTCACATCGAGCAGTACAGATTCGTCAAGTGATCGGTTCAGAAGGCTCGGGTTGAAAGGTTGATGATTGTCTTCAACGAGTTTATTCAATGCCACTTGCAGCTTCCCATTGATCAAAGTAATCGATTGCAAGAGCTATGTGGGTCTCAGATCGAATGTGAATCAAGTTCGAGTCGCTTCTCATCAAGTTGCAACTTCTCAGCGACGCTCTCTTGTCGTAAGAGCCAGCAACGGACACGCGAAGAATCTTGGAAGGAGCGATGCTGAGTGTGAAGCCGCCGCTGCTGCTGGAGATGTTCCCGAAGCTAGAAGAGACTGGAAAACCTCTCTAATTTCACACTCCTCCTCTTTCCGTTAATCCTAATGTTTGATTTTGCTCGCAGCAGCGTATGATCCGGAGCTCCGTTTGGTTTTCCGAGCTATACGAGCTCGAGAGTATCCTCTTCGGTCCCAGGTGAAGTTTCATTAAAGCAATCTTTGTTCTTATAGTGTTGGTTTCTTGATATCTGAGTAAGCAGCGTTACTTTTGGTTTGGTAGAGCAGTTACTTTAGCCCTTTACTGAAATCAATCCCTAACAAAGGAAGAGGTGAATGGCTTATGAAAGGGGAAGATATTGATGTTCGAGATGGTTTCATCCAGTCCCTCGAATCTAGATTCTTGTTTCTCGCTGCTGATGCTCGCTCCACTCTCAGGTAGCAGCCTTGCTTGCTTCTCTGTCCTTGAGAAATTATTAGACAATCATTTAGTAGATTCTTGTTTTGAGCTTTCACTAGGGTATTATTAAGTTTTTAATGAAGTAGATATGAACTCTGCAGAAGAATCTTATATCAATCACTCACAGATTTGAGATGCTTTTTAGACAGACATACCGTACATGTTTTAAATGATGTAATATGTCAATACAGGGTGGACAGTTAGCTGCCATTAACTTGGAATCACGAGCAGCTCTTCTTGCAGCCAAAAATGTAGTTACTTTTCTCCATCCTGTCGCTTTTGATCTATGTTTACAGAAACTACATTGTGACTTATACTTATCTTTAATTGATCACAGGGGTTTGTAGGAGCTGCATCCAGATACCTTGGCCTAAGAACAGTGATGCAGCTAGTGGGTCCAATGTTAGTATACACTGCCCCCTAATCCTAAGTTGTTTCAAATATATACTACAAAAGTTAGCTGCACTAGTAGGTACCTACCTGCATTTACATAACATATGCGAATGTGCAGGATGTGGGGGACGCTACTGGCAGATTTGGTTATTCAGATGCTTGAAACTGACTACGCTAGAATCTTACGAGCAATTTACGCGTTTGCACAGGTACTTTTTCGTCTCTTTTGTATGATAGGGCGTGAGAAGAGACTGGCGCAAGGGTTCTTTTCACCTCGCAAACGTATTTCTGCTACACATGCATCAGACAAGGAGAAGGTATTACAAAGTTAGAGGAGAAGGGTTCCCCAAAACCTTTGCCAAGCTCATCAAAACCATGATAGTATGGACCAGTCTGATAATAAAGTCAAGCTACGGTGGCAGGTTGTGGTATTTGGTTTTTCTATTTTCTTTAATAATCTCTAGGAGCAATATTGATGTTTTTTCGTGGTATTATTTGGTGCTGGTTGTGTTACCAAGCAGGTTAAATTTTTTTTTGCAAGATAAAATTATGGTATAAAACAGGTTGTTCTGGTTATTGCAGCGGGTCTTTCATTTTGATACGACTGTTTTAGCTCGACTTTTGTTCAATGCTGCAAGTTTGCATGAATGGGTTGTAATTGATTTTATTCACTTTTATAATTAATTTATAAGACTTTATAAAATGATTTTTAAACTTTCACATTGATTTATCAACTCCTACAATCTCATCATATACCCATCAACAAAACAAAAAAAAATCTCATATAAACCCTTATAAGAAGATTTAAATCTTTACAAGATGATTTATGAATTCTATAACTACACATACATGATACATCCACGATGCATTTGGTAAGGGTTTATAAACTTTATGAATGTTTTATAAAGCCTTAAAAGTTATGTATATATCTTTAAACCCCTTTATAAAATATTTTACAAACCCTTATAAATTCTTTTATTAAACTTTCTAAATGGTTATAAACTTTTTAAATGATTTAGAGTTCTTCTAACCGGTTTATTTTACTTTTATAAACCCATATAAATTGTCTAAGCAGAGATATTCTTTTATCTTTTATAAACCTTTATATATATTATTCAAATACTACATTATAACAACTTATAAATTGTTTTGATGTATTATCAGAATATCATAAAACCCAGATTTATAATAATATTAGTTTTAAAAGAGACATAAACTGATTTATAAACCATTTAAAACCCTTATAAACCCTTCATAAATTGGTGTATAAACTTTATAAATTGTATTTATAAGATTTATGAATGCTTTATAATCCCTTATAAATTATTTAAATGATTATATAAAACCTTATAAATATTTTGTATATTCTTATAAGTGATTTTATAAAGGTTTGTAAATCATTTATAGGAATATATATATAAAATATTGATAAGGGTTTATAAATGATTTCTAAATCTTTAAAAATGATTTATAAACATTTTTGATCTTTCAAATGATCATGTTGTAATCAATCCTTCTTGGTGCAATGATTGGTTATATTTATCATATGTTATGTATTTATGTATAAGCTCTAATAAATATTTATAACTGATTTACATACTCTTTTGAGGTGTTTATTACAATTTAACAGTCTAATTTTATATTTTAATAAAAAAGATTCATAATGGTTTATATGTTAATGTTTAAAAATGTTACAAATACATTCTTCTTGTCTTTTCTTGTTCTATAAAATCTTCTAAATTGATTTATAAACATTTCTAAATTGATTTTATAAACATTTCTAAATTGATTTATAAACCCTTATAAATTGTTATGAAGATAAGAAAATTCTTATAATCTTTTGAATAAACCCTTATAAATATTTATAAACCCTTATAAATATTTATAAACTCTTATAAACCCCATTAAAACTTTTATAAACCCTTAAATATCTTATATAATTTTTTATAAACTTATTTAAACCTTTTATAAACTCTTATAAATTTTATATAAAATCTTTATAAATATTTTTAAACCCTTTCGGCTTAAAGCGCAACACTTTGATACACAAGATTAAATTCATAAAACTAAAGAACACGTGCAAACTTTATAAAGAGGTGATAATACGTGGCAGACTCTGAGACACATGCGGACAGCAAGCAAAGCTCCACCGCTTCATAAATTTTGCATACCTTTATAAATTGTTTTATAATCTCTTATAATGGTGTATAAAGTTTATAAATTATTTTTATAAACCCTTATAAATCATTTACATACCCTTATAAACCCTTATAAATTATTATACAAACCATCATAAATTGTTTTATAAGGCTTTCTAAATGGTTATAATCTATTTTAGTTGATTTATAAGCCTATACAACTCTTACAATACCCCTTATAAAATGAATATAAACTTTCATAAAGTTTTTATAAACCCTTATTAATTTATTCTTTAATAAGGGTTTATAAGCTATTATAAATCAATTTATTCTTTATTAATTTATAACCTATACAACCCTTATTAATGAAGGTTTATGAATGTTTTATAATCCATTATAAATTATTTAAATGATTATATAAAACCTTATAAATATTTGGTATATTCTTATAAGCGATTTTATAAAGGTTCATAAATCATTTATAGGATTATATATATATATATATATATATATATATATATATATATATACTATTATAAGAGGTTATAAGTTATGTTGGGGTCAAAAACGGTTATCTCGAAATCAACGGCTAAGACTATTTGTCGTACGAAAAATCCTCCGAAGAATGCATACGAACACCCGCAAACCGAAGGAAACAAGCAGACCGCAGCCTGCCCCTAGGCGCCGGGCGCCTAGCGCCCGAGCTTGCCTCTAGGCGCCGGGCGCCTAGCGCCCGTGCTTGCCTCTAGGCGCCGGGCGCCTAGGCGCCCGTGCTTGCCTCTAGGCGCCGGGCGCCTAGCGCCCGTGCTGCCTCTAGGCGCCGGGCGCCTAGCGCCCGAGCTTGCCTCTAGGCGCCGGGCGCCTAGGCGCCCGTGCTTGCCTCTAGGCGCCGGGCGCCTAGCGCCCGTGCTTGCCTCTAGGCGCCGGGCGCCTAGCTCCCGTGCTGCCTCTAGGCGCCGGGCGCCTAGCGCCCGAGCTTGCCTCTAGGCGCCGGGCGCCTAGGCGCCCGTGCTTGCCTCTAGGCGCCGGGCGCCTAGCGCCCGTGCTTGCCTCTAGGCGCCGGGCGCCTAGCGCCCGTGCTTGCCTCTAGGCGCCGGGCGCCTAGGCGCCCGTGCTTGCCTCTAGGCGCCGGGCGCCTAGCGCCCGTGCTGCCTCTAGGCGCCGGGCGCCTAGCGCCCGTGCTTGCCTCTAGGCGCCGGGCGCCTAGCGCCCGTGCTTGCCTCTAGGCGCCGGGCGCCTAGGCGCCCGTGCTTGCCTCTAGGCGCCGGGCGCCTAGCGCCCGTGCTTGCCTCTAGGCGCCGGGCGCCTAGCGCCCGTGCTTGCCTCTAGGCGCCGGGCGCCTAGCGCCCGTGCTTGCCTCTAGGCGCCGGGCGCCTAGCGCCCGTGCTTGCCTCTAGGCGCCGGGCGCCTAGCGCCCGTGCTTGCCTCTAGGCGCCGGGCGCCTAGCGCCCGTGCTTGCCTCTAGGCGCCGGGCGCCTAGCGCCCGTGCTTGCCTCTAGGCGCCGGGCGCCTAGCGCCCGTGCTTGCCTCTAGGCGCCGGGCGCCTAGCGCCCGTGCTGCTTCTAGGCGCCGGGCGCCTAGCGCCCGTGCTGGCTCGGGTCTTCGAGCGACAATCTTCCGTGCACAAGTCCCAGGCCCCAGCCGTCAGAAGTCTGTACTTTGAATCTTTCCCGAGTCCTCGCGGAATGAATCATTGAGATTCCGCGTACAAAACTCTCGTCCTTACTCCAAACTAAGATCGTCGGAAACACTTCGGAAACTCGTAAGGTATCAACGGAAAGGAGGATCTTAAATTCTTCGTACGAAACAGTGATGGTTATCCTAAGACACCACTCATCTCAACTCTACGAAGGAATGAAGATCTTCCGAAGAAATCGTAAAAAACAGCGGAAGTCCTAGAGACGGCCCGAAAGGGACCAAACGCGATCGGACAACCCATTTACGATTATCTAGGATATGTACGACGATTTACGCGACAAGATAAATCCTAAATTTCCGGAAGGATAAATGTCAAGTTTCCCGAAGATAAACATGAAGGTCGACGAAAATGGAAAAAGCCCGCCTTGCGGCCCAGAAGGAGAATAGACCGTCATAGGAAGGAGTATATAAAGGAGCTTAGGGAGAGAAGGAAAGGCAGAGCAAAAAATCAGCGAGAGAGAGACCAGATCCGAAATCTAGGGTTTTAGAGAAATTCCTGCTAGCTTAGGGAACTTAGGACTTAGGAGGCTAGACTAGCGGAGCAAGACTTAGAACGTCTTGTCTCCTATTTTTCCGTTGTTTCTTCTTCAGCGTATCTCTACTTCCTGTTTTTCGGAAGAATATTGTATTCATCTTATCATCAATTCAATAAACGCCTTAGCGCGACTTTTCCGTATTTTTATCTTTTTATCAATTTCGTTTGGTTGTCGCAGAGAATCCGAGCCTTCAGGGAAAACTAGGTTTACTTAGTTTTCCTCCGATAAAACTTAACTAAAATCGACAGTGCGAATTTCGGTTCCCACAGTTTGGCGCTAGAAGGAGGGGGGGTCGGATTCTCTTACTCAAAAACCTACGATTGATAACGACAGCATGGCCACATCGCCTGTCCGCAACATCGTGTCGTTCGGGGACGGAGCAACGGCTAGTCAAGCCAAACCTCATGACGAACTCCTCGTCATCAGACTAACGATCCAGGACATCGACGTAGCAAGAATATTGGTCGACACCGGTTGCTCGACAAATATTATATATAAAAACACTCTCGAGAGAATGGGACTCGACCTAAGCATTATCACAAACGATCCCAATCCGATAATCGGACTCTCAGGAAACATCACAATGACCCTCGGCTCGGTCGATCTCTCGGTCAGAGCCGGGAGCGTCACAAAGATGGTGGAATTTTTGGTAGTCGACGGTCCTGCAGCGTATAACGCAATCGTCGGAACTCCATGGTTAAATTCCATGCAAGCAATACCCTCGACTTTCCACCTGTGCCTCAAATTTCCATCCCTCCTCGGAGTCGAAACAATACAAGGCGATCGTAAGACGCCGCAAGTCTGTTTGGCCGCAGGGTTAAAACGAAAAAACTCCGAGCCCGAAACTAACTCAAAAAAGCAAGCAACCCACGAACCAGCATCGCAAGACCCTCCAGAAATCATCTGGCAGTCGCGAAAAGCTGAAGCCCTGGAAGGGAAGCGTGAGCCCACTTGCGAACCAGTGATTTTGGTCTGCCTCGACGAGATTAACCCAGAACGATGCGTGGAGATTGGGGCCAATCTTCGCGATCCTTTAAAAACAGAACTCATCGCATGTCTCAAGAAGAACCTAAATACGTTCGCCTGGGCTGCGGAAGATATGCCGGGAATCGACATCAACATAACATGTCACGAACTCAACATCGATCCAACTCATAAACCCGTGAAACAAAAGAGGCGAAAGCTAGGTCCTGAACGAGCGACCGCGGTTAATGAGGAAGTCGAAAGGCTCCTCAAAGTCGGATCGATAACAGAAGTAAGATATCCCGACTGGCTCGCCAATCCCGTCGTCGTCAAGAAAAAGAACGGGAAATGGCGGGTGTGCGTCGATTTCACTGACCTCAACAAAGCATGTCCGAAGGACTGTTTTCCGCTCCCGCACATCGACCGTCTAGTCGAAGCAACCGCGGGAAACAAACTTCTATCATTCATGGATGCGTTCTCCGGATACAATCAGATCATGATGAATCCCGACGATCGCGAGAAGACAGCATTCATTACCGACAGAGGAACCTATTGCTACAAAGTAATGCCTTTCGGCCTAAAGAACGCCGGCGCCACATATCAACGGCTCGTCAATCGAATGTTTGCTGAACAACTCGGAAAAACCATGGAGGTATACATCGACGATATGCTGGTAAAATCTCTCGACGAACACGACCACGTACTCCATCTAGAGGAATGCTTCGAGAGATTAAACCAACACAACATGAAACTGAATCCAGCTAAATGCAGATTCGCCGTAGCATCGGGCGAATTTCTCGGATACCTCGTAACATTCCGCGGAATAGAGGCTAATCCAAAACAAATCAACGCACTGATAGAGATGGCCTCCCCGAGAACCAAGCGGGAAGTTCAAAGGCTGACCGGACGAGTCGCGGCCTTAAACCGGTTCATCTCGCGGTCCACGGATAAGTGCCTCCCTTTCTACGAAACTTTGAAGGGGAACAAAAAGTTCGAGTGGTCAGAGGATTGCCAGAAAGCTTTCCAACAGCTGAAACAATATCTGGCCACACCTCCAATCCTCGCGAAACCCGTAGTCGGAGAACCCTTGTTCCTCTACATCGCAGTGTCCGCGTCAGCAGTCAGTGGTGTTCTGATTCAAGAAGAATTCGGAGAACAGAAGCCAGTCTTTTACATTAGTAAAACGTTGCTGGATGCCGAAACTCGGTATCCGCTAATGGAAAAGTTGGCACTCGCCGTTATAACCTCGGCGAGAAAACTTAGACCGTATTTCCAATCTCATACCATCGTGGTACTTACCACTTTCCCGCTACGGACGGTTCTACACAGTCCAAGCCAGTCTGGTAGACTCGCGAAGTGGGCAATCGAACTAAGCGAATACGATATCGAATATCGACCAAAAACCTGCACGAAATCGCAGGTACTCGCGGATTTCCTGGTAGAATTACCCACGGCGGATTTAACTAACAAGGAGCCTGGTTCAACGTGGGATCTCTATGTTGACGGATCCTCGTCCAAGCAAGGATCCGGAATCGGGATCCGACTCACTTCACCAACGGGGGAAATCCTCGAGCAATCATTCCGCTTGGATTTTCACGCATCAAACAACGAAGCAGAGTACGAGGCGCTAATTGCTGGCCTACGACTAGCCCACGGGCTGAAGATTCAAAATATTCACGCTTACTGCGACTCTCAGTTAGTCGCAAATCAATTCAGCGGAGAATACGAAGCAAGGGACGAAAGGATGAACGCATATCTGAAGGTCGTCCAAGACTTGGCCAACGATTTTCAGCAATTTGCGCTAACCAGGATTCCCCGCTCGGAAAACGTCCAGGCCGACGCTTTAGCTGCTCTAGCCTCAAGCTCAGATCCGGGGCTTAAAAGAATAATCCCCGTCGAATTCATCGAGCACCCGAGCATCGGACCACCGGTAATCGCCAACCTAATCAGAGCGCAGATCGAAGGCGCCGAAGAAAACGAAGACCAGCCGGAAGACGACGCAGACCAAACAGACTACGGCTGCGACGCTCCCTGGCTAGAACCTATCAGAGCCTACATCGTAGATGGCACCTTACCCGCGGAAAAATGGGCAGCCCGGAAAATCAAAGTCCAGGCAGCACGATACGTAACCGTGGAAGGCGAAATCTACAAATGGCGATTCTCCGGACCTCTCATGACTTGCGCAGAAGGAGAGAAGGCGAGAAAAATTATGGAAGAGATTCATTCCGGATCGTGCGGAAACCACTCCGGCGGAAGATCTCTCGCAACGAAAATAAAACGCCACGGTTTCTATTGGCCCACTATGGTAAAGGATTGCGAGAAGTTCGCTCGGAAATGCGAGAAGTGTCAGCGGCACGCTCCGACAATTCATCAGCCCGCAGAAATCCTCTCCTCTATCTCATCTCCGTATCCATTCATGCGATGGTCAATGGATATCGTCGGACCTCTACACAAATCGAAACAGAAACGTTTCCTACTGGTCCTCACGGACTTCTTTTCGAAATGGGTGGAAGCAGAGTCCTACGCAAGCATCAAGGACGTACAAGTCGAGAATTTCGTCTGGAAAAACATCATAACCAGACACGGCGTCCCATACGAAATCGTAACGGACAACGGGTCTCAGTTTATTTCCACACGATTCGAGGCGTTCTGCGAGAAATGGAAAATACGACTTAACAAGTCAACTCCCAGATACCCGCAGTGCAACGGACAGGCTGAAACCATAAACAAAACCGTCCTGGACGGACTCAAGAAGCGCTTAGAAGCCAAGAAAGGACGATGGGCGGAAGAACTCGAAGGAGTCCTTTGGTCTCATCGAACCACTCCAAGACGAGCAACGGGGGAAACTCCCTTCGCTCTCGTTTACGGAGCAGAATGCATGATTCCGGCGGAAGTCGAATTTCCCGGCGTACGGGGGAGGTTTCTTCCCGAACGAGAAGACCTGAACAACGCCATGCTACTGGATAATCTTGATCTCGTCAACGAGCGTCGCGACCAAGCCCTCATCCGGATTCAAAATTATCAGCAAGCCGCCGCAAAATACTACAACGCGAACGTACGCCATCGCAGATTCAAAGAAGGTGATCTGGTTTTACGTAAAGTCTTCCAAAACACTGCCGAACGAAACGCAGGAAAACTGGGAGCGAACTGGGAAGGACCATACAAAATCATAAAAGTCGTCCGACCAGGTTCGTATCAAATCGCAAACATGCAAGACGTAAAAATCCCGAGAACTTGGAATGCGATGCATCTCAAGAAATACTACCACTAGAACATAAAACGTGGATAACAGAACTACGAGGTGGCTTGATCCTCGAAAGAGGTACGTAGGCAACCCGCCAACCGGCGGGTTCAGCTATCCCTCCGATTTAAAAGGGGGGAGTGGGGTGCGTGCACTCGTACACTCCCACAATTTTCGGAAAAAACCTAACTTTCGAAAACTTTCTACAATCAAATCGCTTAACAGCCTCAATAACGGATCCAGTATCCACTAAATACATCATAAACTACCATCCGGAAACGCTCCGCGATTCCTGAAAGTCTATAATCCTTTATGGCATAAGAAAAACAAACTTCAAAGCACTGCGAGACGTCGCTTCGTGCCTGAACATTCGTTTTTCGAATAAAACCTTCATACGCCTTCTAAACGGCATCGTATCGTTGTTGCTGATCACAACAAACGAACTCTAACGTCCTAAACAGACAAGCCACCTAAGGGTAGGCTCTTTTACATCCGACAAGGATCCCATAGCGCGCTATACAAAAACTCCAAATTTGGTTCAGCACTTCGTAAAGGAAGTAGCTCGATTCGTGCCCAGACAAATCATATAAGCCGATACCACTTCGCGGATTTTAAAACGGTACGAATCAGGTTAAAATCACAAACAGGCAAAACGAAAGCCGATTTGTCATCGCACAGCCTTAGTCTGAGAGTAAACCTAGGTCTTGCCCTAAACCCAGCTTTGCTGGTATCCTAACATCTCACAGGCAAAGCGTCAACGACGCGAGATCCCAAAACTTGTCTCTTCACTCGAGTCTGTGCGTTTCCACGAATTTTCGCGTAAGTCGTAAACCGCAGGAAAATCTCGCTTTGTACAAGCAACAGATTCGGTGATCATCAGGGAGGCAGGAATGAGACGACAACTCATATCCTGCCCCTCTAACTTTGACAAACAGAAGTTCTAAACACAAAATATTTCTTAAACGCAAACAGCAAGTTCATTACAATGCCCTAAAAGGGCAGGGATTCAAAGCCACCAACGGCCAGTCCCGAAACCATACATAATGGCCAACCAACGGCCGAAATACAATCAAAATAAAAATCCCTTCAAGGGATTGATCAACCTAGGCGTCCTCCGGAACGCCGCCTTCGTCCGCCGACTCGCCCGAAGCAAGAGCAGCCTCGCCATCGCCCGCACCGACCTCCTCACCGCCTTTGTCCGCGACAAGTCCGGTACCCTGGACCTCTGAGTCCGGAACCAGGGCTGCCGAAGAGGATGGGTCGGTAAGCTCCGTCGTAGTGCAGGCTCCCGTCTCCTCGAAGCGCTGAATCTTCCTCCTGAGACGTCGGACCTCCGAGGACTTGCTCTTCTTCTCCTCCTTCGCTTTGAGCAGAGAACTCACAGTCTTTCCCAAGTCACGTTCGAGATCGCTGATCCTAGCTTCGAGCGTCGATATCTGGGCGGCATGAGTGCTCTCGATCGATTGAAGCACAGCCTCGGTACGCTTCAGGGCCTCTCGCGACGAATCCAGCTCCTGGGACAAACGTGTGACCTCCGATCCGCAATCTCCAAGCATCCCGTCGATCAGCGACACAAACTGATTGCACAAAAGAAACGTGAGAATCGAAAGAATCAGTGAAAGAAGAGGGGATCTCACGAAAATACCTTAGAGCGGTGGTGCGTTAGCTTTGCCGAAACTTCGCCTTCCTCGCTCTTTGCACACCTTTTCCTCTTCGCTGATCCGGTAGCTCCAACTCTCGAACGTCCCTTCGATGGCGGAACAGCACTGGATGCGGGAAGTCCTAGAACGATCTCCCTCTTCTTTTCCGGAGGGGGAGGCATGACTTCCGCCGCATCCTCTGAAACCAGTATTGGCGCCAAAGAAGAGCCGTCTGGGCGAGCCTGAACGTCGAGCGCTTGCTCCGGAACAACAGTGTCTCCGGCAGGCGAAGGGATATCGGGTTCAGGGGCCGGAATCGTAGAGGATGGAGCAACAACATTCTCAGGAACCGAAACCGTGGAACCTGGAGCTAAAACAACGTCGGGTCCAGGAGTCGAAACGGGAGAAGCACTAGGACCGGCCACGCTGGACTCCATCAAGGCACGGCGTCGCTCCATCTTCTCCTGAAAAGAACTGAACCCCTCGACAAACGTCTGCGTAAGGGCAGGAACCTCTCGCGCCGGCGAGACTTGGTTGGCCTCGCTCATTTCGACGTCGGAATCTTTCTTTTCGTTTAGAGAGGAAGCCATACTTTCTAAGAATTGAGAAGGGGAAGGTGGGTGAGAAATGAGAGGGGGTGGAGTACTACTTATAAGAAATCAAAGGATAGTGGGATTTTTCGGAATAAAATATTCATAGTCGAAGATTTCGATTTTTCAAACATAAGATCTTCCGCGCGCAAAATCGCTCTCGCGTCTTCCACGCTGGGGGGCTAACTGTTGGGGTCAAAAACGGTTATCTCGAAATCAACGGCTAAGACTATTTGTCGTACGAAAAATCCTCCGAAGAATGCATACGAACACCCGCAAACCGAAGGAAACAAGCAGACCGCAGCCTGCCCCTAGGCGCCGGGCGCCTAGCGCCCGAGCTTGCCTCTAGGCGCCGGGCGCCTAGCGCCCGTGCTTGCCTCTAGGCGCCGGGCGCCTAGGCGCCCGTGCTTGCCTCTAGGCGCCGGGCGCCTAGCGCCCGTGCTGCCTCTAGGCGCCGGGCGCCTAGCGCCCGAGCTTGCCTCTAGGCGCCGGGCGCCTAGGCGCCCGTGCTTGCCTCTAGGCGCCGGGCGCCTAGCGCCCGTGCTTGCCTCTAGGCGCCGGGCGCCTAGCGCCCGTGCTGCCTCTAGGCGCCGGGCGCCTAGCGCCCGAGCTTGCCTCTAGGCGCCGGGCGCCTAGGCGCCCGTGCTTGCCTCTAGGCGCCGGGCGCCTAGCGCCCGTGCTTGCCTCTAGGCGCCGGGCGCCTAGCGCCCGTGCTTGCCTCTAGGCGCCGGGCGCCTAGGCGCCCGTGCTTGCCTCTAGGCGCCGGGCGCCTAGCGCCCGTGCTGCCTCTAGGCGCCGGGCGCCTAGCGCCCGTGCTTGCCTCTAGGCGCCGGGCGCCTAGCGCCCGTGCTTGCCTCTAGGCGCCGGGCGCCTAGGCGCCCGTGCTTGCCTCTAGGCGCCGGGCGCCTAGCGCCCGTGCTTGCCTCTAGGCGCCGGGCGCCTAGCGCCCGTGCTTGCCTCTAGGCGCCGGGCGCCTAGCGCCCGTGCTTGCCTCTAGGCGCCGGGCGCCTAGCGCCCGTGCTTGCCTCTAGGCGCCGGGCGCCTAGCGCCCGTGCTTGCCTCTAGGCGCCGGGCGCCTAGCGCCCGTGCTTGCCTCTAGGCGCCGGGCGCCTAGCGCCCGTGCTTGCCTCTAGGCGCCGGGCGCCTAGCGCCCGTGCTTGCCTCTAGGCGCCGGGCGCCTAGCGCCCGTGCTGCTTCTAGGCGCCGGGCGCCTAGCGCCCGTGCTGGCTCGGGTCTTCGAGCGACAATCTTCCGTGCACAAGTCCCAGGCCCCAGCCGTCAGAAGTCTGTACTTTGAATCTTTCCCGAGTCCTCGCGGAATGAATCATTGAGATTCCGCGTACAAAACTCTCGTCCTTACTCCAAACTAAGATCGTCGGAAACACTTCGGAAACTCGTAAGGTATCAACGGAAAGGAGGATCTTAAATTCTTCGTACGAAACAGTGATGGTTATCCTAAGACACCACTCATCTCAACTCTACGAAGGAATGAAGATCTTCCGAAGAAATCGTAAAAAACAGCGGAAGTCCTAGAGACGGCCCGAAAGGGACCAAACGCGATCGGACAACCCATTTACGATTATCTAGGATATGTACGACGATTTACGCGACAAGATAAATCCTAAATTTCCGGAAGGATAAATGTCAAGTTTCCCGAAGATAAACATGAAGGTCGACGAAAATGGAAAAAGCCCGCCTTGCGGCCCAGAAGGAGAATAGACCGTCATAGGAAGGAGTATATAAAGGAGCTTAGGGAGAGAAGGAAAGGCAGAGCAAAAAATCAGCGAGAGAGAGACCAGATCCGAAATCTAGGGTTTTAGAGAAATTCCTGCTAGCTTAGGGAACTTAGGACTTAGGAGGCTAGACTAGCGGAGCAAGACTTAGAACGTCTTGTCTCCTATTTTTCCGTTGTTTCCTCTTCAGCGTATCTCTACTTCCTGTTTTTCGGAAGAATATTGTATTCATCTTATCATCAATTCAATAAACGCCTTAGCGCGACTTTTCCGTATTTTTATCTTTTTATCAATTTCGTTTGGTTGTCGCAGAGAATCCGAGCCTTCAGGGAAAACTAGGTTTACTTAGTTTTCCTCCGATAAAACTTAACTAAAATCGACAGTGCGAATTTCGGTTCCCACAAGTTATATAATCTTTTCATGAAACTAGTATTTTCTGAGTTTTATAATACTTTATAAAGAGTTATAAGTTATAAAATCTCTTCATGAAACTAGTATTTTATGAGTTGTATAAGAGTTTATAAGGGGTTATAAGTTATATAATCTTTTCATGAAACTAATATTTTCTGAGTTTTATAAAGGTTTATAAGAGGTTATAAGTTGTATAATATTTTCATGAAACTAGTATTTTCTGAGTTTTATAATACTTTATAAGGGTTTATAAGTTATATAATCTCTTCATGAAACTTGTATTTTCTGAGTTGTATAAAGGTTTATAAAGGGTTATAAGTTATATAATCTTTTCATGAAACTAGTATTTTCTGAGTTTTATAAAGGCTT
Source organism: Hirschfeldia incana (assembly GCA_026261945.1). NCBI lineage: Eukaryota > Viridiplantae > Streptophyta > Magnoliopsida > Brassicales > Brassicaceae > Hirschfeldia > Hirschfeldia incana. The sequence goes on along the minus strand of JABCMI010000053.1, from coordinate 1,533,419 downwards.
ATAAGGGGTTATAAGTTATATAATCTTTTCATGAAACTAGTATTTTCTGAGTTTTATAATACTTTATAAAGGTTTATAAGTTATATAATCTCTTCATGAAACTAGTATTTTCTGATTTTATAAAGGTATATAAGGGGTATAAAGTTATATAATGTCTTCATGAAACTAGTATTTTCTAAGTTTATAAAAGTTTATAAGGGGTTATAAATTTATAAGGGGTTATAAGTTATATAATCTTTTCATGAAACTAGTATTTTCTGAATTTTATAATGCTTTATAAGGGGTTATAAGTTATATAATCTCTTTATGAAACTAGTATTTTGTTTATAAGGGGTTATAAGTTATAAAATCTCTTCATGAAACTAGTATATCTGAGTTTTATAAAGGTTTATAAGGGGTTATAAGTTATATAATCTCATCATGAAACTAGTAAATCTAAGTTTTATAAAGGTTTATAAGGGGTTATAAGCTACGTAATACTTTGCAAACTATTATATCTGAGTTTTATAAGGGTTTATAAGAGGTTATAAACTACATAATACTTTATAAATTAGTATATCTGAGTTTTATAAGGGTTTACAAGTGATTTTTTAATAAGTTATAAGATACTTTACAAGGACTTATAACTTATATAATCTTTTCATGAAACTAGTATATCTGAGATACATGGGCCAGCTATAAACATTTGTTTGTTTATAAACTATTATAAATGGTTTAAATACAAAACTGTTTTTGTATATTCATATGATTGGTTTTATAAATCCTTATAAACACACATTAATAAGTTTATTAATCATCATAGATACTTCCTTCTTGCAAACACAATTATTCCATCGGAGAATACATAAATTCAGATTGAAAAACTGAAAGAAGGATCATATCCAATGATGTATTTTTTATTAATCATTTAGGGATTTTAAGAACTTTATACAGGCATGAAGAAACAAATTGTTTACATACCCTTTATAAACAAATTAATAAGCCCCTATAAATGGTTTCTAAACTTTCTATAAAAAAATATGAACTTTATAAATGTTTTATAAAACCTTATAAATTATTTACATACCTTTATAAATCTTATAAATTATTTTACAAACCTTATAAATTGTCTTATAAGCCTTTTTAAATGGTTATAAACTCTTATAAATGATTTAAAGACCTTCTAACTGATTTTTTTTATAAACATTTAGAAACGGTTTTATAGACTTTATAAAATTCTTTATAAGCCGCTATTATAAATGGTTTACATACTCTTACAAATAATTTATACACATTTATAAATGATTTACAAACATTTATAAATGATTTACATAGTTTATAAATGATTATAAACTTTATAATAAGATATTAGCAAACAATATCTCAAATTCATTGCCTCGATATGTTAAATTACTCTAGTACAGTGTGAATTGTTTTGACTAGTAATTTTTGTTTCTAAATTACGCTCACAAGGATAAACAATTGGAAATGATAATACCTTTTATTTTTGAGTGGTTAAAGATTGGAATGCAGACTTTATATGTTTGAGTTTTGTGAGTGAAGTCTCTTCTCACTTTATGGACTGGTCATTAAATAAAAATTGGTCTTTTTGGATGGAAGTGTTTCTGGTGGGTACAGCCAACGGGTAAGCAGAGGACTAGAGGTTATAAATTGTTTTCATAAACTTTATGAATGTTTTATAAAGTCTTATAAATTACGTATATACCTTCAACACCCTTATAAAATATTTTATAAACCCTTATAATTTTTTATTAGATTTTCTAAATGGTTATAAACTTTTTAAATGATTTAGAGTTCTTCAAACTGATTTATTTTACCTTTATAAACCCTTATAAATTGTCTAAACGAAGATATTTATAAACTTTTATATATATATATATGTTATTCAAATACTACTTTGAATCTGATAATAAATTATTTATAAATCCTTACAAAGTTATTTATAAGCACTTATATAGTTAATAAATTCTTATGAATACATTTTACAAACCCTTACAGAGATGATTTATGAACTCTTGTATCTTATGAATACATTTTACAAACCCTCGTTGTTCCTTGCTAAACTCTTATAAAATATTTTACAAACTCTTATAAATTATTTTATTGGATTTTCTAAATGATTATAAATGTTTTTGATGTATTATCAGAATATCACAAAACCCAGATTTATAATAATATATAAGTGATATAAACTGATTTATAAACTCTTATAAACCCCTCATAAATTGATGTATAAACTTTATAAATTGTTTTTATAAACCCTTATAAATTATTAATAAATGGTGTATAAAATTTATAAACTTTATGAATGTTTTATAAACCCTTATAAATTATTTATATATCCTTGAAACCCCTTACAAAAATTCTACAAACTATTTGCATTTCACCCTTCACTCCTGCTCAGTTCACATTCTTTTACATCGAATGTGTTTTGTTTTGGAACTTCAAAGGATCCAGTGAAGAAAAGACTCGACACTTTAATAACAATTAGTTAGTTTTGCCAGAGAAAGAAATATTTCAAACTCAAATCTCGTTCTCTGTCTTAAAATTTTCATTCACCCTCTAATTATAGTTAATTATCTTCTGTTTTTATTTGTCATATGTGCAGTGATGGGAGGTTGATTCTTCTCATTAAGATGGATTAGAGATTTCGTGTCTGTATGTATGGGTGAAGAAGTAGGCAAAGTTCAGTCCTATCATCTCCCCCGAGTTGTACTGCTCCTGAGTTGGTGTAGCCATATCACCACGCAGATTAAGCTGACTCAGAGTTGGTGTAGTCATATCAACTCCCCTGAATGGAGTAACACCAGTAGTGTAAGCACTTGCCATAGTAGCTGGCATCTCATCCCACCTAGAACGCTTCGGTGTTGGCGTCGCGGACCGGAGTTGCGTCCCAAGTAACACCTGAAGGAGTCTCAAGAGGAGTAACACCACCACCTGGTGTAGCATCAGAATCAGTCACACGCCCAGGCGTAGGAGTCTCATCCCATCTTTTCATCCCTCTTCTTCCAACAGACGGTGTTCACCAGCTCTCCCTGGAGTAGCATCCCATTTACCAATCCCTGGAGCTGAATCAGCAACATCCCAATCAGAATCTGAAGCTTTAGCTTTCTTTCCACCACCACCGTCTTCTTCAGCGTGGTCCCATCTGTTGCTCCTCTTGGAAGAATCAATTATAAGTTATTTTATAAAGTTTTATAAATCATTTATAGGATTATATATATATATACATTATTATAAGGGGTTATAAGTTTATGAGAAGTTATAAGTTATATAATATTTTCATGAAACTAGTATTTTCTGAGTTTTATAATACTTTATAAGGGGTTATAAGTTATATAATCTCTTCATGAAATTAGTATTTTCTGAGTTTTATAAAAGTATATAAGGGGTATAAAGTTATATAATCTCTTCATGAAACTAGTAATTTCTAAGTTTATAAAGGTTTATAAGGGGTTATAAGTTTATAAGAGGTTATAAGTTATATAATCTTTTCATGAAACTAGTATTTTATGAGTTTTATAATACTTTATAAGGGGTTATAAGTTTATAAGAGGTTATAAGTTATATAATCTCTTCATGAAACAAGTATTTTCTGAGTTTTATAAAGGTTTATAAGGGGTTATAAGTTTATAAGGAGTTATAAGTTTATAAGGAGTTATAAGTTATATAATCTCTTCATGAAACTAGTATATTTGAGTTTTATAAAGGTTTATAAAGGGTTATAAATTGTTATAAGTTATATAATCTCTTCATGAAACTAGTAAATCTAAGTTTTATAAATGTTTATAAGGGGTTATAAGCTATGTAATACATTATAAACTATTATATCTGAGTTTTATAAGGGGTTATAAGCTACATAATACTTTATAAACTAGTATATATGAGTTTTATAAAGGTTTATAAATGATTATATAAAACCTTATAAATATTTGGTATATTCTTATAAGTGATTTTATAAAGGTTTATAAATCATTTATATGAATATATATATATATATATATATATATATATATATATATATATATATATATATATATATATATATATATATATATAATATTGATAAGGGTTTATAAATGATTTCTAAATCTTTAAAAATGATTTATAAACATTTATAAATTATTTATAATCCCTATAAAGCCTTATAGACTGAATTTATAAACTCTTATAAATGACGTATACGTTAATAATTTATTTAGAAAGCCTTATAGATTAATTTTATAAACTCTTGCGGATCACGTCTTCCCTTGAGAGACAGCAAAACTTGTCCCGGCTTGAAGCCCTGGGTTTTATTTAAACCCTTTATAAACCCTTATAAATTCTATATATATATATAATCTGTATAAACATCTTTAGACCTTTTTTGCTTAAAGCCCAACACTTTGATACACAAGATTAAATTAATAAACTAAATAACACGTGCAGGCTTCGTAAAGAGATGATGATATGTGGCAGATTCTGAAGCACATGCGGACAACAAGTAATGCTCCATCACTTCAGAAATTTTACATACATTTATAAATTATTTTATAATCCTTTATAATGATTTATAAATTATTTATATACCCTTATAAATTATTTACATACCCTTATAAACCTTTATAAATTATTATAAAACCATTATAAATTGTTTTATAAGGCTTCCTAAATTGTTATAGACTCTTTTAGTTGATTAATAAACATATACAACTCTTATAATACCCCTTATAAATTCTATTATTAGACTTTTTAAATAGTTATAAACTATTTAAATAGTTTTATGAATATTTACTTCTAAAGTTTTGTAAATATTTATAAACTCTTATAAAAGAAGAGTTTATAAACTCTTGAAAAAGATTTACTAACTCTTATTTAAACTGTGCTATGAAGAATATTAAACTCTTATAATATTTTTATAAATCTGTACATGCAGAATCATAAACGTTTATAAATATATTTATAAGACTTTATAAATACATTTATAAGACTTTATAAATGATTTATAAAACTTTATAAATTCTTATTTATAGGAAGACTTATAAAGTTAAAAGAATAAAAATGGTTTATAGACTTCATAAATGTCTTTATAAGACTTTATATGTGGTTTATATACTCTTACAAATAATTTATAAACATTTATAAATGATTTACAAACTTTATAAATGATTTATAAACCCTTATAAATATTTTATAAGTATTTATAAATGATTTATGAATCTTCATAAATGATTGATAAACATTTATAAATTATTTATAATCCTTATAGAAAACTATGTTCAAGTTTGTTATACATATCCTTATAGACTGATTTTATAAACTCATATAAATTAATTATACATCAACTCCAAGGCACATGCGGACAATAAGCAAGATTTCATCGATTCATAAATTTTACATGCCTTTATAAATTATTTTCAAATCATTTATAATGGTTTATAAATTTTATAAAGAGATGATGATACATGGCAGATTCTGAGGCACATGCAGACAGCAAACAAGGCTCTACTGCTTCAGAAATTTTACATACCTTTATAAATTATTTTATAATCCTTTATAATGGTTTATAAATTTTATAATGGTTTATAAATTTTATAAAAAGATGATGATATGTGGCAGATTTTGTGGCATATGCGGACAGCAAGCAAGATTCGACCGCTTCAGAAAATTTTACATACCTTTATAAATTATTTTATAATCATTTATAATGGTTTATAAATTTTATAAAGAGATGATGATACGTGGCAGATTCTGAGGCACATGCGGATAGCAAGCAATGTTCTACTCTATCGCTTCAGAAATTTTACATACCTTTATAAATTATTTTATAATCTTTTGTAATGGTTTATAAATTTTATAAATTATTGTACAAACCATTATAAATTATTTTATAAGGCTTTCAAATGGTTATAGACTCTTTTAGTTGATTAATAAACCTATACAACTCTTATAATACCCCTTATAAATTCTATTATTAGACTTTATAAATGGTTATAAACTATTTAACTATTTAAGTTAGATAATCTCTTCATGATACATGAGCCAGCTATAAACATTTATAAGTTCTTATTTATCAGCTTTTTCATCTCTGAGTTTATATAATCTTTTCATGAAACTAGTATATATAAGTTTTATAAATTGTTTTATAAGTCTTTCTAAATTGTTATAGATTCTTATGAATAATTTAGGAACTTTATAGAGGCATGAAGAAATAAATTGTTTACATACATTTTTATAAAAGGTTTATACACTTTTATAAATGATTAATAAGCCCTTATTAATGGTTTTCTAAAGCTTTATAAGAACTTTTATGAACTTTATGTGCGTTTTATTAACTCATATAAATTATTTACATACATTTATAAACCTTATAAATTATATTACAAACTATATAAGTTGTTTTATAAGCCTTTTTAAATGGCTATAGACTCTTATAAATGATTTAGAGACCTTCCAACTGATTTCTTTTATAAACATATATAAACCCTTTATAGACTATATAAAGTTGTTAAAAGTTCGTCTTCATAGATTGTGCCGAACGAAACACTTCATCTTGTGCCTCATCACAGTGGCAATCTGAAGAGTTTCCACCAGGGATCGATAAAACTCCCACCGAGCCGTTACAGGCGTTGTTGGAATCAGAGACAGTCTGCTAGCTAAGGTTGCTTACACACTCCTCGCTACAGGTAGTAGTAGTCTCAAGCACAGACTTTGGCGATAAATTCATTGGAGTGGCTTCAAATAGTATCTTCAGCTCTTCAAACGCACTAGTGAAACAAGGAGTTCTTTCTCTTGCGTAGATTAACACATTCTTCCCTCATTCTCCAGACCTGCGAAAGGAAAATTTTCCTTTGTTGATACCCTTTCAGAGAACTCTACCAAAAAGTAAAGTGCACAAATCAAAACGAAACCATCGTTAGCTTATATTATTACCTTTACGTCATCAAAATTATGCCATGTCTCAGAAGCTGATTTCACATAAGCTGAGTGATGGCCAAAATGTATACATATTGGTGTGTCCATCACCAAACGCATACCTGAGGAATCTGAGCAACATATTGCCTCGGATTGACTTGTTTGACAGATAATTGACAATCCTTCAATAAAAAGTAAAGCAAATTAAAACAATGAGACTGTATATCAATGTCTCCACTTGGCTAAAGAAAGAAGCTTTCGCACACTTAGATAACAACCAGCACAATAAACAGTATAAATAAACCATCGACAATTCTTAAATCTACATGGAAGTTTCGTAGCACAGCCCTCTCAAGTTTCTGTGGAGGCTAAAACGGAATTACAAAAACCACTCTCAATGACACTCACCTTGAGAAGATCAAGAGTATCAGTGGCCATGCGTCCCTTGCTAGGAAGACCTAGACGAATCTGGTTTCTCACAGATATGGCGTCTGTGACTCTGTTCTGAACAAAGCTCTGAGCGTGGGAGGCGCACGAAGTGACCATCCTCACATAAGTCGTGCCGTCGCCGGTCGATCTCGCCACCGTCGTCGCTGATCTAGCCGCCGTCGCCGCTCGAGAAGTCGCATTGCCGTCGCCGTGATCTGTCGAAGATTTCTCTCGAGAGAGAAAGAGATATGAAATTAGATTATAATTTTGAGAGGGTTATTTTTGTCTTTTGCCTATTAATGATCTAGGTATTTTTGAAAATGTCATTCTTCTAAGTGTATATATGAAAAGTGGTACCAAACAAAGTGTAATTGTGAAATTTCCCCAGGTGAGAGTGTAGGGATTGGTGGAACATCTTTGATATAATGTAGTTATGTATGTGTGCCCGTATGTTTTTATCTCTTCTCCTTCGTGCTTCCAAAGAGCCAACATGTCACCTTCCCCAGATATATATATATATATATATATATATATATATATATATATATATATATATATATATATATATATATATATATATATATATATATATATATATATATATATATATTTTCTATTATCTTTGTGCGTGTGCGCAAAATAATGATCAAGAAAATATTTTAACTCTTACAATCGTATAACTTCAGAAACAAGAACATGATTATATATACGTGTGTAAGTGAAAATATTAATGGTGAAGCAAATAGATATAATAACTCTTGAGACACCAAGAACCTTAGAAATAAGAACAATGTGGGCGAAGCCACCTTGTAGTCTCTGTGTGCATGTGCACCCCCCAATAATATTCATTTTCCTATTTATGTGAGAAAAATCATCAAAGATTTAGTAGATTGGTTGGTCAAGCATAGGTTGTGCACCCCCTAACAATTCAGGTTCGATCTTCTATTAGTATTTTTTTCTTTTGTTATTAATTGTGCACCCATTAGAAAAAATTCCTAGCTTCGCCCGTGATTACCAGTGCTTATTAGGGAAACACTAACTGAGAAGATTACACACAAAAACAGTAATCGTGCACTAATGAATACACACACAAATAGAAATACACGATTTTATATGTATATAAATTCATAGATAAACATGCTAAAGTTTAAACACTGACACATGTGATGTTACTAAAACCTCACTAATAAATAGCTTAGGCAACTCAAGGATTTGCTAAGAGACTTTGGATGTTAATAATGAAAAACGCAATCAACCAGAAAGATAATCAACAACATCATCATTGGGTACAAAGTAAACATGCAATAAAATACAAACCATCTCAAATTTCTCAAATAATTCAATATTAAATTAAAACCCTAGTAGTGATCAAGAAAATCAAGAATCATGTATTGTTGCTCTTGTTCATGATGGAGGAGGAAGAGTTGGATTCTGAAGTTGATCAAGTGGCGACGAAGACGACAATATACCACGAGTGTGTTTGTTGTTATGTAACCAAACCTTAAGAACTTGTCTCGGAACTCCAGTCTCTTGGCAAAACCTCTGAATCACTTCATCATCTTGTCTCTGAATTCTCCAACCAATCCTCTCAGCTAAACCTAACATTCTCTCCTTCTGCTCAGCCGTGAATTTAGTCCTGAACCTCTTCCTGACCCCTCCTGCCTCCGCAGAAGAAGTCTCCATTCGATCTTCTGATGGTGGAGGAAGAGCCAACTGGAGAGGAGAAGCTTGGGACGGCGGTGGTCGATAACTCACCGGAGATGGAACACGGTAGACTCCCGGCGGCGGCGGCGTGAGGTGGTGGAAGTAAGGTAATTCCTTGCGGTGGAAGTTACGGTGACAGCCACAAGCGGCGCATTTTAGGGCGTCGATGGTACCTTCGATTCCAGCTGGCAAAAACTCACCACAACCATCCACCGCGTGTCCTCCTATGTCCACCGCTTGATTCTTGAGACACTCACGGAACCTGAACCTAGAACCGCCGTGAACCACCATGAATCCTCCACTGCCCGTTGAGGTTGTTCCAGGACTTTCAGTGGAGGACCTGAGGATGTGCGACGGTATAGGAAGAGGAGGAGAGTCGCAGACGGGGTCGTCCTCTTCTTCTTCGTTGTTTGTGTTGTCTTCAAAGTCCATTGAAGCAAGTGGAGATGGTGAAAATACGTTGTTGTTTTCTGTGAACAAGAAGTTAAAGAAGAAGAAAAAAGAGAGAACATGGACATCAAAGGTTATCTATTTCTCTCTTTTATCTCTTTGTTTAGATTTAGAATTTGAGAAATGATTTATTTAATTTTGCTTTGTAATTTTTTTATTTTAGTTTTGTTATATGCATCCTTGTTTATTGGAGATTAGAATCTAATGAACATGAAACTAATAAACATTTTATGAATCTTAATGGGAAGTTCTCACAAAAGTTCTCAAAGTATTAAAATTAAACATTTTAAGTAAATCTTGTTTATGAATCTCAAAATTATGAGAACCTTTTTTCTAAAGTATCTCAAAATATTTCACTCAAGAAGCAATTTTCACGGTTTAATTGAGATATCTTTAATAAAATGTGAATATTAATCACTCGGATACTTTGTGAAAACTTCGATGGAGTTGGGAGTTACTCTGATAACTTTGTTTTTAACCACACTTTGTAACGATTTTTAATATATTTACATGATTTGTTCCTTTTAAATTTTAAATAATCATTTTCTAGTATGCAATGTTTTCTCTTTTAAAAAATGATGCTTCAAAATGTAAAATGTTATAAAAAATTATCCTAACTTTAAGTTTATTGAAACTTTTAATCAATTATAATTTATTGCTTTTTATGATTATTTAAAATTATTTTCAGTTATGTTATTTATAGAGAAGACTGAAATTTTAAATTTTTGTGATTCTAGATGAAATAGATGGCGTATAATTTTAACATAGTTGTAAGTTCAAACACTATATACCCTTGTTTTTTGTTTTGTCAACCAAGCAGTAAACACACATATAATTAATTAGTTACTACTACTATCTCGGTCAATTATATTACATGGAGTATAACTTTTTGGAAAATTAAAAAGGATTAGATATATATAAATAAACTCGATTTTTGTCCAGGTGCCAATCTTATAAATATAAATGCATTAACATTTATGCGATAAAGTGATGGGCAGTCAAATCACATCAAACTCAATAATGCCCTTAATAATTTCAAGGTCTGAATTTTGTTGACAACTTTTCAGAATTTTTACTGAAGTATTCATTATAAATGAAAAAATACACTGTATTTTTTGTCATGAAAGCTTAAGTACGTGCAGATAATCTGACAAGGTTAAAGAAGAAACGAACGAGGTGGTCATTTTTCAGCCCTTAAACGTCTGATTAATTAACACATGCAAACATTAGATCAATGTCACCAGATTTTTCTTTTGTCTATGTTTTTTAGTATTTTATATCAAATGATTTCACCAAGTGCACTAATACTATAATACTCATAGAAATTATCTTTAATGACTAGTCTCACAACTTCAGGCGTCAATAGGTTAAAATGTAAAGTTAAATTTTGATGTTATGAGCAAAAATGTAGAAATTTAAACAGACTCTAGGGAAGAAATGAGTTTGTGTCAAAAAAGAAAGGGAATAAATGAGCAAATGGATACTGAAAGTGAAAGACGTTTGAGATGACATTCTTACCTGTTCTTGTCAGCTGGCGGGAAACCGCTTTCCTGCGTAGAGGCACACAGAGGATTGGCCTCCGTTCATAATTCCCCAATCAAACCATTTTTTACATTTCACATAACGATACAAAAATATCAAATTTATAACACAATGGATGGATGATTTCGTCTTGGGAATAGGTTAAACAGATTTTCGGAATGCTTAATTTCAAGAGATAACATAAGGAGAAACTATAAACAAAAATGGCATGCAAAATTATAAAACTAAAAGAGATGGGAACAGCTTACCAAAACAGAAATTTAGGCTCTCAATGGTAATCAACCGTCTCACACCGTACCGCTGTGAATAGTAACAAAAATCTCTACATATATTTATATATCTATACATTTTTATTAGTATAATTACACCGCAGTTGTTTCGCACGTTACAATTCAGAGCACCTATACATACTTGGTAACATGACACCTTCTGCTAACTGAGTCACATGAAATTTTATCCAAATCCAAGATATATAGAATGTATAAAATTCGTATGAATAAAAACTATATTCAATTAGAATTCACGATCCGCTGTCGAACTTATTCCATTCCATTTAATGTTATGTCTTGAAGAGGATTCGAACCTCCATGTTTTTTAGCACAAGATTTTTTTCCAATTATGAAGCATGGCTGAGTGATCATATTCACACTCCAGAGATTGTGAAAGATGTTCCACTAGAAATAGTTTCGTTATTGCTTCGATTCATATTCCCCAAAAAGTGGTGCCTTCGACAATATATTTTATACGCTTATCTCTTGAAGAGGATACAAATTTGTGATGATTTACAATTGTGAATTGTCACAGCCCATATCGACCTCTATGATTCTGAATTTACAATACTAAAATAAAATAAAATAAAGCGAAAAAGCAACCGTCTTTGTCTAGCTCCTTTCATATAAGATTGTGGTGGATCTGCGTTTCATGCTGTTGGTGTTGATGTTGGGTTTAGAAGGTGTGCTTAACCTTTGTTGGTGTTGGAAGGGGTCGGTTACTGCGGTGATCGTCTTATCTGCGTGCATGCATGTCTCCTCTTGAAGGTTTTGGGGCTTCAACTCTTTAGCATCAGGTCATTGGAGACGGTAGGTTACTGGGTCACACCCTACGTCTTCTATGGTTGTGGCAAGTTTCATGCCCATAGCTCCTAAGTGGTATGAAGTGGTGTCATTGGAGATTTTCAATAATAGCTGGCTTGAACTTCCTTAATAAAGTTTAATCTTTGATTCCTTCTCTTCCAGTTGCATCTTCGCTATTTGCAGTGTTTGTGTTGTTTGAATTGATCTGATTTTTGTTTATCCTAGCTATAGTATGCTTCTTTGTTCCCGGTAACTGGTATGTGGTTCGCCGGCTTATGTTTCCAGGGATTGTTGTTCATCCGCTGAGGCATAGAACGGAACCACTACGAAGGAGTTCAGGAGGCCTGACTCTGCTCTATTGCTTATCGGCTTAGAGTTTCAAAAGCTTGTGTAACCTCTGTTTCAATCTATAAAATATCATCGAGGAAAACAAAGTTCCTCTTCTTTAGTGCACATCCATCCTTTTTTTCTCACATCATTTTGTTTTTGAGATATTCTAAAAAAACTGTGAAATATTTAATAAATGTATGTCACTTTGTAAGTGGATCTACTTATAATATACAAATTTTGTTTACATAATTACTTATAAGTATTAATATTTAATATTTGAGATATGAAAGTATATATTGCGTCACTATTGATGTTCTTAGAGTATCCACAATAAAAAAAATTCAGAAAAAATATCATTGATTAATATACTAAAAGTAAGTGAAAAGTAAAAAATAAGAATCAAAATAAAAATTAAATTAGAGAGAAGTCTTTCTTCTGAAAGACTCTCCTTAGATGTTGAGAGACTCACTTGCAAGTTATCATATTATCATTCTTTATGGAATTTGTCAAAATTAATTAAAATAAATAATATATTTAGTTATATATGATATATTTAGTTCCTTTAATATTTAGTTCCTTTAACAAAAATAAATAAATAATATATTTTGTTTCTGAGGAATTTATGTTGGTACTAAATACAATAAAACCTCTATAAATTAATAATGTTGGAACTTTGAAAATTTATTAATTTATAGAGATATTAATTTACAAAATTTTCTTTATTTAGTTTTTTTATTTTAAGATATATTTATTCTAAGATAAGAGAAATATTTGATTTTAGTGTATAGACATTAATTGTTATTTTATGAAATATGACATTTAAATTAACTTTATTACATGATTTGGTGTGTATAATATATATTACATAGAAACTAAATGTGGTTTTAGATATAATATTAATAAATCTCATAAAAAATATATTAAGTGTTCAGAAAATATAAGATAATTCCATTAAATATATAAAACAGGCAATATAATAATAATTTCTTACTTATATAAAATATGTATCAATATAATTTATTAATTTATGATTTTAAAGATATCATATATTTACATAGGATTTTCTTAAAAAATATATTATCTTATTATTTTATCGATTAATATGAAATTTTGAACCGGTCTTAATTGGTACCGACGAAATTTATTAGTTTATAGAAATTATTAATTTATCGAATATTAATTTATAGAGTTTATACTGTATGCCTTTTAGGTTCTATCTAAACTTTCATATGTCGATCATATACTATAAAAAGCCCATTCACAGATGGCAGCAGTTCCCTATATGGGCTATTCCTGGTTCAGCATATTTATTTTTTTATGTGATGGACATATATTACTTGTGATAATTTAAAAGGGAGAATTGCCAATTGTCACATGGGCAGCAGCAGCATCTTCGGCGCGCGATAGGAAACGATTTGGTAACTGGTAAGCCAACAAATCACGATGACAGAAGTATCGGACTATTGACATCCACACATTTATTAGTTGATGTATTTTTCACTCACACAGTTATGAAGATGTCTTACTCCCAGTGCCGTCCCTAACATTTTAGTGGCCTAAAGCATATTTTCATATGTGGCTCTATTTAAAATATAATGGTACATATTTTATCATCTTATTTTATTAATACTTTGAAATTTTGAATAAAAACAATATATATATCATCATTAAAAATCTGATTTTACTTAATATTTGTAAATTTGGTAGTTTGGGTAAGTTAAAATTTTGGTTTTATGTATAGTTCAAGCATAAACTTTTTTTCAGAAGAAAATGTTGACTTTACTTGGTTTTACGGTGTATTAAGTTATAATCTCGTAATATACTGGTGGATTTTTTATTGGAAAATTTGGTTTCAAAAGTTTGAACCCCATGTCTATAATGAGACAAGAAATAAAATAAAAATGAAGTAAAAGAAGAGAACAAAAATTATTTGCTTAAATAATTTTAAAGTTGAGGAGACAATTGTATAACTGAGAAAAAAATAAACCAAAACAAAAAATGTGAAACCATCTCCTTAACAATATAATCGAACAAATCAGTAACTAGAAAATCAAGTCACTTGAACTATACATATTTTAGATATGCAGCTCAAATTTTGTTTCATTAACTGGTGGCCTAAAGCAGCTGCGTTACCAGCCTTATGGAAGGAACGGGTTTGCTTACTCCCTCAGTTTCACTTTAAGTGGAGTTTTAGGGAAATTTTTTTGTCCCATTTTAAGTGATGTTTTCAAGTTTCTAGGTAAAAATTAAATGTATTTTAACATTTTTAATTATTTATATTCTGTAGTATGATTGTTTATTGGTTGAAATTATTTTAATCAATGTTGTTGTTAGGCAAACGAGAAAGATAAAATAAAAGTTTTTTAATTTTTTTTAATCAACGTGAAAAAACCTAAAACACCACTTAATTTGGGAAAGAGGGAGTATAAGACTAGTCGAGTTGTCGTCACACACACACATGCACACTCATCAATGATTCCACGTACGGAAAATAATTGAACACTAGGAGAGAATGGTTCTATTTTATTTTAGGTATTTGTCTTTTTTTTTGCTAAAACATTTTAGGTATTTGTCAACCAGACATATAGCCATCCACACTGGGTAAGCAGTGGGATCACAAGGGACTCTGACGCATGTGATCACTTGCTGCAAACCATATAGTGTTACCACGTGACTCGGACTTCTGATCTCTGTACCTATTTTATCCAATGTTTATTCAGCTTATTATAATTCATCAGATTGCAAATCTGACCAAATCCAATTCTTAAGACTACTTCACAATTTTCATTAATTAAATTTAACATATCTGGCCAAATTCATTTCTTAAGACTGCTGCAGAATTTTCATTAATTAACTTATCTGACCAAATTCTATTCTTAAGAGTACTGAAGAATTTTCATTAATTAAATTTAACTTTTTCTTTTTAATTCATTGTGTTTTTTCGGCGTATCTAGCGTAGTCAACAGTCAACCTTGGAAACTCTTATTCTTGTCAAAATAATCTAAAAATTTATTATGATGCTAGTATATTCAAAATTCTATAAACTTCAAATATAGATTATATACTATTGGACAATAGAAGTAGACACATCGTTTTATAAAGTATATACATTGGAAAAGCCAATTCAGACACTACTATTCACCTTTCTTTTCACTTCCATTTTTTCTGTTACATATAACTCCAAAACCAAAAAGATAAGAAGAGGGAGGGAGAGAGATAGAGAGTAAAAAAACGAAAAAGGAAAGAGGATTAACGATGGGAGGAAGAGGTGGAGGAGAAGAATCAGAATCACTTTTGAAAAGCCCTAACACGGTGGAAGAAGATGGTGGCGGATTGAAGAAGAGAGCTTGGGTTGAGACAAAGAAGCTATGGAAAATCGTTGGTCCTGCGATGTTCAGTAGATTAACGTCATATTCGATGCTTGTAATAACCCAAGCTTTTGCTGGTCATCTCGGAGATCTTGAACTAGCCGCAATATCCATCGTTAACAACGTTATCATCGGCTTCAACCTGGGCCTCTTGGTAAGTTTTCATTTTTTTTGTTTGTTTGACTTAATATGAGAATACCTAATTCATATTTACGCGGTGCAGCTTGGAATGGCGAGTGCGTTGGAAACGTTGTGTGGACAGGCATTTGGAGCGAAGAAGTATCATATGTTGGGAGTTTATATGCAGCGTTCTTGGATTGTTCTCCTTTTTTGTTGTCTTTTACTATTACCGACTTATCTTTTCACAACTCCGGTTCTCAAATTTCTTGGCCAACCAGACGATATCGCTGAGCTTTCTGGTGTTGTCTCCCTTTGGGCCATCCCTCTCCATTTCTCTTTCGCTTTGTCTTTCCCGCTTCAACGTTTCCTCCAGTGCCAGCTCAAAAACCACGTACGTAATTCGATTTTTTTTTCTTTTTGATAATCTTCTAAGGGACGGATACCAATGAGTAATCCAGCCTCGAGTTTTCTAAATGAGATCCAGACCATGGTTCCATATCGCATGCCTAAGCAAATGAGAACTTAATTCGTGATAAAAATCGAATATATTAGTTTTGAACCAACATTTCTTTTGTCACTAGACTATCACCGTTTTGGTTTGATTTAATTGTTTTAAACGTGAATATTTATTCTGTAGCTTTTTTTTTTGAGAAAGATTTATTTTATAGCTTTGTTGTTTTTGTTTGCAAACAAAAAAAGTTTCACATGTTTGTTTCTATGCAATGGTTAAACTAAACTGAAAACATTCAACTTAATATTATAACAATCTCTGTCTAAAATCATAAAAAGACATACACAACGAAAAGTACCTGTGAGCGCTTTTAGAAGTCTAGAACGAAGCGTGAAGCAGCTACAGTTGTTTATAATGAATCTATATTTGATCATAGATTTTGGACTAATCGTTTCTTTGGGTTATTCAGGTGACTGCGTATTCGGCTGCGGTTTCATTGGTTGTTCACATTTTGGTGTGTTGGCTGTTTGTTAATGGGCTTAAACTCGGAGTCGTGGGAACTATGGCTACGATTAGCATATCTTGGTGGGTCAACGTTTTTATTACACTGGCTTACTCTGTTTGCGGCGGCTGTCCACTCACTTGGACTGGCTTATCCTCCGAAGCCTTCACCGGGCTTTGGGAGTTTCTCAAACTCTCTGCTTCATCCGGCGTCATGCTTTGGTACCCTGAATATACATGCTTTTGTGACATTATCTAATGAGCCAGTCACAGTATTTAACGGTAGATGTTTCATTTTTGGACAGTTTGGAAAATTGGTATTATCGTATTTTGATTATAGTGACTGGAAATCTTCAAAATGCTCAAATAGCCGTTGACTCACTGTCTATATGGTAAGTCATTTTGTTTATGGTAGTTTTTTTATTTGTACTATCATGATGATTGATGAAGAAAAAGTCATCAATCATATAATCTGATCGCATGGTTACGTCTACTTTTTGGGTTGTTGCGGAAAGGTCATAATTGGCTTGTTTTTTTTAATCTTTCTCTTGTTTCTAAAAAGTGATTATACTTTCATGTATGATTAACTTGTGAAAAAAAAAACTGTTGGCAGCATGGCAATAAATGGATGGGAGATGATGATTCCTCTCGCTTTCTTCGCCGGAACCGGGTAAAATAAAATTTATCTTCTCTATTTACTGATTTTTAGACCGGTTTATGATCATGATCTAACTGGATCCAGTTGGGTTTATAGTTCACTTTGATACTACCATATAAATTACTACCATTATCCTCTTATACTTGGAATAGTATACTTTTGAAGGAACGTTATTTTCTGGATTTAGGAAATAGAAACATAGCATTTCGCTTATGGCCTAGATCCATCTAACTTCTTATATCTTATTCCGTGTTCGTTTTGTATGCTTCTTGTTTTTTTCCCTATATGTCATGTCGTTGTTGGCTGAATAAGACTTTACGAGAAAACAAATTAGAGATGAGTCATCCTCTTCCTATTCTAGCTTTTTGTTGTTCACTTGTTTTTAATTGCTATCATTCTTTTGTGTGGAGTATATAGACATTTTAAGGCATTAGCCGCCTGGCTTTATGTGATAGGAAATAATTGATCTAAAATTTAATAATGCTTAATTAAGGACTATGTTGTTAACCAACCCTTTGTGTGTATGTCTATTTTAATCTAAAACTTTATTAAATTCTTTTAACAAAGAAGAAAATCTAATTAGATGAAAATATAGAAAACAGTCTAGTTGTTAAAGAATCAATACTTTGATAGCATTCCCTGACGGGCTTCTTTTGCTGGTTAGACCGTGAATAGATCATAGATGAATGTTTCTGATTATATATTTAGATTTAAGAACTGTAGTAAAATATAGGTTAAACTTTTTCAACAATAAGCTTAACCATATGAAACTTATAAAACGT
The DNA here is from genome assembly GCA_026261945.1 of Hirschfeldia incana. NCBI lineage: Eukaryota > Viridiplantae > Streptophyta > Magnoliopsida > Brassicales > Brassicaceae > Hirschfeldia > Hirschfeldia incana. The sequence goes on along the minus strand of JABCMI010000053.1, from coordinate 1,515,117 downwards.
TCTTAGATTTTGGTGGCCTACTCAAAATCCAAAAACTACTGAACAAAAAATACGTTGTTAACAACAAATAGAACTTGGTTGAAACCCTTCGCAGTCTACTTATTAGCTAAACTGATACAAAGTTTTCATCGTCTTTTGACTGATTATACATTAATCATTGCAGTGTACGTGTGGCAAATGAGTTAGGAGCGGGTAACGGCAAAGGTGCAAGATTTGCGACGATTGTATCAGTAACACAATCGTTAATAATCGGATTCTTATTCGGGGTGATAATAATGGTTTTCCATAACCAAATCGCTTGGATATTTTCTTCAAGCGAACCCGTCTTAATTGCTGTTAATAAACTTTCCATCCTATTAGCTTTCACCATACTTCTTAACAGCATTCAACCGGTTCTTTCCGGTACGTTACAGTTTGATTATTTAATATATCAATGCAACACTTTTTCTGTTAACTTTTTATTTGTGAATAGGTGTTGCGGTTGGATCAGGCTGGCAATCCTATGTAGCATACATAAACTTGGGATGTTATTACTGCATCGGTCTTCCATTTGGATTTCTGATGGGATGGGTGTTTAAATTTGGTGTTATGGTAATGACAATTTTCGTTAGTTATATTTTAATTTATTTTTGATGTGTGAGACTAAATAATATTTTGTGGTTTTACAGGGTATTTGGGCTGGTATGATCTTTGGAGGCACTGCAGTTCAGACACTGATCTTATGTTTTATCACATTGAGATGTGATTGGGAAAAAGAGGTAAAATTAAAATATTGCATATATTTGTCTTCGATTCATAGTGAGAATTCAAAATTTGATTATAATTAACAATTTTTAAAACTAAAATTTGCAGGCGCAAAAGGCAAATGCTCGTGTTAACAAATGGTCCAACACTATAAAATGAGGATTAGAAAGGGCTAGTGAAAATGTTCCAAGAGAGTACATGTATTTGTGTACTTATCGAATTTAATGAATGATTTGTGTGTTTATCTTGTTATCAAAAATGTCTTTGTAAATTTCCTTTTAAGAACGTTTCTTGTGCGCTAATATCAGAAAATTGTTACATATTGAACTGGTTTTTTTAGCAACACATATTAAACCAGCTATAAACTAGTTAGTATGTTATCACTATCGTGAGAGTGTGAGACAAAGGTACGTTATCACCAATTCACCATTTAACTCCATTTCACTATAATTGTTTGAACATGTTACCACAACAAAATATGGTTTATGCCATTTATGTCTTTTCGCAATGTGTCTTTCTTTTCCCATCTACATGTCATTGTTCTGAGATTAACAATAAATAATTGACGTAAATCGAACATATCATATCCAACGGCTAACTGAAAAAAAATCCAACATATCAATCAAATTCAGGTTTTAGTTCTTCAAAATCCAATCCAACATGGTGGTTGTATTGGCTTATTGTATTGTGACTAATGACTATAAACTTTCATTCGCTTATGAAAGTTTTGCCAAAATATTTTGCGTTACTAAATTTGAAAGCAGTAAAAATATTTCTGGACACTTTTACTGGGCCTAACCCAAACTACGTTCAGAAAAAGTATGTACGTTTTCATTTTCACTGGTCATAGGCCTCATGGCATGTGAATTCGATTTGTAGCAAAGATATTATTTTCCATAACTAGCCAGCTTAAGCAAATTTATGATTCTATTATAATCTCTTTGTACTATGTATTGTAATTTTTTAACCGAGTATCCTGACCCCACCATGTAGTCCAGACTAGAGACCGAACCCTTACGGTGCAGACCGATACCCGAAGGTGGGACATGGCCGGGTAGCGGTCTTCGGTCTCGAGCGCCAGAGCAAATCCGCATGTAAATTCTCTGGTGGCCAGTGCGAATCGAACCCGGGGCCGTACTTGCAGCCGCAAGCTGTACACCACCAAACTAACTTGTCCTGGTTTACTATGTATTGTAATTGTAATTGTTGTTAGAGATGGATGTATAAAGTCTTATACGTGTCTCCCTTAATGCTGTGTACTTGTGTTACTTAAGGCGTGCTTATTTGAGTTAGTTTTTTTTTTTTTGAGAAAGGCTTATTTAAGTTAGTTTGTTTCGTGATTTGCTTGATATGGTGTGGTTTAGATGAAACACAAACAGACGATAAATAACGAAAATGAGGAGAAAATCCAAAGTAGGTTATTGGACAGACGAATAAATTGGGACAACGATATATTGTGCTGTCATTTCTTACGTATAAATCCAAATATTATAAAGTTTACTGCTTTTGAATGGAAAGAACAAAGCTATCAAAAGTTTTTAAAAGGAGCAAAACGACAACGTATTCTACAACATCCATCGTTGCAAAAGGGAGAAAAAACATGCAAATGCGCCAACGCGGAGATAAATTATTCAAATAAAAAGTGCAACAAACTAATAATGATGATAGACAATTTCCAAACGTTAAAAGAAAATAAACGTGTCAAGTGTCAACTGTCTGCTGATATTTTCCTGATTGACCCACGACTATAACCATTTATTCTATTTTTATGACATTGTGTGTTACTACTTACTATCATAGCATAGATTCTTGCTGGATACCATAGAATGAAATGATTCGTATAGTGTCCAAATTTAGTGGGAACCATGAGGAGTATATCGGGCCACGAAATCAGTAACAAGTTTAGCCCCTATGATCAATCCTTGTCGACGGTCGAATAGACGGCTAATTTGGCTTTGTCGTTTATTTATAAGTTTTTGTTTGTCCATTTAGGGTTGGCGTATTAAAACTGAGTTAAATTAACCACATATATAAACAGAACTAATAAAATATCACACATTTTAGTCGCTCATCAATTTGTAGGATAAATATTTCATGATAAAAGTTTATATTGTTAATGATCGGTTAATGTACATATTCATGTAATCATGTCATGATAAAAGTGATGGTTGATCCTACATATATTTGTTGTAGAAATTCTTGTATCCGACTGGATATTAAGGAATAAAGGTGTTTATAATGGCAATATTCGTGTTTGCAAGTCTTAGGTAGTTAGCAAAGAATACGTGTGGGTTATATACCAATCTAAGCATGCATATATTTGTGTAGATGATCTTATCATCCATGAATCAATCAGTTGTTTCTTTACGGACCAATTTTGTAGTCTAAAACCAAATTAGAACTACACAATGAGGGCTACAACAAACGTGTGGATCCATGTATAATAACTTTGCTGATTATAGCTTACTAAAAATTATCAGCAATATTATTGTTTAACTATACACGGGCATAATCATTAGATGGATAAAACTATATAGATTAATACAAATTTTCTTAATACGTGCTATAAGGTAAAACGACGAATTATGATACAATGATTGGTAATGTCCACTGTATGATTGTACGGAAGTTTCCTAAGCCACCGTGTCATTCTTTTCTAGCCATTACATGATTCAAATAAATCAATATACTCCGTTTTTTTTAAAAAAGATCAATATACTCCACCGCATAAATTTTTAATAATTAATAATGTAATATTTTTTTTGATCGAATTAAAAATGTAACATAAATTCATTAATCGTGTGACAGGGAAATTATGTTCATATACTGATCGTAGATAAAGTATATATATTCATTATGTCTGAAAATTTCCATTATAATTGACAATCACATTCTTTTTCGACAAGAATCACATTCTTTAATCAAACCCATATTACTTACAAATATGTACGTCTAGACATATTTTTAATTGTTAATGCTCAAATATTTGTATACACATAATATATCCTCTATATATTAATTATGAAATATTACAACATGTATTGTAATCACGTGTCATCACCAAAATGATTTTTAGAAATTCTTAGGAAAATAAGTTGGTCCATACAAATATATATTAAACTAATTATCACATTGATTAGTCGTTTTAAATTCTTTTCTTAAATAAAAGCTACGTAAGTTTATTTTTTTAAATAAAAACTATGAAATTACCTAATATGATTAACATATATATGATAATTAATGATTATAAATTATACATATTTGATATAATTTTTTTTATCCCCTACACTTTATTTATTTATATTATTTAAAAAATCACATTAAGCATATTTAATAAATAGATTTTTCATATATGTTATATTTTGAATTTCTTAAAACGTCTATAAATTATAAAAAATGGTAAGATCTTATTAAGATGTTATTTTTAGAACGAAACCCGATCCGAGACAAAATGTTTTGGATATTGAATATATCCAAACCAGATTTATATACTTAAATATATCAATTATTTTAGAATTTAATATCTAAAAGAATATACAAAATATATAAGATGTTATTAATTTGTCCAAAATACCTGGAAATATATACAAATAGTTAAAAATACATGTTTAAAATAGTTAAATGATACTCAAAATATCAATACTTCAAATATCTATTGATTTCCTATCCGAATATTGAAGCTAAACCAAATTTTATGTTAAGTTTAAGTATTTTAACTTACATTATACACATTTATATGTTATATTTTTTTTGAGAAGTTTAACATATATATGAATTTTATTTTATTTTAAAAATTTTAAATGAATCATCTGAGCCCAAACTCAAATCGAACCTGCAGATCGAACTCACAACAAATCGAAATATAACTGAACCAAATCATACCAAACGAAATGGTATCTGAATGTCCACTCCAAATCAAATGTAAAAAAATTAAAGTTTTTGATAACAAAATACATTTTAATTGTAATATTTAAATACAACATATTTTAAATAACTCACTCTGTACATGGCGCATTATGTATGTGTTTCTGAAGCATGCAATTGTTAGTTTTATAATACGATATATTTCAAGTGATAACGGCAATAATCATTAACCAATACCATTTGTACGAAACTGAAAACATATACAAAAAAAGAGAACTTTTGCAAAAGAAAAAACCCAACAAATCACATATCATTTTCTATTGACGACCATCTCTCTTTATTTTATGCAAATTGTACGCCTCAGCACACGTCCATTTCTCTATATATACATCCATCCCAGTTAAACCCTAAACACATGTGCACTTGAATTCGCATCATTTTTCCACAATAAAAAAAATCATGTCGTTCACCACAAACCCTCACCGTCGCCGCCTCGCAACAACCACCACAACCGCAACTGCAGCCGTAGACTGCCACAAACAAGTCCGTTCATGGCGCCTCCTCCGAACCATCGTCCAACTTCTCATCCCATCTTGCTACTGCACACTCGTAGATCCAAATGATAATCAAGGAGACAAATCTCACCGCCAAATCAAACCAAGAACCTCCTCCGCGACCACAAACTCCTCATCTTTCACCGGAACAATCTTTGGTTTCCGACGTGGCAAAGTAAACTTCTGCATCCAAGCAACAAATACCAAAACCCTAAGTCCAATAATTGTCCTCTTAGAACTCACCGTCCCTACCGAATTCTTAGCTCGGGAAATGCGTGGAGGCGTGCTAAGAATTGCTCTTGAATCAAACAATAGTGACGGATATGATTCACATCAAGATTCTTCTTCCTTTTCTCTGCTTACAACACCTTTATGGAACATGTATTGCAACGGTCGGAAAGTTGGTTTCGCCATCAAAAGAGAGCCCTCAAAGGCCGAGCTAGCCGCCTTGAAGGTGCTTACTCCAGTGACTGAAGGAGCCGGAGTTGTTAACGGAGAAGAGATTAACCGAGATAAGAGTGATCACATGATGTACTTAAGAGCGAGTTTCAAACGAGTTTTTGGATCCTTTGATTCGGAATCTTTTCATCTCATCGACCCATGTGGGATTATCGGACAAGAACTAAGTATCTTCTTTTTTAGATCGTCACGGAAATGATCATTGGATCATTTTGTTTTCGAGCAAGGACATCAATCGGTGTACTACTATACGTTGGATTATTTCGAGATTCATTGGTGGGTTTTTACTGTTTCGTTTAGGCAAACTAAACCGACTAACGTGGATCTTGTATAATGTTTTTTTTTCAAGCTGTGCTTGATTAGATGAAAATGTAGTAAGCATAGCTTTTGGTGATCTCAACTTTTGTATGCAGTAGTGGTGACCATGTGTGTTCATGTGTTTCTCGTAGTGCAAAGGCTTTTAATCATCTATATAATTTATTTATGTATATGTCATTACATTTGCTTTCTATTATTGTCAATAATTTGGGGAATAAAGTTAATAATTTTTAGTCGGCCATCTTTGTTAATAGAATGTGCATGCATACAAGCAACATGATAATTATTATATAAATGTTAACAAAAGCGAATTATACATAATTACATGTCTTTGATCGTTTTAGTTATAACTATATATGAAAAAATAAGGCATCACTTATTAATTGTGATAGCCGACTCTCCAGTCTCTACATAATACACACGGTTGAATATAATGCCACATGCAAATGCTAAACAATTTTTTTTTCTTGACTAAAGGCAAGCAAAATGTTTTCATTCAAACAATTGTTATTACAACTCATATTCATGTTATCAATATCCTAGGAAAAATAATGTTTCAATAAGCCATATTTTTATATTTTCAATACACTTTTTATTAACTAATAATGATCAATTGTAAACTTCAAGAAGATTAATTACATTTACTGAATTCTTATTGATTAGAATCATGGAAAATAGATAATCACAATTATGCATTTAGTACTTAAATTTAATATTTTTTATTAATCCGTGTGAAAAAAACAAAATATGTAACATATTGAAATGGAAGAATTGTATAATAATAATAATATTATTTAATTTCATAATTAAAATTTAAAATGAAAGAAAAGCAAAGCAATAGAAAAAATAAAAACCTTGCATTTGAGTTTCTTAATTGTCAGCAATAATATGTATGCAGAAATACCTGTGACACTAATTCATTTTTTTTTACTTTTTGCATTTAGTGTTATTAATATGAAGGTGAGAATCTATGTTAGAAGTAGAACTCATTAATAATCATGCTCTTAGATTGTTTTAGTTATAACATTTTTTTCTCTTGAATAATTTTTTTCCTAAATAAAAAAAGGTGGTTTTCACTTTTTTACAGGGAATCCGAACAATGTAAATAGTCTCTCCAGCGTGAATTGAATCCGAAAGGCGTAATTTACAGCTTAAATATTTTTACAAAAAAAAAATCTCCTAAATAAATAAAACTCGTACGTGTGTTGAGGAGGTCAACGAGAGTCGAGACTTATCATGGGAGAATAGTAAGAGTCCACGCGGCGAATCCATCACTACAAGAACACTAACAACTTTCTATTAAAATATCAATTTACATATGCCCAAATAATTTACCAATACTACAAAATTATTTGTGACTTTATACTTTTGTTTGTGCTTTGAGAAAATGGCAAGCTGGTTGTCATAGCTGTTGTTGATTCCCTCTGTCTTTCCAATGTTCTTTTATTTTTAGCCATACAAAAAGATCAATATTAGTATCACATCACTCTGTATGTATTATAGTGAATCAACAGTTCCTTACTCTTTTTATTTAAACCTGATAACCACAATTTTCGTAGCTAATATTTAAATCTGGAGAACTGTTGTCGCCAATCCGCAGCTATAATGGACAGCAATATTCTTGATGCATATGCTCTGAGATCTAACTCTTAAAAGTCGAAAATGAAGTGCAGTCAATTCATAAGATCTAGCTTATAAAACACATGGATTTTACTTGTTTAGTTTTGTGTCTCAAATGATCCTGAATATTTCTAGATAATTATATACACTGCATATAACATCAGTCATCAGCATTCGTGTTAATTTGGTCCAATGAAGCGTGGCTCTAATTTTTTTACATATTTTAACTCGAGTAACTTTGGATACATTCTGTTTTACCTACTTGGGCTGAATGGGCCTTTTGGTATTCTATATTAAATCTTTTGATTACATGAACCGCGGGGTGGGCGTTCGGGTTCGGATCGGCTATTTCAAGATATAATATTCATTCGGATATTTTTATATTTTGAATCGGGTTTGGATATTTTTAGTTCGGTTCGGTTATTTTGGATCAGGTTTCAGATATTTAGATTTTAGAAAAAAAAATAATTTTCATTGCTCAAGTTTCTTATATTTAAAAATACACCACTAACTTATTTTTTATTTTAAATTTCAATAGATTAAATGATTAATAGATTTAGAGATAAAATTTAAAAATAAAAAGAAATTAATTTGATTATTGTTTTATAATTTTAAACACCGATTTTTGCTAATGCACAAAACAATAAGCTTGACATGTTTTTCAATTGAGTAGCAATTCATAATTGATCTTAAATTGTGTATAACGTCAATAAAAATATTTTTAATAAAACGAGAGCAGTAAACTAGAAATATAAAGTTAAATATTCATATGTTAGGTTATTTTCGGATATTTATCCGGGTTTGGATATTACCCGTTTAGATTCGGATATCCAATCTATCCTAAGTCGATACCCGTTCGAATATTTTGCTACTTCGTTTCGGATTTCGGTTCGGATTTTTCGGGTCGGGTTCGGGTACCACTTCAGATATCGGGTAAAGTACCCACCTCTAAGCTGCGACATGTATTTGATTAATCTCTATGCCTATTTATCGCAAGAAAAATATCGTTCTGTATATATTTTAATTGTTACTAGGTGCGAACACAGATATAAATATTTATAAAATATGACTGGTTTGGTTATCACTTGAGCATATTAGATCGCATCAACTTCTCCGAATTCAATCATAATATTTTATTGTTCTCAATAGATTAAAAATTTTGAATAATTTGTGGTTTTCATTTAGAATGGTTTTTAGATATGTAAATGTATTTTATATTGTTTTGAAAATCAAATAGAAAAATAAATTTTAGTGTTAAGCAATTCAAAATGGATAAATAAAATTTATATAACGATAATATTTAAAATTTCATGCACATATGCTTTACAAAATAAATTACAAAATAAATATATCGTAATAATTAGTTAATATTTTATTTTTATTTATTAGTATTTTCTGAAGCATTCTGTAACTTATATGCATGAAAATAAATAAACATTCCTATAAATATGTGTTTATTTTACCTTTGATTTTAGGTATTATAAAATTGATTAATCTACTAATCCATTTTTTGGATAGGGTGATATATATATTCTAACAATAAATATGTGTTTATTTTACCTTTGATCATGCATATTTATAGGAATGATCAAAGGTAAAATAAACAACTCAATGATCAGTAGTAAGTTGCATAAAATAAAATAACTGATAAAATTTTGTAAATGCATGAAAGCATATCAATATTTATAATAATCAAAATATTTTTGTTTACTTTCTTTTTTATGAAATCACATTATTTACTTTGTTAGTGGTCCAATGGTTTGGTACTCAACATGGGAAGTCATGGGTTTGAGCCCCGTTGGGAGGAGTTGCTTTTGAGGGACCTTCGGGCCCAATTCGGACATCCTGCTAACGCCTGGCTACTGGTGGAATTTACGTGGGATGATCACCAGCCTTCCTGAAGACCTCGGCGGACTCCCCGGAAAAGCTCCTGTGGACGGTCATTGGTCGCTAGTCGGATCCTCACGAAGTCTCGGACACCAGAGTCATAAAAAAAAAATATTCTTGTAAATTCGTCTTTTTAATTTTTGATATGTTTTTAATTATATATGTTATTGAAAAAAGAAAACTTCTAATTAACATAATTTTTTAAAAAAGTAAAATCAAATTTAGTGTAGTACTTATATATAATATTTTCAATTCATTAAAAATATCATCGCAATTAATCATCAAAAAAATTAACGTGAGTGCGACACATAAGAAATTGATTTCTCAAATAATATTATAGAGATTTAACAATCCTCAAGTGCACTAATATCATATTTCACAAGAAGTAAATTAGAACCATTATAGGCTCTATCTTAATGATTCTATGTTTCCAATGCAAATCCATTCTTAAGCAAGAAGCGACATTGTCAAAGAAAAATATTTGTTTGTTGGCAAAAGTTTTATTTATAAACGGAAACAAACGTTAGCATAAAAAGCAAATTTCCTTTATCCAATATTTCAAAAGTATTACTCCTCCGTCCCTCTTTAAATGTGGTGTTTAAGGATTTCTATTTTGTCCCAAAATAATTGATATTCTCACTTTTCTAGACAAAATTTAATGTTGATTAAAATTTATAGCCAATTACAAAATGTTGTATCTTTTTTCTATTGGTTAAACTATTTTATTTAATGTTATTTGTATAAAATCAAAATAAATTACATAGAATTTTGTGTTTTCTTAATCATTGTGAAAAAACTTTAAAACCCACTTAAAATGAGACAGAGGGAGGGAGTATAATGTTTATTATTTTTGTTTGGTCGAAACCACAAGGTCCATCCATGGACCATCTTCTACTCTATTACTTAAAGATGACAGCAAAAGGATAGCCACTTAACGTTTAGGAAGATACATCGAATTAAAAGTGTTTTCCGGATTAGTTAGTACTAACAAGAGGATCTACTTTGCTATCTGATCCATCGTAACTCACGCACTCCCACGATCATGAACCGTATCAACTTCTAGACTTTGTCAACCTCGATGTTCGATTTCCCATAAACTACGGTCGACCTTTTTGAATACAACTCTCACGTGCACAGAAACTCGAAGTTTACGGCGCACATTCTTCTAGAAACAAATAAAATACGCAGAAGTCAGAGTTACGTAGCTCCTGATAAATTTAAAAATACACCAACGTAAGGAAATATACAATTATATGGAAAAATAGACGGTGTCGCATTGCACACGAGTGTTTTTTTTTCTTTTGGTTACCCGTGACAAGCAAGTCAGGGACCGAGTACACCGGCCACGGCCACCGTCAGACGACACCTACCAAGTGGGTTCCATATCCTGATATCCATGTTGAGTGTTTGTTTATATCACGACCGCCCATTGAGTTTCTTTTGTTGACCTCTTCTTGCATTGTGAGTTGTTTTTCGTGTGAACGAGAAACTAGGTTTTATAAATATCATCACGCGTCTGCGGAGTGAAATGATTTTTTTTAAGTCAATTGAAAAAATTACATGTCAAACATCTGTAAATTTAACTCAATGAAATAAATTAAGAAAAAAAAAGTTCACGTTTCAAAAATACGTATACTTTTCATAAATAAATATTTCTTTTTTATTAAAGAATAAAGTTGATCAAGTAAAGTAAAAAGATTTGATATCGCAATAAATAAAATTTTAAGTATAAGAATTTGATGAAAGCTAAGTTGTTTATCGACAAAGTATATTTTATTTTCTATCCAAACATATTTTGACAACATGAGAATAATGATACATAATGTTCAGATTATATCAAGAATAATTAACAATCATATTCTTCAGTTTGACTGAAAAAACAAGCGTTCTTATTTTCTTAAGTATATCGTGTTAAATTATTTAGTAACCAATCGTTTTCGTTTATTGACGTTAAAAAGAAAATTATAAGTGGGTCCTTTACACGTCAAAGCTATGTGTGTTTCTGCGAAAGCCTCGTCAGTATAGCGAAACGTTAATGAACTTTCTTTGGTTACCGACGTTGAAGCATACGTGAAAAACAACACACACGTAGGCACGCACGTGCGCGTGCTTGTGTGTATATATATTACGTAACATATAGACCTCTCAAGAGTAATCAAAGTGCTAAAGAGAAGACGAAGAAAAAAAAGAACATGGACTGCAGAAAACACAAGCACCAAGGCAACAGAGGAGTATGCCCTTCTTGTTTAAGAGATAAACTCTCTCGTTTACCTAATACGACAACGTCTTACTACGTCATAAACCGATCTACTTCCTCATCCACCACCGTTTCCTCTTCTCCGTCGTCACCGGTTAAAGAACTCCATCGGAGAGCTGGCTCCATGTCGATGTCGTTCGCTTTGAGGGAAGCGTTGAGTGGTCAACTTGTTGAAGGACTGAAGAAAAGCAGATCCATGGCTCATGTTCCAAGGGATTCTTATATCGTTAGAGGTTCCAAGAAGACGACGGAGAAATTAAAAGCCACGACGGTGAAGAAGACTGGATTCTGGAAGAAGTTGCTTCACCTGAAAGGGAAGGGCGGTGGCGCCGACGTCGGAGGAATGGTTGCATCACGGCAAAGAGTGTATTAAGTTAGTATTATTAAACATTTTCTTTTTTTTGACGTGTACAGCTACAGATTTGAAATAACTAAAAAATAATGTTATATACGTAAAAGATACGTAACGCTATGAAATTTCCTGGCATTTGAGTTTGACCAACCAATCCCTGATTTTCTATCGAATCTTGGAAGTATTCAATTTACATTTTCCTTTCTTGCAAGCCACCTAACGACTTATCTCACGGGTCATTTTGTTCTTTATTGGTTTACAAGTATAACAAATCTTTGATGTCAAGATATATCAAAGTTTTGAAGAAAAAAAAAGTTGATGTCAAAATATATCAAAGTTTTGAAGAAAAAAAAAGTATGGTATATACTTGTTTACAAAGTTAAATTTGTTTTAAATAAATTCGATTAGTTTGTATGTGTATAAGATACTATCCAACAGTAATAGCCGTAAACATATAAAACCTACAACACAGAAAATAGACACATTCAAATCTGTGGCATCCAAGTTAGCTAGCTCTCTCCTTTTTCATCAGTGTCTTGTAGTTTATCTCTATACTATGGTGAACAATTATAGTGCCAGCTCACTCACTCTCCCCAATCTCTTAGCAGTTTCATTACCTATGAACATCATCGTCATAGTCAAATTCATCATCAGTGTCCGTGTTCTACTGACCTGTTTTTCTACTGCAACTCAGAGATTCCCTGTTGGTCGCTGATATATAGGCTGGTTCTCTAGGTCGCTGATATATAGTCAGGACGAGTGATAAAAGCTGGACAAAGAAGAGAGCGAGAGTGACGTTCGAGTTAAGTTGTTGTCCTTCCAAGACATGGAATACCATTTTGGATTTGGTTTTGTTTATTTTAGATGCCTTTATAACACTCGTTCGTTTTAGTTGGATTCAATCCCAAAAAGACCTCACAAAAGCTGCTAACGAAGCAACCAACAAATAGTGACTCTGGTAGGAGGAACACACCAACCAGAATCTTAAAACTATGTTTCAAGAGTTTGAATTGGTTAAAAAATCTACGAGTTACAACACATGTTACTCTTTGCTGGTATCACCTGACCAGGACCCGGAACAATATCGATCTTCTTACCAGCAAGCGACCCATGTTGTTCCTCTTCACTCACAGCAAGACTCTTCTTGTTCACAATGTTGAAAATCTCGTTCAGAACCGTTGAGAAAGCACTCTCAACATTGGTTGCGTTAAACGCAGACGTCTCCAAGAAGAATAAACCTTTCTTCTCTGCAAACTCTTTAGCGTCTTCGGTTGGGATAGCTCTTTGGTCTTCAAGATCTGACTTGTTCCCTATAAGGATGATCACAATGTTCTTGTCCGCATGAGCACGCAGTTCTTCCAGCCACCTTGGGATGTGATCAAACGTTTGGCGTCTAGTTATATCGTAAACCAACATCGCCCCAACCGCCCCTCGGTAATATGCACTTGTCACCGCTCTGTATCTACTCCATCGATACAACGAAACCAAAAGTCACAACAAATTTGTTACTATATAATAAAAATATATTTTATTTATAACCTATGACAAACATGAGATTTGGGGATTAGGATACTATGGTACAAATTACTAAAAGTGGAATATTCTAGAGTGTTAGGGTTATTCACTAATGACAAGGAAGATTAATGTCTGAAATCAATGCCATAAGTTGTTATTTAAATCTCCTTGCACCAGTAAACTACCATATTCAACATTTTTTCTACATTCCCTTAGGGATATTACATGCTTCCTCCATTTTCTAATCTTTTAATAGATAACAGTTGTTGGATTTTTGGTTTGTTTCAAATCAAATGTTTTCCAATTCCAGAGTAAAATTTATCAAAGTTATATGTCATGATTATTCACATTTTACATTTGTTTTTTTTTCCATTAGTTGAATCTGTTTTTTTTCTAACAAAGGATATATATACTAATCCTGATCAGATTCCGAACCTGGAAGCCAGTCGAATTGTGATTAGATAGATAATTATTAATATTTTTGTTTATAAAATATACAAATCAAATATTTTTTTTAAAAAATTCTGCATATGTATATCTAAAAAGTCTAAGTAATAAAAAAAAACTGAAGGAGCAATAAAACCATTAGCGGACTGTAAAATATTAATTACTGATTCAAAGAACAGCTTAATCATTTGTATTTGCATAAGTTAGTTTTTTCACTAGTGGTTCATTAGCATCTCTCAAATTTAAATTCCAAGAGTTTTCGAACAAAGTTGAACCAAAGCAACTAACTAGTCTATATCATAATCATTTTAAAAGTCTTCACTCAATTCATCTCAACTGTTCAACTACTTCAGATCCCACAAAAGAAGCTATTATCTATCGGATCCATGATTACACTCCTATAAGCTCTAAAAATTCAAGCAAACCGAAAAACGATTCAAGTAAAAAAAAAAAGTTACCGTTCTTGGCCGGCGGTATCCCAGATCTGAGCCTTAACACTCTTGTGCTCGATCACAAGCGTCCGAGTCTGGAACTCCACCCCGATGGTTGCCTTCGAGTCCAAGCTGAACTCGTCCCTAGCGTATCGAGCAAGTATCTGCGACTTCCCAACCGCAGAATCGCCGATCAGAACAACCTTGAACACGTAGTCTATCTTCTGCGACGGGTCTCCGTATCCTCCTCCTCCACTCGCCATCTTCTAAGATCCTCTCTTTTTCTTTCAACAAAAGCCTTTACCGTAAAGGAAGCTTTTGGAAATTTTAAACGCGGAGAGATCTGATACGGTCGTCTACGTCACTGTCAACTATTGGTCAATATTTTTATTATTTTGTTATTGCTGACGTGTTTTAATATACTTCGTTGGATTCTGACGGTTCTGATCTTAGCGGTGGGATTTGACAGATGGGCAATTATCTTTCTGTCAGGCGAATGTTTTTGGGATAGCGGTAATGTATAATTCAAGATAATACGAGGGTAAACTCCCAATTGATTAACAGGTAACTTTTCTTTACAATTGGGGCTCGAGGCCTATTAGGATATAATAAAATGCCCGAATATGATGTTTGTATGGGCCTTGGTGGTGTAGTTTCTTGAAGGAGTTTATTTCAGTTTGAATTTGTGGGTGCGAAGGCCCCAAATAGACTTTTGATATCTCGATGTTGAAATCTCGATACTATAAAAATTTAACTCGCAGTTAAAGTCACCAAGTGATCGTTAGAGCATAGAATTTAATTCATGACCGTTGTGAAGTAAGAAGATCAAAAGGCTTCCCGCTTCAATTGCTTTGATGTCTTTCACCTATAAATACAGACCTCCTCTCTTACAGAACCATATCTTTGTCTTCATTCTCTTTTCTTTTTTGTCTCGCAAGAGTAGAGTAGAGTAATTGTCTGTAAGTCTGAAGATTCCGATTCCGGCAGAGGCTTTGATATCCATATCTCTGTCATGCCTCTACGACGCTACTACGTCTTCAGGGTGAGATTCTTTCTCCTATCTCTTTCCTTGCTACGTTCTTTCTCCGTTTCCAAGTGTTTTTTTTGTAATCTAACTGTTGTTCTTTTTTTTTTAGATTGTGGAGAGTATGCTTGCTTTGATCGGGGATGATGCTTTGATCGTTCTTCACTCGTTTTTCTGTTTCGGCTGTTTATCAGGTCTTCTCTTTTACCTTTCACCTATTCTTAATTTGCTTATTACACAAACCGGTTGCGAAACATGTTTTTATTCGGATTTTCTTTTTCTCAATTATTAAACACGTTTTATGTTTTTTGGGGGGGGAATTTTTATATAACTTGATTGATCATGGAGATTTAGTGTAAATTTGTGGCAACGATTGAACAGAATAACGGGTCTTTGTATCGTTGGTGGTACGTATGTTTATTTGGTTCAACACTTACGATCACTTTAATTCTTCTTGTCGGTTTAGCAAAGATAAAATTTTCCTTTTCTTTTTGTTTGTTTTTCTCTGTCAAATATATTATTTTTTAAGAAAATACTTTTCAAAGGCTTTTGGGAATTTTTTTTTATATAACTTGATTGATTATGGAAATGTAGTGTAAATTTGTGAAAGACTATCCGGTCATTATGATTGTTGGCGGTGGTATTTTTCAGTTCTTTCTCTGAGTATTTCTTTTATTGGAGCATCTCGTAGTTGTTTGGCCTATTTGTTTGTTCCATATGATCTACTTCTCGTTTTGTTGTTTCAGATTGTGGTGGAGGATGCTTGCTTTGATTGATGATGGGCTGTTTTTGGGTTTGTTCCTTCTCTGTTGACGGTTTATCAGGTCTTCTATCTTTTTCCCTTCCTTTTATCTAGTTTGTGTTTCAAAGCTTATGATCAACGTCTCTGTTGATCTGTGAGAGAATGTTGATCGATTCGTTTGTACCATGAATCATCTCTCTCTGTGTGTTCAAGTGCCAGAAACTAGTGTTAATTAGTCTTGTTATTGGTACCTCTCTCCGTTGGTTTGTGTTACTTCACGTTCTTCTTTTGCTTTTTTGGGGATCATTTTTTGATATTTGATTTTACAGTTCCGTCTGGTGATTGGTTGTGGCTTTGAGGGAAGTAAGCTTCGGGTTCCTCGTTGGTTGGTTGCTGCAAGGATTGAAGACTTAATACCAAGTGTTTGAAAGCTTGTGGCGACAAGAGAAGGTTTTCAATCTGAGTTGGATTAGCTTGGCACATGACTGTCACGTGAGTTGACGGCAAGGTCCTAACCAGGTGGGACCCGTTAGTCAACACGGGGAAATAAGCTTCTTTGCTTCGGTTTCGCTTTGCCTCTGGATATGATGCTCTTTGTTGCAAAGTTCATTTTTCCTCGATCTTTTGGTTGATGGTGTGGCAGGGGAACGAGGAAGCTGTTTGAGGGCAAGGAAGCGGAACACCTCAAACAGATACTCATGCAAAACCACCACAAGAAGCGGCTGAGTGGGAAATGTGTAAGGTTACTACTGCAAGTTGTTTCTCGAGTATTGAAACCAAGGGGGAGCGAGTTAGGTTTCCCCTCGAAATGGATATAACTCACTGTGGTTTCATTCATGTATTGTATCACTCTCTCCCTGTCTCTCTATATCTCTCTCTCCTCACCGTCAATATCCTCCCATGTGCAGAGAGGTAAAGCTATTCGTTCCATAGAAAGTTTGTGAATTTGCTTGCCACTTGAAAAATGACTAAACACGACGGCATCTTGTCTAACTGAAAGGCCGTTGTTATAACAACATAGTGCAATACTCTGACCAAAGGACATAACATAAGGTCAAGACTCATGTCAGAATGAAAGTGCGTAGTTATAAGAACAAAAGTAGAATACTCTGTGTAAGACTCTAAAACCCCTTTCTTGGACCCCACGTTATCGATTCTGAAACCCCTTTCTTCGACTCTTTAAGCTTGCTTGTTTTTTTCATTCGGCGAAACTTGAACTATTCCTTGTCGATTTCTGGAGACGGAGCATAAAGAGCTCTCCTTTAAGATCAATAAACCTCCTCATCAAACAAGCGAAGTGTTTATCTCTTTTTCTATTCGCCCCGATGATTATTTACAATCATAAAATATACTCAATAGTTTCTAAATAACAAGTCAGGCTAATAAAACTACTTCTTTAGAAAAAGATTTTCTAGAGTATTGGCGCATATTAAAAGTATTATAAATGTTTACCTTTTCATAACGAAACTACTTCTTTAGAAAAATATTTTCTAGAGTATTGGTGCATATTAAAAATATTATAAATGTTTACCATTTAATTTATTACTTTACATTTTTCAATACAATACTCGAGTTTTACATATAATCTTGACACATGAATTTTTTTATATTTACAACTTTTTCAATACATGGTATTCAGATTTTATGATTCCCGCAGAATTAAAAAAAAATAAGTATCAGCAGCAATCCCCGTATTATTATTACGAATAATCTTTTGTTTTATAAAATGCACTCATCTTCATTCTTGTTGTTTTGTATCCAAGAACTCAAATCTAAGCTGGTTCACGATGTCTAGTTGCCCAACTCGAGCTCAACGCTCTAAGCCGTTGAAAATACTCACCAAGAGCTAACAACCCTCGAGCCGCTTGTCGTGTAGTCAAGATCCTATGCATTTGTTGCAATGTCTCGTGTCTCAAATGATCAGCCTAACAAACAAAACACAAAAAAAAAATCAAGAAACTGATACTAATCTCTTAAAATGTGTACTTGATTATCAAAACTAGTATAATCTTTACCTGATTAACAAAGCTGACCGAAGCTTCTGCTCTCTCCAGTGCAGAATTCACCTGTGGAACGTAATTTCCTTCACCTAGTCGTCCACCTGCTACGCAATCCGCAAGTGTGTGTTGTAGCTTCTCCATACCTTGAGATAAAGCGTCTTCAGCCTGCTGACACGATTGTCTTAGGTTGCATACATCTAGAATCTGTTGATCCGTCATAACATCAAAATGTGGCAAAAGAACCTGCGAAATAAAGATTTAAGAATATTGTATTAGATATAATATCCCATACTGGAAATTAAAAATAATTTTTAAAAAATTATAAGATCAATAGATCAATCCACTCAACACATTATTGTAGTTTCTTATTTTCTCTATACCTTGATAAGATCCGAGGGTCGAAACCCGCCAATCCATAGGAAAAAACGTTCTGCGGAAGTTCTCCACATGCCTGACATGACGAAGAAAACATCTTCTTTTGCTGCTGCTGATTTCATCCGGAAAAGATCAAAGTAATGTTTCATGGCGATTTCAACAAGCAAACGAAGCTCCACATCCCCAACATGCCCTTGCAAAACCGTTCTTAGTTCACATATTTGTTTGTTTTGTTCTTCAATCCAATGTCCATACTCCATCTCAAATGCAGCAATCCCTGTTTTAATCTTGACGTTCAAGTTTTGATTCTTGTCAAGAATACTACCCTGTTCTTGATACACACTTGGATTCATGTTTTCGGAGAAACCGAGAGAAGTAGTAGTACTAGTATCTATGCCATTCCCAACGTAGAATCCCTAATATCATCCGAATTTCTATCAGAATTTGACATATATATTTTGAAAATCGAAAGAAATATATATATATATATATATATATTTTAAATGACTACGAGGTTTTGGGTTAGTAGACCCGGAAATCTTTTATACTGAAGCCTTCATGTTAAGAGTAGTCCTTCTCAAGGGGAATTAATATAAATGAATTTCGATTTATTAACCTGTTGTCTAGCACGATCGAGTTCTTGCTCTAACTGTATTAGTTTCAACCTGCTTGTTTCTAGCTGCTGAACATAAGCCTACAAAAAAAATCCCGTTGCATAGACAAACAGAAACAAATATCAAAAGTTTTTTTCTAATGATGTGAATAACGTTATAATTGTTTTTTATAATGATCTGAATAATGTTATAAGCTTTATACCTTCTTGCGCAAGCGACTTTTCTTAGCAGCCTCACGGTTTTGCGCAAGCCGTCTCTTTATCTGTAATGATATCAACATTTAGTATATACGATAAAAGCTAAAATAAAACTAATAGAAGCATTAGTAGTTACCTTATCAGGATGTCTGGACGTGGAAGTTTCTTGGTCAAACACGAGAGGAGTTCCGTAGGAAGTATCCTCTGACTAGAGAAAGTGGATTTCAAGGAATGAAAGCTTTTAGATTTTTTAAAACAAGAACGGTTGTCATTAAGGGATTGAAGAACAATGAAGTAAAAAAGGTACCAAGTTGTTGTCTGGTTTCTGATTACTCGGTATAATGTGGCTTGGGGTGTTGATATTCCCATTGCCAATATTGTTCTTGAAAGTTTCTCCCCACATACCAAATTGATGGACAGTCTCGTATATATTAACTCTTCTCGGCGGCACGAAATGTGTTGATGTTGAATTCATGCTTCTCTCAACTGCAAATTAAGAAGGTGCAATGTTTAAGAAAAATGTCTCATAGCATATAAACCAAACCTAGTTTAGGTCTCAACCAAAAGTTATATCACACAGTGACTGAGTCAGACAAAATAGCAAGCAAAGAAATAGTAAAAGTTGTGATACTTCTTCATGAAAACTATTTCAGTCTTCAAAGAAAAACACAACAATAACAAAACCACTATAAATTTAGAGATTTGTTAATTCAAAGAAAGAAATCTGATAGGGCTTGAAGATTCCCTAACAACTTGGAGAAGGGCAAAAGATAACAAGTGCAACATAATGACAGCTAATATAACATAAAGGTTATAAACTTTAACGTTCCTATCACCCAATTTCTCAGCTTCCTGTATACAAACCCTTATCCTCAATACTCAATAGTGTTTGGATGGTGCTAATAGTTAAGATCATATAGATTATTTTAAGCAGAATAAACGCTTCAGAAGTCGAGGTTCCACTTATTGAGAATGTCACTTTATTTCAGCAGCACTATACCGGTGGACCAACTTAACAACATCATTAACAGCTAAACACAACCGAGGAGTTTTCAATCCACTGGTTTATAAGATTCTTGTACGCAACCATAGAAGAAAGGTGAAAAGAAAAGAGAGATAGCACCAGAAAAGCAAAAATTAATCATGAAGTCAAACACATATAATCTAGAAGTGGAGATGGATCTTTTATACTCCAATATTCGAATAAGTACCAGCTTCAGTTCCAAGCAACCCACAAAAACATACTTAAGTGATCAAGAGAGAAAGGGGGGCGGAGACAAAATTAACCAAAACAATCAATAAGTTAACAAGAATGGTTTTAGACTTTTAAGTGCTATCAAGATTAGAATGGAATACTTTTTCAAAAGAAGAAAGATTAGAATGGAACATATTAAAGTCAACGCCGTGAAGTCTTTGACTTTTCACTTCTTGTTTTCCCCTCTCCCTCGCTTACACTACGGAGAAAACAAAAACCATAAACTGGCAAAGAACAGAGATCTAGAGCCGAACCTTCTGATAGTTGCTTGCCTCAAGACGGTGTAAACCATGAAAGAGGGTTTAGCGACAAGATCGGAAGTAAATCCCACAAGTTCGGAGTTCGGATCTGACCGTAAACAAAAGCGGTTTTAAAAGCTCTTTCTTCTGTCTTAGAAACTCAGGTCTCATCATCTTGAAGAAGAAGAGGAATCATGCGAGAACACGACAACTTAAATGAATACTTTGACGTAGTTGGTTTTAAAAAATTCGCATCGTCAGAATATAAATTAATAAAATATGTAATTTCTTCTTACCATTTTTGGTGGTTTATCGAATATATTATACTTCATCCGGGTCAGGAAGAGGGCCGGTTTGATCTTTTGACACAAACTAAAACACGATTGAAAAATATTTAAGTTGTTATTAGTTACACGTATTACTTATAAAATTTGAAATAAAATATATATTTTTTTAATTTAAAAATTAAAGAAATATACATTGCATTGACATATTCTAAAATAATTATCATTTTAGAGTTTAAAAATTGTTTTGTTTTATGTTTTGAATGAATTTATTTGATATTCTCAATTTTACATTTATTCTTTTGACTAATTAAATAAGATAATCAATTAAATAATGTATTAACTATAGGTAAAGCAATAAATTGAATAATTTTTATAGTTTGGGTGGAAAAACAAAATAACATATAAAATGAAATAGAATAGGTATTCTTTATGTAATAACAAAACATTATTGTGAAATAAAGAGAATGATTGTTTTTAAACATAACACAGCTAACTACAGTAAGTCAATACCAATAATAACATGTTTATATACTATTTTCAGTCGACTTTGAATTAATATAAGGAGAACTATTTTCCGCACCAAATAAAGCTTATGAACGATTTTTTTTATTAGCATCGAACTGATAGGAATGAACGAATTAATATTCATTAAATGTGTTAAATAAAAAAGGTTGTTCTTTTTTTATGCAGCTGTCACATGTCTCCACTATGACTATCTCTGGGTGATGTGCGCGCACCAGTTTGCGCCAGGTAGATCCATATTTCACTCTCTTTTAAACTCTCGTTTTCATAGTTTTTCTTCAGTTTTTGATATATGTTTTCGATACAGCTCCGGTAGCTGTTACAGGATGTATCATACTATAATAGTCATTGAAGCAAAATAAGCGAACGAAAAGCATGACTTGTTCGAAACAAGCAACGTTTATTTAATCTTAAACTTAATCAAAAAGTTTGTATCAACTAGTTAATATTGTAATGTAAAATGATAACATTTATTCATTTCTTCTTGTTAATAACAAAAGTCATAACTGTAGAATACGAGTATAATTATTAGCCTTTGGGAGTCCAGACAGGCTAGATTGGTAGAGTTAATTAGGTGAAAGAATCACCTAACTAATATTACAATAATTGTCGTATTAAAATAGTTTGGCTCTTCAAGCTCCATAGGAGACATTATGTATTTTTATTTATAATTAAAAATCATCGCTTAGTTGTGGTCCCGTGGACATATAAGCATATAACTAATGAAAAGGTTTGTCTTCGTTGATTCCCACAATTTTATTTTAGCACGTAACCTATCATTACACATTAGTTAGTTTTTTTTTCCGTTACACATTAGTTGTATTGTATCTAGCTTAATTAGAAGTTAGAACTAATCAACTGAGTTATTTGGAAGTCTGTACAATCGTGTTTGCCTGCGTGAAATGACAAAGTGTAGTAACCTCTATGTTTAGTTTATATATATATATATATATATATATATATATATGTGTATGACTGTATTATGTATAGCATTAATGTATCAAAAGATGACGATCAATACATGACGTGATATATTTCATTAACATGCATATCCATAGAGAGACGATGATTTATTTTCAACAAATTAGGTACAATAAAGATGAGAAATACAAATTTATTTTAGTTTATAAAGATGCATGATCAAATATATTGGATTGTCTAGTAGGAGGAAACTAACTACAAGTCTACAACAGGATAAGTTTAATAAGTATATAACATTTTAATAAAAAAATTGTTTCGGAAACTTCGATCGTGCAAATGATTTGTTTGTAAAGCTACACTACAATTCATATGATGGGATTTGTTAGCCTTATGATCCATTATGGATGATAGTTATTGGTGAATTTCATTTCACATTCTGTCCACATGTTATAAATCTATTCGAGTCGAAGAAAATGTAAAATATTGTATATTTATAAAAACGAAAAGATAGAAAAAAGACGTCACGCATAAAAATATTAAACATAAAGCGTTTTGCCTATTTGTACAATTATTTATTCTCAAGTGCTGTCTTATAAAGTGGTTTGCCACCACGAGTGGCTACATCGTGTTTGGGTTTTCACTCTTTGTTTTTCATAGTTTTGGCATAAACGAGGTTAACCATCCTAGTAATTAATAGGTAAGTATAAATATTTATACGGATTCCAAATAATCTTGTTTATTTTAATAAAAAGTTAAAAACAATGGTTTTAGCTAGCAATGATGATACTTTTCGTGGATCTAATACATGATTAAATTAATCTACGTTTGAGAAGAATGAATCAATGATCTGGACTTTCAAAGTAACTTCTTAATAAGTAAGAACTATTGGTCCATTTGTAACTTGATTTCACTGATGTTGGTTTATAATCGCAACCAATAGATTGGTAACATGATTAGTTATGTACTGACAAGAACATGACTGAATAATTGCTTTGTAAATCGAAATCTTGCTTTAGCGTACTGTATATTTAATTAAAAATCAATGATGTAATAGTGCTGGTAGAGTTGGATTCGTGAAATGGCACGTGCATGAGCCTATGGAGATGCAAACTTTACCAATGGGATGATAATGAAAAGTTATAATGTGAAAATTAATAACAGTTGCCCTTTTACAAAAAAGAAAGAAAACTAATAACAATTTCATAGTAAATAATCAATAATGGATGTTTTTTTTAACACAAATCAATAATGGATGTTAGAGGCGCTAATATAACTTAGAAGCAAAACAACATTTGGCCCCCATCGTTGGACCATATCTGTTTTATTATATGATAGTTTTCTAAAAAGGATTTTATAGTTTAGAATCATGATTATGATACATTCGGTATGTGCTGATGTAAATGAATTATGCATATATGCACACTGCATAGTGTTGATCGAAAAGACGTTTTGGATCATATTGTTTGCGTCATACGACCATGCAACTTAATTTGGTACTTTTATGATAGTTCTTAGAATAGGTTTTCCAAACCCGTATTAACTTGTTAGTTATTACGTAAAGTAAAGATTGCGTTGGTCACAGGCTTATATTGGTATTTGGCAAGCTAATACCAAATCATATTTACACATATTTTTCTAGATTTGATTCTTTGTTAAAAGAATTCAAGTGTTTTAAGAGTTATTTGAGAAGAGATTCTCGATAAAGAAAAGAAAGATTACACAGCGAATTAGTATATTTAAGAGTGTTAAAGAAAGTTAGTATATTTAAGAACGAATAAAAAACGAAGTCAGTGGATCTATGCCACTACAAGCCTCGGGAAAACGTGTCATGCTTCAATAAGTTGGGTAGTACAGTGTATATTTTAGATGTTAATATAATATATCAACTACTATAGTTTACTCAATGTATGAAATGTAAAAAGCAGTTATACATTGGTCTGTTCTACTCTTCGTTTTTTCAAGAATGTGAATGAAGTGATACTCTTCATCGAGTTTGCCCCATATCATAACGTTGGAACTATAGTATGGATCATTTTTGGGCTGTTTGAGCTTGAAGCAATTTAGGTATGGACTACAAACTTAAAGAGCTTAATACACCTGTCTTTTCTTAAAATAACTGAAGAGTGTCAGTCACACTGTTACCTATCGTTTTTATTTTAAATCAGAGAGTAAAACGAACTTCTTTTTGATAATATTCACATATAGTATATAGATTTTTTGCTTCATTTTTGGTTAATACAAATTTTGAAATATTAATCTTGCAGACATTATACGAAAACTTTGACAAACCCTATAATGAAAAGAATTGTAATTCATCCGTACGTCGATGACACAACCTTGATAAGCACTCAACAAGCTATCACACAAAACTAATATTTATTTTCATCTAAACAGGTATGCATTTATTTATTTTAACTCTTATA
This sequence comes from Hirschfeldia incana, assembly GCA_026261945.1. Lineage (NCBI taxonomy): Eukaryota > Viridiplantae > Streptophyta > Magnoliopsida > Brassicales > Brassicaceae > Hirschfeldia > Hirschfeldia incana. The sequence goes on along the minus strand of JABCMI010000053.1, from coordinate 1,490,070 downwards.
GTTTTAAAACGATAAGCGATGATTAATGGGTCATAATTAATTTATAAGAAATTTTCTAATTTCCTTAAGAGAATAATAAAATAAAATAAATCCGACCATGTCCACCTTCACACGAAAACCACAGCTACCAACAGATTCGGCGCGATTAGAAAACCATTAACGAAAATTTTTATATTAACGAAAAATATTATATTAGAGAAATATTGACTCAACCTTATCCAATACCTGCACGTCAGGCGCTAGCAGTACAAATATACAAACGTTGAACTAGCTACGGATAAACCATAGAGAATAAATAACCGAAAGCGATAGAGATCAATTTGATTCAATGTTGGACATAGTGGAGGAGTACAAGCGGGGGTGAGACAGCCGGAGGATTCGAAGATGGAGATGGTGGAGTTTGTTTGGTGGAAGAATTTTCCCGGGAAGATGATGACCACAGGAGTCAACGAGAAGAAGATAGGAAGTTTCATGAAAAAGTTCGAGGCCAAGTATCAGTTTGCTATTGCCATCTTACATGGCGTTTTCTCTGCTTGAAACCAGTTTGTTTATAGCTAATCTCGTTTCTTAGTTAGAAAAAAATAATCACTGCTTTGTGTTTGCTTTCGCTTCGGGAGTTTATGTAAAAAAGTAAATATTCTTTCTGTTTCAAAATAGATATGCTTTCAAATGTTTTTATGCTTTAAAATACATAATATTTTGATATTTTATATTAATTTTATTTTGACTGAAAGCTATATAACCAACTATATTTATTAATTATTTTGATGATTGGTTGAATTAATTTTAATTTATCATTACAACTTTTTAGGAAAAAAATACAAGTCTTAGTTTTTGTGTGTTTAAACCAAAACTTCATTTACTTTGGAACAGAATGAGTATTTGAACTAACCAAATGTATTAATCTGTTTGTTTGGTTAAACAAGAAAAAATGTTGACTAACTATGTTTACATTTTTAAAATTTATATAGTTAGTACCAATCATCCCAATACTGTTGATATATGGTGTTTTATACATCATTGTATATATGTTTTCTAATTGGTTTTCAAGTCTTTATCGAGTCTTTCTAGTCCTTTTCGAGTCATTACAGGTCTGGAGTTGCACTGGATGGGATATGGACCAGTAGAAGCAAAAGGGACAGAAAACAGTGCAGTTTGGTGATTTTCACGCAGAACACTCTGATGAGTGTTCCGATTGATTGTTCCGCGGCAGAGATTTTTATGGAAACTACACTTATTTCGGGATTTGCCCTAATTATCCTCTTTTTCTTTTCCAGCCGCCTGTGGCTTTGATATATCATTATTTTCTGTTTCTCATTATCATTCTACGCTATTTTCACAGAGGGAAACCAGACCCTAGAACCCCATTATTAGATTTGCTTATTGTAAAGGGAGAAGGATCTCTACACTCTTGAGAAGAATCCTTAACCCTATCTCTTTTATTTTATTGATATCCAGCATGTTTTCTTCATCTGTTATCTCTGTGATTTCTCTGTTCATGGCTGAGTAGTCGATTTGCTTAGTCTAGGGTGTTAGGGTGTTAGATTCGTGAGCTTGACATAAATAAGTTATAAATCGGTTGTCTTCATTCACTGTTGTTCTTAAGGTTTGCATTAAACTAGCTACTTATTGCCTGATTCTAAGTTTAATCTATTCATCAAAAGTGTTATAGGTTGCTAGACATAACTTGAATGAGCATCATATCCCTAACCAGCGAAAGTAGATGTTAGGGTATTTTGTGAACATATCGGACTTGATCTTAATGTTTGTCATCGCATCTCAGTCCAAACGACAGTTTAGGTACTGAGATCGATTGACAAAAGGTGAAGCACCACGACAGTGGGCTGATCTATCTTAAGTGATCCGAGTTCTAGACTGTTCTTTAATGGAACTTGAATAATTGTTTGGCTCACACTTGTTTAACACCCGATCAAACCACCCTAGGCTAGCATTCTCTTAGATTGAATTTACTTTTGCTTTATTTTATTTGTTGCTAGTTACGATACCCTCAAACTCAAACCCCCCAATTTGTTTTAGCTTAATATTGATCCCATAGAAATAAAGTGTAATAGTTGGTCTCTGTGGATTCGATCCTAAAGTGCTACATCGACATACCATTCGATTGTGGTAGTGTGCACGTTAGGTTAATTGGTGTGCGTGAACACGAATATCAACTGTCCAAACCAATATTCCAGTGACCCCATGTGTTGTTCTTATCACAAAACTATCTATGTAATTAGCCTACTAGGTGGTGACAATCTGTGTGGTTTGTGAAAATATAATATCAATAATAAACTTTCAACAAAACGGAAGATTACCGGTCGTGTTTGCTGGGATTTTACGAATTTAAGTTTAAGTATAACGAGCCATGAATAAAAAAAAGTTGTTTCGGACAACATATAATGACCAAAACGAATGTTCGTTTTGGGCCTTCATATCATCAAATGGGCTTATTTCGTATTAACGCGGAGAAATCTAGCATTCAGACAGACCCATAGCATAATACTGTAGCTTTAAGTAGTTGATCAGAAGCAAACGAAAAAAGGTGGATGATGTGATAAAAGCATTGCATTGCATCACGTGAATTTGTTTCCATTGAATCGTTATTATCGTCATCATCTCGATCAAATTTTGAAGAAGTCATCCCAAACAAAACAAGTTATGATTCTCACACACAAAGGCCACTGCCAACCCAATAAAAACAAAAATTAAAAGATTAATTTTGAATCGGGGTAAAGAATAATAATTCAACGAGTTTCGTGTAATTTATTTCTTTTTTTTGGTAACAATTTTCTTTCTTTTCTTTTAGCTAAAAATCTAACTACTATTTTAGAAATCAATGTGTAATGTTTTTAACCTTTGAAAAGTAGTGACTCCCGAAACTCTTGTTTCTTTAAATGCGTATTATATCCTAAAACCAGAAGAAAAACAATCGTGAGATGTCAAAAAATTTAGCATCTCCAAGACTACAACATAATGGATATACAGACACACGCTAGACAATGTAACCTGCAGTTTGGTTTCATGGGAGACAATCAATTTCAATCCCACAAGCCAACTAGTATAACACTAGAACCTAAACATATGAAACGTGGCAAGACATCGTCCTCGTCCTTTTGTTAACCCGGACTTTTCAAACATGTTTGTCTAGTATTTGGTATAAAGGTTTTGACTTTCACTCTTTCAAAAATTAGTTTGGGTTTTGATTAAAAAAAAAACTTGTATATGTATAATCGTCTGGAATGTCATGTTACTGATCTTTAGTGGATTAATGAGTTACTAAAAAACAACTTTCAAATGTTGCGGTACTGTAATATCATGAACTGAATTCCTAGTAAACCTTCAAATGTATGCGATTGTGGACTATACAATATTCTAGACTATGGATACATGTGTTTTGTCCAAAAACCGAAGATACATGTGTATGAACATTGATTTGATTAGCTGTGATGTCGAATGGTCACATAAAAACGATAACACAAATTAATTGGAAAGGAATAGCATTCAAAAACAATACAAGAAGTCAAGCATTACAAATTTCTTACAATTTTTTTTTATTTTGCTAAATTATACTTCTTACTATTTTTCGCTAACCAATTATTTATTCATCTACCGTCGGAGTTGACATTGTCCCTACTTTATGGACATGATGATTGTCCAATGTCACATAAATTCGACACTTATGCCCCCTTGATTCCCCAAATTCGTAAACCATAACCTAATTTATTGATTTAAAACGTTATTATAGGATCCAAATCCTAATTATGCACATTATTAGTGGACACCATATCTGTTTATGTTACAATGTATATAAATAACAATGTGATCGATGGTAATGCATAAAAGGTTTTTACCTTTTCTTTTTTTTGTAACACAGCATATTTCATTCATAATTTAGCTTACAAAGATAATAGCAACATCAAAGACACGATGTGCAATCCTACTAAAAACGTTCAGTACAAAGCAATAAAGAGATAGAGACCTTTTCAAAATTACGAAATCAGTAAAGAGAAAATAGTGGGGGTGTAGCTACTGCTGAAAAGGCTTGTCCTGTCGTGCCTATGAAAAACGCATTATAAACTCCAACTTTCTTTTACTTTCTCGACTAGTGGATCTTGTATATATATATTTTCCTAAGCATGTTAGTAATATACTAATCTCATAGTTTATACTTACCTTTGGAACTGTGTATCTGATGGGAATCGATAATTTTAGCTATAGGTCTATTTTATAGAATTTCTTAATTAGCAGGGATAACTTTGGTTGATATAAAATAATTACTTATATATTTACGGGAAAATAAATAACTTGTGACTGTGTATACTAATAATTTTCAACTGAGAAAACAATTTGAGCTCCAGATTTTTAGTAAAAAACTATTTTTAATCTGTATGACGTAATTACAGTACAGATATAGAAAGATTCATGTTTATAGTAGATATAATAGTAATATATATATGTGATAATTAAGTAACCAACGTGGAAACATCATTGCATAACAACAAACCTGCTTTGTTTTTTCTTTTTATTCTTGTCTCTCTTGTTCGTTTGTAGAGGTATGCAAAATATCCGTAAAATATGGATCGATTCGTTATTCGTTTCGATCTGATCCGAAAAATTCGGATATCCGTACTTTTACAAATCAAAGCAAATACTAAAATTCAATATCCGTCAAAGTTAAGCAAATCACAAATATTAAAATTTTGGAGAGTGGATATCCGATGCGATCTGACAATACATAAATACATGTATATCTAGATTATATTCAAAGTTCTATATATACAAAATTATATAATTATTAATATGACATATGATTTGACAAATTTTATTCACATTATTATTTATATAAAAATAATACATAAAAGGAAGAAAAATATTTTATGATAATTATATTTTTTCTTAAACTTTGTGTTATTATAATTTTTAATTAAGTTTATTTTTTTTACAAAATATGTAGATTTACTAGTTCTTTTAATTTGATCTTATATCTGCATCGAAATTTAAAGATTATTCGTATTAATCAAAACATATGAGATATTTGTAAATATTCGCAAATATCCGCAAATATTTGTTTATTTTTTGGATATTTGTTTTTCCAAATATCTGTATTTCTCCGAAACAAAGCAAATACAAAAATTAGATATTCGTAACATAGGAAACAAATCACAAATACCTTTAAAAACTCAGATATCTGATCCATGCCAAGACCTAGTCGTTTGCCCCTAAATCTTCTGTAAATCCTTTGGGTAATCATTTTGATTTCCAATCTCCAAAAGGAGCTGTAAAGATAGTTTTATTTTCACAAAAATCCATGTTTTATCAATCATTAAATATGTAAATAGCATAGAATTTATAAACTTCTAGTTACATTAAAAAAAATGGGGGGGGGGGGGGGGTAAAAAAGCCTTTTGTGAGTTGCTTACTTTACGAATCTTTCTATTAAGCTTCTGTGTAAATATGTAAGTAGAAAAAGAACATATTTTTTAAATTATTGAAGCTAAAACAAAACCATTGATCTCAAAGTACAAGAAAGAATAAATAGTATCAATCAAAGGGATTCTTGAAAGAAAATTTGAGAGATTGGTTATGCGAACTGTCCCCCAAAACGATATCGTCTCACGCGTCTGAGTGGAGAAAGTGCAATTCTAGTTGACATCTTTTCTTTTCACTGAAAAGTTGACTAGTAGTTATGGCGGGAAACGTGGGCATTAATCTCTGATCTCACCCTGATAACGGAGCTATTCGTGGTACAGAGAATGCTTGTTAAGTTTAAGAAATCAAGATTAATTATACGAAATCAACGTAAATATTATTCAAGAACAGACCCTGGCTATTTCCTTATTCAAAAAAAGGAAAGAGTTAAGAAGAAGAATTTGACATCATAATCAAATAATTTGGTTCTGTGCGACTGAAGCAACTGTGTTTAGTAACGTGAAAACCCCCGATAGATGTAACCATCGGGTTTGGTTTGATGGATTATAGTGACGATAACTATGATTAAACTACGGGACATCGCGTTGTGACGTACTGAATGACGAATTTTTAAATGTCGAATTATGATGACGACGAACTAATATTTATTTTTAATTTAGCTAATAATAAAATATTGAAAGATAAGAAGAAAAATATCGTGTTAATTCATGTGAGTTGCAAGTGAAAATAAGATGATGAATTCAGGATAAGCGGCGGCTAGCGATGCTCTAGATCTCGCCACCAATCACTCTATCTCTGCTTATATCTAGCCAAATAAACTAATAATTCAAGGAAAAAAAAATACAATTTAGGGTTCAGTCATACACAAGTAACACAACCCTAACAACATGAGAGCTAACAATTTTTCTAGCATGTTAGTTGGGTCCATTGTGATACATACGTTGCTCCTAGGCACATGCTTCTAAGTTTTGTAATTGTCCCTTAACTAAGTGAAATTTCAAACTAGGCCATTGAAATTTCAACGTACACAAATCCTTTTTTTTAGCAACACTATAATTAAACATTGTTACAATATATTGAAAGTCATTATCATCAGAACATAGAAGTTTTAGAACATAAAAGATTCAAAAATCTTTCCAATCATCAGATATCTTTCGGTAAGATTTTTCTAATCCGTTTTATATGAATATAATAATTATAATGTAATAAACAATGTTAAGATTTAATCTGATTAATCTGAAGAAGAGATCCATGATAAGTCCACCGTACCTTCATTTCTCACGACCCCTAGATTATTCTCCGTTCCAGAAGCGACCGGTGTTGTGTAAACATCGGATCTTTGCACCGGTGCCATGTCTAATCCATGCACAGTATTTAGGGTTGGCTGCGTCATCGATGACGACGAAGAAGCGATAATGTTTTGAAGCCCCTCAAAGTTTGTCCCCACGTCCACGTGCCTAACACCGTTACTTGTTCTCAACCTCAACGATTGGTCCCTTAAAGGGTTTGCGGGGTTTTGAGAGTTCGTGTTAAAGAGATGACTCTGGTGATAATCCGTAGGAGGGTTTAGGTAAGTATGATTCGTTGATGATAGTGGTGGGATAAGTTTATGAGGAAAGGGTTTCAAGGGTCGCGAGGATGAGGAAGGACCGAAGAGATCAAATCTTGACCGTGGAAAAGGAGAAGATGATGATGATAATCCTGTGAAAGGATTAGAAGGACTACCGGTGAATTCTTGAACCATGGCTCTGAAGTTTGAAGTGTCGGTGGTCAAAACAGTCGTAGGCGCTCTTCTCGAAACTCTAGATCTCTTCTTTAGATTCCGTGTTGTGGCCAGACCGTTTTTCTTGTCGGTAGGGACAGAACATATGGGACTACATGTGTTTGTGTTTGAAACTCCTCTCAGATTTTGTTGAAGTGGGTTTGTGAAGAAAGCTGGTTCCGAAAAGATCGGTGGTTGTGGTCTAGAGCCATCAGTGGGTTTTGAAGTCGTTGCTGACAAGAGAGGATTTTCTGTTGACCAACCGGTGTTGAAATAGTTTGCTATGAGAGAGTCAAGCTGTGTTTGACCGGCGATGTTGGAGGAGACGGTGGTTGAGTTGTTGTTGTTGAATAAGGCAGATATTGATTGATCAGCGCGTGACTCGTACTCTTCTTGGTCTCCACCACCACCGCTTGAGGATTGCATGCTACTACTGTTGCCTGGATTCATGGCAGAGACAGAGAAAGATGGATGATGCTTAAGAGAGAGAGAGAGAGATGAAGTTATGATTATTATTTTTTTGTGTGCAGAGAAACTTCATGAAGAGGAGGAGTGTGAAAGGAACTGATGGTTGGGTGAGAGAGAAAAGCCAATAAAAAGTGGACATAATTTTTTACACTATGTTGAACAAAAAAATATACACACTATTTACCTTTTTCTTTACTTTGAAACTTGAAACTTTTAAACGTGTAACTAGAGGTTAATTACATTTTGGTGTAATAAATTGACTGAAAGAGAGAAAATCGAATTATCCCTAGCAAGAATGTTGTCTGAATGTTTACAAGAGTAGTTCGTGGTAGATACACATGCTAACCTAATAAAAAATAGTATTTTACCGCATTTAATCGAATTAGCATTCTACACTTATATTTTAATTGTATTAAGAATCACATCGACTTGTTGAAACAGTTTATGACAATATTTGTTTGCGCGATATAATCTATAATTCTATAGCTTTGTGCCTCTATTATTTATGTAATTGTTGTTTATAAGACAATTCTCACACAAAAAATGTCATAGCAAGTTTTATACAACTTTTGCCAATAAGTTTTATATACAAATTGTCTAAAAGGGCTGTTTTTGTTTTTTTCTAAGTTAGAACATTTTTCTTAGAGAGTCATTAGCAGCAATTACAAATTTTGAAAATTGAGTTTTAATTCAAAATTTTAAAATATATCCTTTTTTTACCAACGAGCGCTTTGAAGTGTGGTTTTTATATGTGAATGGAACAAGAGCAATGGTAGACGGGATTTACCAACATTGACTGACCTAGATAGAATTTAGAAACAACTTATGCATGGTCTTACAATTTATTTATTTGGTCTTTACAAATTATTAAATGATAAAAGTTTAAAAGCTCTTTAAATTAAATGTAAAGGGTTGTTAGTCTATCTAAAAATGACACAAGCAATAAACATTGCCATTTTCTTCTTTTCATTATATGATACCTTTTTTAAATAACATCATATAAGAAAAATTTCCTAATATTTTATATTATTATCTTAGAGATTTTGTTTGTATTTTTCTGTCTATTAAAATTATATAGTGGAATTTTAGTGAAAGGCTTATATTCAACAGTCGGCATCAATCTGTACTATATGTACGAGTCTACGAGATGCGTATTAATAGAGATACATCAGAGGAGTTGTCAAACACAGCATATTTTTTGACCGGGTTCATGATGGGTGAGACTAAATTAAATTCAGACAATGAACAACGTGTTCTTGATTAATGTTGCCATTGTAACATTAGAAATCAAACTCGCATAATATGCACCTATTAAAAACTGAATGCATTTTTTTATCAAACATTTTCTATAAAAAACTTGTTAATTATATATTTTTTTGGGACGAACAAGTATATTCTTAAGTTAAAAAAAAAACAAGTATATTCTTTAATCTCTCTTTTCAAGCGAATGTCTAAGCTGCTACCCACAGTTAAGCAATAATTATATTTTTTAAATAAAAATTAATCCATCCACTATAAGAATACTTTTGTTTTGTCCGTTAGGTTTTGTTGGTTTCCTGACTGGTTTGATTCTTTGAAATCTAATCATTCGCCGAGCACCAACACACGATATCATAATATCTACATTTACAGAATAACAAGTACACCAAGATCAATATCTATTTTAAAAATCTTTTCTTAATATGATTTATTTTATGCGAGTTGTGAATGCAAGCTAATCTAATGAGAACTGCTTCGAGTCTTGTAAAAACAAGAGTATTGCATTTGCTCATGTTTACATCAATGTTAGCTTGTAAACAGATCAAGTTGTAGCGATATACCTCTATTTTGCTATATATAAATGATATAAGCGTGGTATAACGCCACCACGAGACGGTGACAATCAAACAAGCAGCAGCATTCAACAAAAGAAGAAGGGTGCATGTAACTGGTCAAAGGTGGGCATGTTCCAGACAAAGAGACATGATACGTGACATCAATATGAGAAGCTCAAGATCCAACGCAGTTGACAAAATGCTCCTGTATTTCACACAAAACAAGAGACAAAAGAAGGAACGGGCTTTACAACATACATGGGCCTTACAAGAGCTCTACACTGTAATATTTTGGTTTGAAGCTGCCGCGTTGAGTTTAGAGAAGAGAGTTTACACGAGGATGAGAGGAGAGAGTGTATAGATGCAGAGCAACCAAGAACCGTACGGGCGTACGGCCACTTGTCCTAAAAGACTTAGCTTACCTTCATGACGATGAAGGCTAAGCATCTGATCTCTGATCCGGTCAAGAGAAGGAGAGAGCCTACCTAGCCATGCCATGACTACAATCAATTGGGTGGGCTAGTGACACCTAAAAATGGCAATTGTGTTTTTCTTTTGGTGATAAAAATGTTTGTACAGAAATGAGATAGTGGTGATGTAGTAACTTTTAAAACAGGACTATTTTACTTGTAAAGGTTTATCAAGCAGTTGAAGAAACTAAAGCATGATAAATCAAATAATTATGTTAAGGGATTATATGCTAATAATTTCTAAAGAACAACAGACACACATTGCTAGGAGAAGCAAGTTTATCACTAACATAGACACAATAATCAAATGAATGACAATAGAAGTTACAATACATACATGAGTCCCTTCAGATATAAAGAAGGTTAGAGAACCTTACAACACTCAAATCAGAAGAAAAGAAAAGACAGTACCTAAGAGTTGTTGTATTGAGGTGGTTTTGTAGCTCTCTCCAGATCAATCTTGCAATTTTCTCTAAGCTCTTTCATGGCTACAAAGCTATCCTGCTGAAGTTTATCAATAACAATGCACATCAAACACACAGAAGCTCTGGAGAAAACTTCTTGAATATCTTTTGTTTTAAAAACACTTACAAGGCGGCTGCTTTCACGAGCCAAGATGTCATCCATGTTAAGGAAGAGAGATGTCCATTGACCCATGACATCAAACTCTACATCCGTTGGCTCTCCTTTACCATTCCTTTGGATCAAGCTACTAGCTTCTTTCTGGCTCTTCTTCAGCACTGCATTCAAACACAAGTTCATGTTACCATACCTTGAATTTACCATTACCAATCAAGAGTTTTGCAGTGTGATGAGAAGACTTACCAGACAATCGACCTTTGATGTCTTGGTAGTTAAGATCTGACCATATATATGCAGCTGAAGACATTTAAGTCAGCTAATATTAGTGTAAAATAAAGAGATATGATTACTAAAAAGAACATTGAAGAATCAGACAACCTTTGAGGCAAAAAGAACAAGAGCAAGATCTAAGCTCATCATTAGATTCCATGTCGTGGTTTACAATCTCCATACTATCAACAGGCGACAAACCTGTTCCTTCATTAATCACCATCGCCGACATGTCATCACTTTCTCTATTGCTCCTAGTGTACAAAGTCTCCTTCAAGTCTTCACCAGTAATAGCATCGGTCTGACTAGCAAAGTCAGCTACATTAGAGTCCTTGTCACACTCTCTCTGACTAAGTTCCACCACAGCATCACCAACTCCAATATCAACTTCATTGGTTTCACCTTGAGACTCTTTTAAATTCTCAGAACCAGCATCAACAACAACAAGTGACTCACCAAAACTAATCTTATCACCATCAGAAGAGGAGTCATCGTTTGTATCAGTACTCCTAGTGCTCTCCTTGACCAAGTCGTCTACAACCAAACACAGCCTCTTGGAAAACTTCACCCCTGAGCCTTCACGAGCAACGGTCTTACCAGAAACATCTCCAGATTTCAAAAGAAAGTCACTCAAAATCGAAGAAAGTCCCCTCTTGCTTGGAACAATAGTCATATCACACAAAGGAAGACGCGTTTCCTTGGACACTAAGCTGCAGCTATCTCCAGTCATCTTCACAAACAAGCAAACACAAAAAAAAAGATGAAAACTTTACCACTAAAACAAAACCCCTAAAATTCTGGAGTAGCAATTAAACAAAACCCACAGAGAAATTCAACATAAAACTAATCGAAACCTTCAATTAGAAATCAATAAGAACCCTAAAAATGAAAACTTTAACCCCAAAAAACAAAAACCCTAATCGAAACCTTCAATTGCAGAATCAGAAACTAATATGAAATGAAACGATTCGTAGTCGATTAGAAGAATAGCCTTAAAAATCAACAACGACAAGATCGATGGAGTTTGATTTACTGACCTATGGGTTACTGGCATCTGTCGGGAAATCTTCGTTTGGTCGGAGAAGAAGAGCTTCGAGTCGGAGTAGGTGAATTAGGGCTTTTGAGGCGGGAACACTGTTGAGAATTTTTCGAATAGGCGTTCAATTAATGGGCCTTAATTGATTAATCTAAGCCCGATAATGTAAAAGCCCAATAATTAAGTGGGCCCTATATTTAACCAATCTTCAGACAACGATGTCTCAACTGTACTTGAAGATGAGATCATATCTAGATATCCTCGGGAGGCGCGCCAAAAGCGGTCAAGATTTTATCCACTTATAACTGACCACGTCATCTACCCTGTCCTAAAAACAACTGACCGCGTCCCTCTACCTTGTCTTAAAAGCATTCACGTTTAAAAAATAATCTAGAGATTTCGTTTTTATTTATTTACCATAATTCAAGTAAATTGAACGGTCTCCTCTTCATTTCATCTCCTCCACCGTTTCGAAAAATCTTCATCGATATCTTTTCTCTAATGGCGGTGGAAAAGTTTTCCGAGATAGCTGCGGCGAGGAGGATTCAGAGACTGTCGTCACATATCTCTCCCGCCTTAACGGAGCTTACGCAGCAGCTGCAGACGGAGGCGTGCGCTTCTCGGTCAAAGAAGCTGGAAGTCAACGGTCAGGCGCTGTCGTTGTACATGAAGGGGAAACACAGGGATATTCAGGAGAAAGTGCACGAGTTCTACAACTCTCGCCCTGACTTGCAGACACCGTTAGAGATCTCCAAGGATGATCATCGAGAGTTGTGTATGAAGCAGCTTTATGCGCTTGTGAGAGAAGCTGGTATAAGGCCGTTTAGGTATGTGGCTGATGATCCGGCTAAGTATTTTGCGATCATGGAAGCTGTTGGAAGTGTGGATATGTCGTTTGGGATCAAGATGGGTGTTCAATACAGGTTAGTAGTGCCTTAGCATCATAATCCATTTTTGTAAAAAAAAAGTTAGAAATTTTGTGTTGGTCTTTGTCACACTAGATGCGGTGCTGTTCTTGATGAAAGTTGTTACTAATAGATTGGCCATAACCGTTTATACGTATAGATATTTATTTATTAATTTATTTTCTAAGCTTAAGCATGTGGAATTATAAGAACATTTACAAGATGATCTAATACTATGTAAACTCAAACGTATTATGTGATTTCAACACGTTAGATGGATTAACCATAGTTTATACATATATATATATATATATATATTATTTCATTATTTTTCCATTAGCAAATGATTTTAATCTTGGGATCTGTCTTTTGTTTTTATATATCTATTATATAGTCTTTGGGGAGGCTCTGTGATCAACTTGGGAACAAAGAAGCATAGAGACAAGTATTTCGATGGCATTGACAATCTAGACTACCTTGGTTGCTTTGCTATGACTGAACTCCACCATGGTGAGTGATATGACTAATGTTGCATGTGTATGTGTCTTTACTGTACTAACTTTTTTCTTGGCTTTACCTCAAAGGGTCAAATGTTCAAGGTCTCCAAACCACGGCCACGTTCGATCCCATCACAGACGAGTTCATAATCGACACACCACACGACGGAGCCATCAAATGGTGGATAGGAAACGCCGCAGTCCACGGAAAATTCGCTACAGTTTTCGCCAGGCTCATCCTTCCAACGCACGACACCAAAGGAGTCTCCGACATGGGCGTTCACGCCTTCATAGTTCCCATAAGAGACATGAAAACACACCAGACCCTCCCCGGCGTCGAGATCCAAGACTGCGGACAGAAAGTAGGTCTGAATGGAGTCGACAACGGTGCGTTAAGGTTCCGTTCCGTGAGAATCCCACGTGACAATCTCCTCAACCGCTTTGGTGACGTGTCACGAGACGGAAAGTACACAAGCAGCTTACCGACGATCAACAAAAGATTCGGCGCAACGCTCGGTGAGCTTGTGGGTGGACGAGTGGCTCTCGCTTACTCGTCTGTTGGTGTACTTAAAGTCTCGGCCACTATCGCTATACGTTACTCGCTGTTGAGACAACAGTTCGGTCCTCCGAAGCAACCTGAGGTTAGTATTCTTGATTACCAGTCACAACAGCACAAGCTCATGCCCATGTTGGCTTCCACGTATGCGTACCATTTCGCAAGTGTTTACCTCGTGGAGAAATATTCGGAGATGAAGAAGACTAACGACGAGCAGTTAGTTGCGGATGTACATGCGCTCTCTGCTGGTCTCAAATCTTATATAACGTCTTACACGGCTAAGTCGCTCTCGGTCTGTAGAGAAGCTTGTGGAGGACATGGTTACGCAGCTGTTAACAGGTTTGGGAGCTTGAGGAATGATCATGACATATTCCAAACGTTTGAAGGAGACAACACAGTGCTTCTCCAACAGGTAAGAAACTCTCCACCATGTCTTGATGATGAGTAACCATATGGTTATAGTGTTTTGTGTTTTTTTTTTCTTGTAGGTGGCAGCTGATTTACTGAAGAGATATCAAGAGAAGTTCCGAGGTGGGACATTGACAGTCACATGGAGTTACTTGAGAGAATCGATGAGCTCTTATTTGGCTCAGCCTAATCCGGTTACAGCTCGTTGGGAAGGTGAAGATCATCTGAGAGATCCTAAGTTCCAACTAGATGCTTTCCGGGTGAGTTAGTTCTCACTATATAGATAACATTTTAGAGAATTTTTTATATTTTGATTATTACGTGACATTTTCCATCCTTTTTATAAAATTTATTAATTTTAACTATATACTTTATGCGTAATCTATTTTTTTACTTCTTGAGTTGTGATTGAATAGATATTAATAATGTTTTTTTTTAGAAAATATATAAACTAAATGTTTCTAATATGTATGTACAAATCTAAAATCTGAGAGTATTAACCACTCTGGTTCTGTAACATTTTGTCTTCACAGTATCGAACATCACGTCTCCTACAAAGTGTTGCAATGAGACTAAAGAAACACAGCAAGACACTTGGAACATTCGGTGCATGGAACAGATGCTTGAATCATCTCTTGACACTAGCAGAGTCTCACATTGAAACAGTCATTCTCGCCAAGTTCATTGAAGCCGTTAAAAAGTAAGTAACATACAAACACACATCAATTTTCCCTTACAAATCAAGTTTAATAAACCAAAAACCTGTCTGTTTTGTTCAGCTGTCCGGACCGAAGTGCAAGAGCTGGTCTGAAACTAGTATGTGATCTTTACGCATTGGACCGGATATGGAATGATATAGGAACGTACCGTAACGTGGACTATGTGGCGCCTAACAAAGCCAAGGCGATTCATAAGTTGGCTGAGTATTTGAGTTTCCAAGTGAGGAACGTGGCCAAGGAGCTAGTGGATGCGTTTGAGCTGCCTGATCATGTTACTAGAGCGCCGATTGCTATGCAAGCTGATGCTTATGCACAGTATACTCAAGTTGTTGGATTCTGAAAATTGTGGAAGGAATAAAGATATCTTATGTCTCAAGATTGAAGAAAGATCTCAAGTTTGGAATATATTATATAGTTACAATGTATTAAAAACAGAGTGAAGAGACCAAACAGAGGAATATTCTGTTGTTTGTTTGTTGATCTAAAGCTATAAAGTGGGGTTCCTTGCTCAATGCTCAGAAATTTTTTTTAAATAAAAAATTATATTAAGTAATAACTTGAAATTTTAATATTTATTTTTTATTTATCAATATTATAAAATAAATAAAATCCGAAACAAATAAGCATAAACTATGGAGCTTTTTTTTCTGAAACACTTCAACTTTGGAGTATATTCTATGTATGAAAAACAGAGGAAAATTCTGTTAATGTTTGTTTGTTGATCCAAAATACACAATCCAGGAATAACTTTTATTTTATTCTATTCTTTCTAATTGTTTACTAAAAATGTTTCTAAATAAAGAAATAAATGTTTAACAGGAGTATCATATTTTATACGACTTGTCAGACAAAACGACGCCGTTGTTGTGGATCTTGTCTTGTGAACAACAAAGAAGACGTATAAAGTAAAGTAGAACAGAGGACAAAGTGTTCTCCTTTATTATCACAACAATAAGTGAATCACCGATCTTGTGGATTCACGGTGTCCGGCGGAGTCATGTCGACGGCTAACGTTGTAAAGGGTCCGTCGAAGATGGGTCCCAAGGTCTTGTTTTACTCAATATTGCTCACGCTTCAGTACGGAGCTCAGCCTCTGATCTCCAAACGCTGCATCGGGTAACCGTATCTGGACACAACCTTTGTAGTCTCTTAATCTCTGATTATTGAAAAATGCGAGCTTTTCTTTGAATAACTTTTTGTTCATGTTTATATTGATCTTGGAGGTTACTATGTGACATTTTTTGTTGTATCCTCTTATCATGGTTTGGATCAATGTTTTGCAGGAAGGAGGTTATTGTAACTTCATCTGTCTTAACATGCGAGATTGTTAAGGTCATATGTGCTCTGATCCTCATGGCAAGAGATGGTAGCTTGAAAGGGTTAGCAAAAGATTGGACCTTGATGGGATCCTTGACTGCATCAGGACTCCCTGCAGCCATATACGCGCTCCAGAACAGCTTGCTGCAGATCTCTTACAGGAGCCTCGACTCCTTGACTTTCTCGATTTTAAACCAGACAAAAATCTTCTTCACAGCGTTCTTTACATTCATCATACTAAGACAGAAGCAATCGGTTCAACAGATAGGAGCTTTGTGTTTACTGATCATGGCAGCTGTTCTTCTGAGCGTTGGCGAAGGGTCTAACAAGAGTTCAAGCGGCGTTAATACGGAACAAGTGCTGTTCTATGGGATTATACCGGTTTTGGTAGCCTCTGTGCTCTCCGGTTTAGCTTCTTCTCTGTGTCAGTGGGCTTCTCAGGTGAAGAAGCATTCATCGTACTTGATGACGGTTGAAATGTCTATTGTTGGAAGTCTCTGCTTGTTGGTGAGTACTCTTAAGTCTCCTGATGGGGAAGCGATTAAAAGACATGGTTTCTTTCATGGTTGGACTGCTTTAACCATGGTAACTCCTGAACCATTCTGTGGATGTGAATAACTGTTAGCAATGATTGTTTTTTGATGCAATGTGAGTTTGTTATTACAGGTTCCAGTTGTAAGCAATGCTCTCGGTGGGATTCTTGTTGGTCTAGTTACATCACATGCCGGTGGTGTAAGAAAGGGGTTTGTGATTGTGTCGGCGTTACTTGTGACGGCTCTGCTGCAGTTTGCGTTTGAAGGAAAACCACCTTCATTGTATTGTCTCGTGTCTCTTCCTCTGGTGATCAGTAGTATCTCACTGTACCAGAAGTATCCATACATGGATAAGAAGAAGAAGAAGGTCTAAGAAACCTCTTAGCTAGCATCTTCTCAGATTCTGCTAAATATCTTAGATGATAGTGATTCTTGGACCATTCAAATGAAAATTTGTAATATTACAGTGATAAGTTAATACATTGAATGAGTCTTGTAATGATCTGAATCCGTGGTCTGAGTTTTGATTACCACAAGATTACCAAAACCTTCATAGTACTTGTAAAGAAAAAGAAGAAGAATTATGATTCAATTGTTTCCTTGTAATTTTTTTATATATAATCCAGTTTAATCTTTTACCAAAAATGTATATTACCCAAATATAATAAACTATAGAAAGGATCCTGTGTCAAATAGCTACATAAGTAAGCAAATGTATAAACGTGACTGTTGTCACCTTCCCTAACAATCAAAAGCCTCGCGAGGATGACACATTTGGGCAATTACAAGCTGGTGTTCCTGGGAGATCAGGCCGTTGGTAAAACTAGCATCATTACTTGTTTCATGTACGGTAACTTTGACACCAATTATCAGGTTCGATTACTCCCCATCTGCCTCTATCTACATTGTTTGCATTGGAACACACCACACATTTTCAATAAATAATCAATGCAATACTATTTTTGTGGATCATTGGTGTTTGACCATCCACACGAATCTCTCCTTTGTGATGATCCATTTACATTGAAGATTGAGTTTCAATATTTTCATGCAGGCTACAGTTGGAATTGATTTTTTGTCAAAAACAATGCGTCATGAAGATACAACATTTCGTCTGCAATTGTGGTATATCCATCATTTTCATTTTTTTTAATTGTCTTCTTCTTCTTCTTCTTCTTGTAAATGCATCTCCTTTGTGTTGCAATCTGTATTGAGAAGTCTCTTATCAATGTTTACGTCATGTACAATCATTCACTAGCAATACATATAAGAAGAACATCCATGGAAATATAGGTTTCTCAGGCTCCATCATCTTATGTTCAATCATTAGCCTGTAATATCACTATTAGTATAGCAATGTTTATAATGTCCATTTAATTTATATATATGTTGAAGATATTGTAATAATTGATGCGCAGGGACACGGCTGGACAAGAGAGGTTCAAAAGCCTAATACCAAGTTATATCAGAGATTCTTCTGTTGCTGTCATTGTCTATGATGTTGCAAGTAAGACTAATTACTCTATTAATCTCTTTCTTAGCATTGAAGTTTCAGCACCAGTCTTGTTCTATCTTCAGTACTCAATAGTTAACTGCAATGATGCAGATAAGCAATCATTTATTAACACCTCCAGGTGGATTGAAGATGTTCGTGCAGAAAGAGGTGATCATGTCATCATTGCTCTTGTTGGTAACAAAACCGATCTTGTTCATAGAAGGTAAGCAAATTCAAACTAGTCAGATCAGTGTAGATGGATCCTGAGCATGCTTCATTTCTTTGATTAAAGATTCTTTTCATATAATGTTGTTTTTTGGTGATTTAACAGGCAAGTTTCAATAGAGGAAGGGGATGACAAAGCTCGTGAGCTTGGAGCTTTGTTCATCGAGACTAGTGCAAAAGCTGGATTCAACATTAAGGTAAAACACACACACAAGTCAATGGTGATGTAGTTCTTTAAGTAAAACCTAACTAGTTTTCTGTTTTGTCTTTGAGTGAAGCCTCTGTTCTGTAAGATTGCGTCGGCCTTACAGGGGACTGAAACACAAACTTGGACGAGACAAGAGGACTTGGTGGATGTGAACCTAAAGCCATTGACCAACTCATCTCACTCAGAGCAACAACAAGGAAACTGTTCTTGCTAAATGATATATTGCATAGCATTTTATTTACGAATAGAAAGAAAAAACATTAATGTAATTTGATAAAATTATTGTTACAACAACCAAGAGTTTTCCACTGGAAATAGTTTGTGAGACTGAGTGCAATAAAAAATATTGAGGTTTGGAAATACCAATTTGGTTTGCTGTCTTCTGATATACAGTATAAAGCTTGGTGGTGTTTAAAGATCTAAAATACTTATTCACAGTCAATAGTACATAATCTTTGGAACAAGGCCATACAAGGAGAACAAATGAAAAATATATTATGTTTTCTTGAAGATAAGTCTGTCACTATAATCAGAATTGCCTTTGAGACATCAAGCTAAAGATCAACCATCCTTATTGTTGGTTTCTAGCACCACCCATTGGGTCTTTGAGCTTAATCAAATTTCGTGCAGTTATAAGAACTTTTCTTCAAAAATTCTTTTTACCCATAAAACTTGGTTACAAATTATAAACGGTTAAAAATAACAGAAATATATTCTGTCTGTCTTAGAAACTGCATATTCCACGGAATCTTCAACCATATGCACCAGATTCAAGCAATCCTGTCACAAATCAGATTTTTGGGAGACTTTTGTCCCAAAGAAAGTCATTGTCCAAATTAATCCTTTTTCTGAGTGCAAAGCTGACAAACTTCTACCTGTTATAGGATAAAATGAAAGGAACGTTGACCTTGTTATTTTAACAGAAGTACAACTCAGTTTCGATTTTGAGAAAAAAACTGGCCTTAGTGGGATTAAACAGTTTGATTAATTATTATTAAGATAAAGGGATTATATTATAATATTATGGGTCGGCGGGTGGGTGGGGATAACGACAACGACGGATACTCATACCATTATCTCTTTCAATTAAGATAACTCATAGACTTTTTTTTTTCTTTTCTTTTGATTCTCTCAATCGGATCTGAATCCGGACCCGACAACCCGACGATGTCCTCCGACGCAGATCCGCACTGGTGCTACCACTGCAACAAGCGCGTCGTCGTCGAAACTCAAGACGGCGAATTCGTCGTCTGCTCCGAATGTAACAAAGGCTTCGTCGAATCGATCCAGCCGATTCCACGTTCGCCGCCGCTCTCCCCAGATCTGAGGGTAGAAGACTCGAGCATCGGCTCGCATTTCCTCCAGATGCTCCGTCTCTTAACCCACGCGCCGTCGCCGCCGCGTCTCGATTCGTTGTCCTACGAAGACGAGTTCTTCGGATTGGAGCTTAACAGCAGAAACGAAATCGACGATGACGAAGACGATTATGAGGAGGAGGAGGAGGAAGAAGAGGAGATGTTCCCGATCACGACGCGATCGATAACCGGACGTAACCGGATTCTCGATTGGGCCGAGATTCTTATGGGAATCGAAGACAATTCGGTAAACGCGGCTGATTACGTCGACGACGGAGCTGGTTACGAGGCGCTTCTCCAGAATTTAGCGGAAGGAGACGGTGTTGGAAGGAGAGGAGCGCCGCCGGCTGCTAAATCGGCGATCGAGGCGTTAGAGACTTTCGAGGTTTGTGGTTCTGATGATAAGACTGTGGTTTGTGCTGTGTGTAAAGATGGGATGGTGATTGGTGAAACCGTTAAGAAGTTACCGTGTGGTCATTGTTACCACGGTAATTGTATTTTACCGTGGCTAGGAACGAGGAACTCTTGCCCTGTTTGTAGGTTCCAGCTGAAGACTGATGATGCTGAGTATGAGGAAGAGAGGAAGAAGAGAGCTACTATCAACGCCACCACCGCTTTGGCTGATTCATCTGCTGCTTCTTCTTCGACTTAAAGTCTCTCTCTCTATATGTGTATGTGTGTACCACCCTTTGTTGCTTATTCTTTAGATCTAAAAAAAAACTTTGATTGGTCTCAGCATTGTTTTTTTCTTGCAAATATCAACAAAGAACAGAGAATCCTGCTGGAAAAGACAGTTTATAGACTGTGTATTTGTGTTGTAGCTTCTCGATTCTTGATTCTTGATAGGTCGGGAGTATCTGGTGAAGCCAATGGATAGACTTGTGCAACTTCATGTCTTTATAGGCTTCCTTTTTTTTCCTCGCTCACTTTTTCCATTGCCTTCTCTTGAACCTGTGCTAACTGTAGAATAATAAGATGTTATCATTTAAATTTTGGTCCAACAAGATATGTAACCATAATTATGCATCTATTAATATCTTCTTTTAGTTTAGTATTTTATTCATTACTAACTAACAACTGATTTAATTTTGAAAAGAATAAAAGAGAAATAACAGGAAAAAATAAATGTAATGGTCTGATCTAGACTATTTTTTCTTTAGCAAAAAAAAAAACTTAGACTATTTTGAAGTAAATAAAAGTGATTTTGTTTAGTAGTATTGATTGATATCTTTTTAGTCTTACTTATCCAATCAAACTTTTAAAATATTGACTATAAATGTATTATACAAAGCGTAAAATCGTATAATTATACAAAGCGTAAAATTGTATTCATATTTAGTAATATTATATGAGATATTTTAGGTAGATATAGTCGATTTGATTTACTTTTAGTTTTCAACCATATAAATAATCAGTTATACTAAAATTAGTAGATACTGTACAGATTTTTCAATTCAAAAACCAGTTACACAACAAAAAATTTGTTTGTACTACTCGAAAAAGAGACTCTCTTTGTTTGGATATATATATATATATATATATATATATATATATATATATGTAAAACATAAATATATTCTAAATGGTATTTCAAATTTGTTGTCTACTTATTTTCTAAAGTGCGATTCAAATCTAAACATAATATATAAAAGACCAATTACTTTTTATATACTTTTAGTGTAGTTACACATTCTATGCTCCAGAATGTTACGACAAATTTAAATGGATGTAGTTGTTAACTCGTGAGATTCTAGCTCTGTAATATTTTTGTAAAACGGTATAATATTTCGTCGTCTTGATTTTGTTTTTATGTTTATATGAATATGTGAGCTTCTTAGTATCGACAATGATAACACGTCTGATGATATATATAGTCTGTTTTAGGTAGTTTTGCTTATTTGTCATGTTTTCCATAATTTTAGGTAATTTACTTATTTATTATGTTTTTAATAATTTTTGTTTTGATTTTTTGTGTATTCTCCATAATTAAAATTATTTATTTATTTTTCATGTTCTTAATAACTTTATATATTATTATTTATGAAGTGATTTTTCTTAATTGTCACGTTCTTCACAATTTTAAGTAATTTTGCTATTTCCTCATGTTTTCTATAATTTTAGATAATTTATTTATTTATTATGTTTTTTAATAATTTAATTTTGATTATTTGTTAAATTCTCCATAATTTAGGTTATTTATTTATTTTTCATGTTATTAATAATTTTAATTGGTAATTTTACTTATTTATCATATTTTTACATAGTTTTATGTGGTAATTTTGGTTTTGCTTACTTGTCATATTTTTCTTGATTTTAGAATATTTTGCTTATTTGTATGTTTTACTATTTTTAAAAGCTTATTTGTCATATTCCGTTATTTATGTTGAATCATTAATTTAAATAATAGTATAAATATTATATATTATTATTTGCGAATTGATTTTGCATATTTGTCTTCTTCTCCATAATTTTATGCTTACTCAATGATTTTCATAATTTTTTCATGTATTTTAATAAGAAAAATATTTGAAAACATGATAATTACAATTTTTCATTACACCAATATTTAATATTATCTTATTTATTCATTAAAGTTTTGATATATTTAGTGAATAATTTGTTATTTAAGTGATGAAAAATTAATATTATAAAATTTTCATGAAAAAATAATTAAAAACGTGTTTGAATAACAATAACTTTGATTTATATTTGTTTGTTAATGTGACTTTTTTAACTGTTTTTAAATTATTATTACAGTTGCAAAAATAACATTTATTTGTTATTTAAGTTGAAAATTAATATTTATTTATTTTATTTTAAATTTTTTTATGAGAATCATATTTAATAATATTTTAAAAATTTCTGCTCGAATGAGAATATTTTCTAAATATTATTTTTTACTTACAACAAGTACATTATATTATAAAATTAATTATGTTTACTTTTAGTTTCTTCAAGAGTTTCACAAAGTTATGACTTTGTTTTAATTAAAATTTCTTTAGAAGACTATTATATACAGAAAAACGTGATTCTATACTTTTTAATAAAATCTTGATAGTATTTTTTAATTATTATCAGAGTTTCAAAAATAAAATTTATTTGTTATTTAATTTGAAAATTAATATTTATTTATTTTAAAAGTTTTTATGAAAATCATATTTAAAAATATTTTAAAATATCTGCTCCAAAAGAGAATTTTTTCTAAATATTATTTTTTATTTACAACATGGACATTATATTAACAAATTAATTATGTTTACTTTTAGTTTCTTTCAAGAGTTTCACAAAGTTATGACTTTGTTTTAATTAAAATTTCTTTAGAAGTCTATTATATAAAGAAAATCATTATTTTATATTTTTTTAATAAAATCGTGATTCTTTATTTTTTAATAATTTGTTTTAGTTATAATTATTAAATTTTGATAGTTAAAGACCACTTGAAAATAAAATAAAATTTATGATTTAACAATAAAGCAATATCATTTTATAGAAAGTAACAATTTCTATTTTAGAGTAAAAAACTATAGATTGATTATAGCATTTAGAAATTAAAATAACAATAGATATGAAATGTTTTTATTTTATACATTACATATTAATGTTTTGTTTGTCAATATGGTATGTTTGCGTGTTTATTCAGTTATTATGAGAGGTATTTTAAAATATAATTATAATCAACATTTCAATTAACAATGATTTATATAATATGTAAAGTTGAGTCGGTTTAGAATTATAGTGTTTTTATTTAGAGATTTTGATAACTTCAAAATTTTGGCTTGAAAACATCATTTTTAATAACAATAATGTATTTGCTTATTTAATTAGATATTTTTTTCTAAATTAATATAGTAAA
This sequence comes from Hirschfeldia incana, assembly GCA_026261945.1. Lineage (NCBI taxonomy): Eukaryota > Viridiplantae > Streptophyta > Magnoliopsida > Brassicales > Brassicaceae > Hirschfeldia > Hirschfeldia incana. Next base: position 1,466,164 of record JABCMI010000053.1, on the reverse strand, counting down.
AACTGATTAAAGATAACAATAAATTTTAAAATAATTATTTATTTTGTTATTGTAACTAATAGAACATTTACTAATAAATATCTATAAAAGTATTATGCCCGCAAATGCGGGCAAGACACCTAGTTAATTAGTATATATCCTAAACGTACTATACCAATAAATATCATCAAAACAAATAAAATCTAATATTTTTCTACTTAATAAAGACTACTATAATTTACAATATAAAATACCAAATCATATAGTTTTCTCATAAATTAATTCACAAAGTTTACTAAAACAAACCCGCGCATATACGATTCTAGTTGTTATATTACATGAGCATTTACTAGCATCCATTTGAAAGAGAAAATATATTGGCAGTGTCACGTTGATCTTTGACAAACTCATTGTAGGAAGCATATGGGTGAGTGACTCTGGCAAAATATATGTCTAGCATAAAAGCATTAATACTCTCAATCAAACCTTCCACCATTATCACCATGATTAATATGGTTAAAACAATTCTATAATAAAGGCAATATATCATGCCATGTAGAGGTATCAAAATGAACTAAAATTCATGAGCTGGCTCAACATTGCTCGATTTTTTATGAGCACAATCTCTATTTTTTATACTCTTTTGATATGAACTTAATGATCGAACATAAATTAGATCACAAGTTACAATAACGAACTTTAATGAACATGAGCTACAGAGTGAGGTTAAACTTTTAAATTTTGATCTATGTTTGTCAAAGGCTACGATTTTCAATGGCAATGTAAGTTTTGCTGACTTTGTCTTTGGGTGAAAAGTTCTACGCGTTTTAAAAATGGTCAATAAACTAGAAGCATATATGTTTAGCATATATATGGTCCTTATGCAATTCTGTTTCATGCAGTCAAGTAATTTATGTCCTTAAGCTCTGTTTAGCTTAAGCTAACACACAAATTACTTGAGAAATCTTGTCCATTCCCACACCTAACAAACAAAATTTCGAGATCAGAAGATGAACAACCTACATTAACATGAGTTTACCCGAAACACCAACTACCAAGACTATAGAATAGGAAGAACTATAATGATCCAATAAAAAACAACAACCAAGAGAATGTTGCCTTTCATTCACAGAATAACATGGGTAAAAACATTTGGAGTTTCATTGTAATCATTCACAGAATGTTGCCTTTCATTGTAAACATATGGAGTAACTCATCATCTTCAATACTCCCCCGGGACCGGCTCAACATAATCGAACGCATCTCGAATTGTAAACTGGCGTAATCCATCAAACTCATCGAACGACGACCCAAAGCTCACCACAGCACCATGAGGAACAGAAACTTCACCACCCTCAATCGCTGTCACTGGAATCATCCCTTCCTCACGACCCTCATCGAACCAGATTTCACCATTATCACCTACAACAACGTGTCCACCATCCCTGAAGAAGATAGTACACCTTATCTTTGGTACATCCACCATAACCAAAGTACGGTTGCAATCCCACAGATGAACAAGAACAGCACCCAAAATGACCACCATAGTAGGAGCTTTAGCTGTGAATGGATTCCTTTTCCATCTACCCTGATAGTTAAAAACAAATCGGAACAAGCCACCTCCCCTCGCTGAAGATGTCAACACAACAGAGTTATTGAATGAGAACATGAATTCAGTGCTAGAATTTAGTTATATTAAGGATCAGTACCGTAATTGGGTGGAGTTCCGTAGGGAATGCAGGGACAACCATCATCAAATCGCTCCGAAGCCTTTCCATAATTCATACGGACCGGGAGCTTAGGCGGTTCTGGCCCCTTTGGAGTCCGGCCAGGTGCCATACAATACGATATGGAACCATGTTGTGGGGACTTGGGAGAAGAGGGCTGAGCAGACCGGGCCATCACCTTCGCATAAAGGGACTTGGCCAACGCATCCCAATCAATGGACTGAGCTGTGGGAGAAGAAGACTGAGCCGCACCCCAGCCTGCAACAAAAGGAGAAGAGACAAGGCTTGGAGTTAAGAGATAGATTGGAACATATAAAATAAAGAAGGCAATGTATTGCTTGTTGGAAGTTAATGATCTAAAAAAAAATTAATTAAAAGTATAAGTTTTAAATAAGACATTAGGATGACTTCGTAAATATTTTCAAAACAAAAAAAACATTATAAAAAAGAACCTTCTGTTAATAGAATTGATGTTAACCAAATACTTCAGACCATGACCAGAAATCCTTATGCACATCTACTGTACATGTACCGATATTAATTAATATATATCCTAAATGTACTATACCAATAAATATCATCAAAACAAATAAAATCTAATATTTTTCTACTTAATAAAGACTACTATAATTTACAATATAAAATACCAAATCATATAGTTTTCTCATAAATTAATTCACAAAGTTTACTAAAACAAATCCGCGCATATACGATTCTAGTTGTTATATCACTTCTATATTTCTTATGTAAGAAAATATAGTTTTTAAGTTAATCATATTTATCTTCTAAAATTAAAAATTTAAACCAAAAAGTTTTAAATATATACAAAAATGTTAAAGAATACTGATATCAGTCCTCATATTATATACCTTTAGAATTAAAATATAAAATATTCTTAAGACACTCTTGCGATATATATATATATATATATATATATATATATATATATATATATATATATATATATATATATATATATATATATATATATATATATATATTTACGATTTGAATAGATGAAAAGTTTGAAGATGAATTATCTCTAGAATCTTATGTGAAATAGATTTTTGGAACACATTGCCTTTGCCTTGATATAATATATTATTAGGTGGTTGTTTAATTCAGTGTTTAATATTAATATTTTGGATTAATACTATTTAAATTTAAATTATATTATTAAAAACATTCTATTTTAATTATTTTTAGTTTTTATATTTGATCACAAGTTAGGTCATTTAACTCATGATCTAGATGATTTCATATGATAAATAAACTGAGTTGAGCTAGCTTATAAAAGATCGGAGCTTGCTATATGCTAAGTTGAGTTGAGCTATGTAGCTCTCATTCTGACATTCCTGCCAATGTGATGAATTTTGGATCACGGGTTTTCAAAACTTCGGGGGCATCACTTAAAAGCCCAAAATACGGCCTTGAAAAATGGCGCCATTGACGAGATGTCAACACACGTGATGATCACGTGATATATCACACAGTTCACTCTCTCTTTCCCCAGAGAGGAAGAAAAATATCTTCTTCACTTCCTTTTGTCATCCACTGGTGTGGAAAAGATCTTTTGATGACGACTCTTAGCTCGTCTCCTTCACTCTGTTCCTCCCTCAAGCTTCTCCGATCACCATCTCAGATCGACGCCGCATTCCTCGGAACTAGGCCGAAGGCGTCTCGGCCTCTCAATCTCCGGTTTCGAATGGAGGCGGTTTCGAGTACTTCTGCTATTTCAAGCATCAGCGTCGGTGAAGACTTTCCGCTAGACTACGAGCAGTGGATACCGGTTACGGATCCAGATAACCGGAGAAGAGCAGGCGTTTTGCTCCACCCGACGTCGTTTCGCAGTCCTCACGGCATTGGCGATCTCGGAGAAGAATCGTTCCGTTTCATCGATTGGCTTCATTCCACTGGCTGCTCCCTTTGGCAGGTGAATAAAAATCCAATAGTAGATTTGATCTTTCGAATCATTAAGTCTGTGTAGTGTGTAGAGAGTAGGAGAAGTTCTTCGCCATTGGTTATTGAGGCTAGACTAAAGAGTGATTTTGATGAGCAGGTGCTTCCTCTTGTTCCTCCAGATGAAGGAGGCTCTCCTTATGCAGGACAGGTTTGTAATTTTATTTTATTTTTTGTTTGATTGTTTATTTCACTTGTGAGTTATATTATTAACTGCTTGTTGTGATCGGCTACGTTTAGGATGCAAATTGTGGGAATACATTGTTGATTTCTCTGGATGAGCTTGTGAAGGACGGTTTGTTAATGAAGGATGAGCTCCCACTACCAATGTGCTAATAATCCTTCTTCTATATGGCTTTTTATGTGCACACTCTATTGTTTTTGTCTCTCATTATTAACTCATACAATCTTTTATTGTCCAGCGATGCTGATTCTGTGAACTATCAGTCTGCTAGCAAGTTGAAGAGTCCCTTGATAACCAAGGTACACAATCTGGCTTTCAAACCATCTCACTCCTACAATATAGAGATCTGCTAAAAGTAAAAAATATTTTGATTATGTTTTTTTTTTTTTAATCTGGAGTTAAAGTAGTAGCGTATGTAGTTTCGTTCACACTAATTCAGTAAATTACTTTAGTTTTTAAACTAAGCTTTTTTAGCATAAGCTTCTCTGTATACCTGTTTACTGTTTTTGGTGAATAATTCATCGCTTTCTGTATTGATTATAGCCTTTGATTTGTCTTGAGGATTTAAGTTTGGCCACTGACCTTTATTCTCAGGCAGCAAAGAGGCTTATTGGCGACAATGGTGAACTGAAGAGAAAACTGCAGGATTTCCGTACTGACCCTTCTATATCATGTGAGAAATTTACAATCTAAATATGATTCGTTTGACTAATCTGAATACCAAGTTCTCACTGAGGATGTCATGTTCACTATGCTTAGGTTGGCTTGAAGATGCCGCGTATTTTGCAGCTATAGACAGTACTTTGAATTCGTACAGTTGGTTCGAGTGGCCTGAACCACTTAAAAACCGTCATCTTTCAGCCATGGAAGCTATATACCAAAGTCAAAAGGAATTTGTAAGACTTTTTTGGATTTGATTTCATTATGAATCAGTGTTCTGTGAAAGCCTTTGGGATCAATAACCTCTTCTTCTTTGCTGCAGATAGACTTGTTCATTGCTAAACAATTTTTGTTCCAAAGGCAGTGGCAGAAAGTTCGTGAGTATGCACGGAGTAAAGGAGTCAGTATAATGGGGGATATGCCCATTTATGTAGGGTATCACAGTGCAGATGTTTGGGCAAATAAGAAACATTTCTTACTGGTAAGTAGAAGGCAAACCATGTTGTTAGTATGTAAAAGGATAGTAATCTAGACTTCACTGAAGGCCGCTTTCTAAAATTTGTTCGCAGAACAGGAAAGGGTTTCCGCTTCTAGTTAGTGGTGTTCCTCCTGATCTATTCAGTGAAACAGGTCAACTCTGGGGAAGGTTTTGATTACTACTCACTCTCGTACTTCAGATTATTGGTTTGATGTTTGGTTAGTTCTTTTCACTAGAATAACTATGTTCAGTGCCTATGTCTCTTAATCATTTCTCGATAGCAATGCTGTAAAATAGTGTTACTGCAACATAGTCGACTTGAATAAGTTTTTAGCTTTTCCTACACTTCATTGTATTTTTCTTACTCACCATGGTATTTATTGACCTTTTTCATTCATTCTTTTGAAGCCCTCTTTATGACTGGAAAGCGATGGAGAGTGAGCAATTTTCATGGTGGGTTCATCGGATAAGACGTGCACAAGACTTGTATGACGAATGCAGGATCGACCATTTCAGAGGATTTGCAGGGTTTTGGGCAGTCCCTTCTGGTGAGCTAATCTTCAAACTAGAAAAGAGTGACCGATCATATTTGTTGGTTACATTATTGGGTTGATAACTTGACTGTGTGATATTCTGCAGAAGCTAAAGTTGCCACAGTTGGAAGATGGAAGGTGATTTTCTCAAGTAATTGATGTAACTATAATCAGGTGAAGAAATGAAGAATTACAAAAGTTGAATTAATGTAGGTAGGACCTGGAAAGTCATTATTTGACGCCATTTCAAGCGGCGTTGGGAAGATCAAAATCATAGCTGAAGACTTGGTAAGCTCATTTGACTTCGTTTCAGAAACATTCAGTAGTTACATAAAGTTGACTTAACAGATATGTGCATCTTGTTTGAAATGAACTTACTCTTTCTGGTAATTCATATATTCGGTTTATGCTCATCATGTTACACTGAAAAAAAATATGGCTAATGGAGGCTACACTTTGTCATATGACAGGGAGTGATTACTAAAGATGTGGTTGAGCTGAGGAAATCAATCGGAGCACCTGGAATGGCTGTCCTTCAGTTTGGTAAAATGCTTGGCTTCCTCATCTTCTTCACTGTATATTAACATCTCTCAACCTACTATTATGTATCTAAATCAGCTTTTGGAGGCGGTGCGGATAACCCACATCTTCCTCATAATCATGAAGTGAACCAAGTTGTATACTCTGGAACTCATGACAACGACACGGTAAGTTGTGTCTTAGCTTTGAATAATTTTGCTGAACTCTGGAATAAATGTATAAATTTCTTGGATTTCATCTTGTTATATAGATTCGAGGGTGGTGGGACACTCTGGACCAAGAAGAAAAGTCTAAGGTCATTTCACTGATTATTTAACATCATTAAACAGATTGTTGCTGCAGATTATCACAGTAAGATAATCACAAAAGCGATTTTTCACGTTACAGGCAATGAAGTACCTGTCAATAGGTGAAGAAGACGATATATCATGGTCACTTATCAAAGCTGCCTTCTCATCAGTAGCTCAAACCGCAATCGTACCTATGCAAGACATTCTCGGACTTGGAAGTTCTGCCAGGATGAACACTCCAGCCACTGAGGTTAGTCAATTGCACTTTTTTAAAAAATCTCATAAAAGCTGTAATGAACGTTTTGTAGTAACAATGTGAGTTTGGTTTTTGCACATGAAAGGTGGGGAACTGGGGATGGAGGATTCCGAGTTCAACGAGCTTTGATCATCTTCAAACGGAATCTGACAAATTCAGAGGTCTATTGTCATTGTACGGTCGGCTTTGAGTAAATCATTCGACATGCCAAATAAAGAAGAATCTCTCTCTTTTTTCCTTTTAGATTATGACAAAATGCTAAATAAAGAAAACTGGAGCAGTGTATGTTTTGTTGAGAAGGTTAATCGATGATACAAGTAATTGTATTAAACACGTTTTACTTGTATTTTCATCTTCTGAACTGTATGATAAAGATCACAGAGGGAGGACAAGAACTGCTTTTAGAAAGAATAAAAAAAACAAAAGAATGTTGTTGACAGTGGGATTTGAACCCACGCCCTTTCGGACCAGAACCTTAATCTGGCGCCTTAGACCAACTCGGCCATATCAACTTTGTTGTTCAGTAAACCCGACCTCTATAGATCTAAGATTTCTTCAATCTAAGATTTCTTCAATTGCTTTATCTGTTCTAACTCACTCTAACTGCAATGCAATCTATCAGAAGTTTATCTTTATGGTAGCTAGTCAGTTTAAAGACTTGACCAGGATGATTGAAAAAGATCAGTAACGTATCTGTTTCATTGTCAAATGGCAAACACAATATTTTATCTTTTATAATCTAAATGCATCGTCGAAATGTATCACATATCTGCTGATGATGCGTTGCACAATAGTGAAACTTCACCAATCTCTAAATCAAACCAAAAATTACAAAGAAATAGAAAGAAAACTAACTACACTTCACATTTACCAAAACATCATATTGTTAGACAGTTTAAGATAACAACAGTAAACAGCAGAAAAACTTGATTTACTGCTGCTTCTGTAGTAATAAGTTGCCACACTGCCATTTTTTCATTTCTGTCTTGAAATCATCATCACTACTATTATTATTATAAAATAATTGGAACAGCTGAAGAAGATTCATCTCCCCATCGTCTCTATGATAAGATACACCTTCAAGCTTTAACGCAGCAGTTGAAGCAGCTGAAGATTCCTCTCCTCGCCTGTTCCATGTCATATATACTTACATGTTAGTTTAAGAATGTTTTATTCCTAACTCAATTTTCATACTTTTTGATGTGATTGATTCCCTAATAATATAAACTCAACATATCCAATCCAACCCCAAATTTAATAATATAAATTCAAAATCTAATTTTATGAAGTTTGGTGGGGAGGTATTAATATCATGCTTAGATTTAAATAGCATAAGCAACTAGACCAAACACTGAACTTGGACCACATGTACCCCAATTGCTAGAAATAGACAAATAATGCCTACAAAGATAGATTCCATAACCTAACTTATCCACAAGAAGATAAGGCCCCCACATCAAATGAACACACACAGCTAGCTTCCACAAACACTATCATCCAATTCATGTTAAACACAACTCAGTCAAAACATTTGAGGAAAAAACTGAAGTTTTGAAAAAAAAAGGTAGACTACAAGTCTACAACAAACAATGTGTGACTCATAATCTAACCATATAAAGATAAGCAAACTAAAGACACATACAAATGAATGCTAAGATGAAAATTCAAGTGTATACATATAATTCAAATTAAAGTCTTTTTTTTTAAATGGACTTTTGGTGAGTGCACATGATCAACAAACTAGAACAAACACGAACAGGATCTAACACATTAGCAAGATAGATATAGTGCTAAAAAGTAAGATTTCGTCATAACATATCAATGGGAACAAAGCTAATCCCAGAACACACAAATCAATCATTCAATTCATATCAAAACCCACACTGAAAAAATGAATCTTTAAGAACAGCAACAAAATTTCAAAGAAGAACAATCTTACCGAGGGAGGATGTGGATGGTGGTGAGAGAACTCAGTGTTGGTTCTGTTGTTGTCACTGTGAACGGTGGTGAGCTTAGGCTTAGTATTATCAACAGAAGTAGGTTGATTATGAAAAGGGTTGACGAGTTCTTCTTCGTTGCCAAGACTGGCGCGAGAAGGATCTCTCTTGTTCTGTTTCCTCATCTCTCTGATCTTAGAGAAATCCATTGAGTAATCAGGAATGGTTCCTCCTTTCTGATCCCAATCTCCAAACTGTGGTACTGACAGCCATGGCGAGTTCTTGTTCTGCCAACAACAACAACAAAAAAGATCTCCACATTCAATAACTTTGATCTCAAGGTAAATAAAAAATAACAAAACCCCTGAAAAATCGATTAAAGTTTTGATTTTTGAGACAAGGGTCAAAGCAAGAACTGAACTTTTTGTGATAACAAGAACTAAACAATCGAGTTAAGAACGAACGAGAAGATAGGGGTTTGAGAGATTCAGACCTCCTTAGGATCTTCCATGTGATCAAATCGTGTAGTAAAGAATCGTCCTTTTTGAATAACTTTTTCAATCAAAAGAAGAAGAAGAAGATGATCTTATGGGTGATACAGGGGAAGGAATGAATATATAATAAAGATTTTAGATACAGCAAAATCACAGCTCGATTGGGTGGTGCTGGTACGATAACACTGACTGTACACTACGACATTTCAATTTATTTTATTTTTTATAATTCGGTTCGGACAAAGAAAAGTTTCTCTGTAAAGAATTACGATAATGCCATTCGTTCGGACACGCACACACGCTGTATCCGCGTCGGCTTTGCCATCTTCTTACTGGGCCTTCTTTACTGGTCTAAATTAACAAGTTTATTAGATTTGAAGGCCGGCAATTATCTTCATATCGAATCTTCCATCTAATGACTGATGCTAAACATTGTAGACAATTAGATTGTTACATTCAACCTATCAACAAACATTATTACATTTTGCTATCTGTTTTTACTTTTTACTCTGTTTCAATCAGTAATACATCGTAGGGAACAATCTATGGAACATTCAAACAGAATAAACAAATTCCAAAAGCAACATAGATTCATCGTCAAACGTTAATATCCATTCGCTTAGATCTACTACCACTACCATTGCTACTTGTGTCTTGTACACTGGAAATAGAGAATCTCGGTACAACGTAGTTATCAGGAGTAGACACAGGCTGATGCGGATAGAGTGTAGGAGGCGGAAATGGCGGTAACATGTTGTTATTGTACTTGTAAGGATCTCCATGAAAACTGCAAACAATCAATCAACCGTAAAGACCAAACCCAACTGTACAAAAAAATCTTTGCTATTAGTTAGCGTTGTTGTTGTTGTTACCTTGTTCTCTTGTAAGATTGATCTTCATCACTTGTGATCTCATCTAACCGTTGGGATGATGAGGTAGGGATAGACCACGGTGAAGCTGCTGCTGGAAGCTCGTCTGAGAAATATCTTCTTCTTATCAACAACCGGAAAAACTTGTTCAGAGCTTCCTTATCATATCTAGTCTCTTTAGCAGCCTGTGGGGGGAAAAAACTAGTGATTAGTCTCCCCATGGCTACTTAGTGATTAATCCTACATGGTTACTTACCGCTATGAGACCATCATTACCAGGGAAGCTATCAAAGAGAGGAAGATCTTCGCTTTGCATTTACTCAAACCAAACAAAACCTAACACTCTGTTCAATCAAGTTCCCCTGATTCCAATCAAAACCAAGAAGAAACATCTTCCAGAAAAACTCATATCAACCTCCGAATCCTCAAAAGGAAAGGCCTTTATGATCCAATCACCCACCGAACCGAGACTTATCATTTCCCGCGTAAGTTTGTGAACAGAGGAAGAAGATGAGATCGGTTCGGTTACTCTTTACCCAAATCAAAACTGGACCAAACCAATATAAACCGGAGTCATGTCAACCGGAATAATTAACCTCGCTGGCGCGTAAATTTTTATAACCGTACGATAAGTACAAACGCTGAAGACTGTAAAAGTTTTTAAATATACATATAACAATTGCGAAATAAATTAACTTCCTTTTGAAAAATTATACAAGGCAATATATTGAGATTTTACAATGATGATTGGTAATTTAGTATTAGCATTATCTTAATTCACGGAATAAAGCATCACAAATTCAGCAAAATAAAAGTGTTATAACTGAAACAAATTGTCATAATGTCATTACAGAGCAAACAAAGATATAAAAGCTGAAGACTGTAAAAGTTTTATATACATATGATAACAATTGGGAAATAAATTATCTTCCTTTAATAAACCTTTTAAAAAATTACACAAGGCAATATATTGAGATTCATTTTACAATGATGATTGGTAATCTAGAATTATCATTATCTTAATTCACAGCATAAAGCAACATAAATTCAGTAAAATAAAAGCGTTATAACTAGAAGCAAATTGGTAATCTAGTATTATCATTATCTTAATTCACGAAATAAAGCATCAAAAATTCAGCAAAATAAAAACGTTATAACAGAAGCAAATTGTCATTACAGAACGACTTTTATTTCCGGTTACTCTTTACCGAAATCTTAACCGGATCAAACCAAATCTGTTATAAACCAGTCATGTACCCAAAAAAAATTACATGAAGCAATATACTAAGATTTTACTGAAGCAAATTGTTGTCATTATAGAGCAAACAAAAATAAAAGCGTTATAACTAAAGCAAATTGTTATATTACAGAGCAAACAAAAATATTAAGCAAATTTTCAAACTCATCTTCACCGATTCAATTCGTTATGTTACTTCATCTCATCATCAGCATCATTGATTCCCAAATTTTCAAAATCTTGAATCTTTGAGCCGAAATTCACGCATGCCCCATTTGAGATATCAACAATACAATTTTCATGAAGCTCAACTGAACAAAGGTGTTCTTCACCACACTGATATCATATTTGCCCACCAAAACTAAGATAATTGTAACCACCATTAGAAAATGAGATGGTACACCTTGTAAATAAGAAAGATCAAACAAATATTGTGCATGTTTTATTTTAAACTATACTAACATATATATATAATAGGGATATATATTAAATAATAATTCATATTCATACTATTTTATGATCATTTATATCTTGTTATAACAAAAACATAATACATTCATTGATCACAAAATTTTCAAAAGTGAAATTTAACATTTGTGTATTTTATAGTCATTTAAAAAAATACAACATATAAAAATATATTTTTATTATATGATTAATGTGATTGTTTTTTTTTTGATCAACCTGTTTAATTTTCTTTTAATAATCTAAAACTAAACAAAAATGAGAGATGATACAAAAATTGTTATCAAATCTTTCAATCATTAATTGACATATATATGTTAAATTGCATAGCTTTTATTTAAGGGAGAAATTGAGAATAATTAATTTAATTTGATAGTTAGATTTATAATTAGTTTGGTAAAAAAGTATTAACATATATTTAGATGGACCAATATATTTTCTAAAGATTATAAAGACCATTTTGGTCTACAAAATAATGTTAGAATGGTCCATGATTACAAAATAATGTTGCTCAAAAAAAAGAATGGTCCATGATTAATATATAAGAGAAGTGGAATAAGTGACGTTGTATTCTATTCAAATTTCTGCAATTGGTTTATATTTTAATTATTTTTTTAAATGTCCATTGTACCGGTCTATACCAATTTTATGTAAATGTATATCTATACATGATTGAACCTATCTATAAACAATTGAACCGTTTAGTATATATGGAAAATATACAACGACCAAGAATCCCAACCTGAATCACTAAAGACCAAGGCTCGAACTTGCCCACACAATGGAGCTAAGACCTGCTCTTTGTTTTCCCTCTCACGTTCCCTCCAAAACCTCATATTTTGCTTTTACGCAAACCAAATGAAACTAACACTCTGTTCAATCAAGTCCCTCCGATTCTGATCAAAACCAAGAAGAAAGAGCTTCCGGAAACACTCATATCAACCTCCGAACCCTAAAAAGGGAAAGACCTTTATGATCCAATCACCACCAGGACTGAGACTAATCAAAACCCCCAGGAAAATCAAACGCAGCTTCTTCGGAATCAATAATCAAAATCGACTGAGATAAAGTAAGGGGAGAATCTGGTTCGAGAGATCAGAGATCCTTTACGAGTAAGAAGAACAAATGAATCGACTTATTCATTTCATTTCCTGCGTAAGTTAAAGTTTGTGAGCAGAGGGAGAAGATGAGATCGGTCCGGTTACTATTTACCCAAATCAAAATTGGATCAAACCAAATCCGTTATAAACCGGGGTCTTGTTAACCGGAACAACTATACCTCGCTGGCGCGTAAAATTTTATAACACAGTACATTATTGATATCTAGATGACTGTAAATGTTTTAGAACCAATGCATATATACATGATCATATAACAACTGCGAAATAATTCAACTCTTTAATATACCTATAAAAATTACACAAGGCACTATAATTGAGATCTTAATAATGATTATTGGTAATAATCTAGCAATCTCAAGATGGAGGAGACATATGGATAGATTGAAGAAGAGATTGTTGGTTCCAATTATCATGATCGCAAGACGAAATCATGTCATTGTAATAGACATGTGATGGAATCTCGTGGTTATGGACTCCTTCATACGTTGTTATCACATAAGCTGCATCTTTACCATCTCTCTCTATCCTCTTCTTCACCATGCAACCTTCGCTTGAGCATTTGTAGTAATTCCTATAATACATAATTCACATTTATTTCCCGTTAATTCATTTTAATTTTTATATATCTCCCACCAGTAAACTATGTATCACAGATCGAGACTGATCTCCATATATATGTGTATTCTTGAATATATACATGTGGGAGATTTGTTTTGTTTTTGTCTATGATTTGATATGAGTCCAAATAAGATCTAGATGACGAATGACTCATGGATTTTAGTCAACTTACCACTAATAAACAAAAACGTACGCAAAGAGGCATGTGGGGATATGTAGTTTGATACAAGTGAAGTGGGTTGGTAATTAATAGGAGACCATTAAACAGTATTCAGATATATGATCTACTTAATTAGTGGTCATTCTATAGCATTACAACTACAAGATGGTGATAGAAGATGATCAAGCAACCATATGTTAATTTCTAAAAACAAAACAACTAAATGAGATGAGCAATTAAACTATTTTATTAATTAATTACCTCTTGTTAATATTGTTTTTGACAGATTTCTTCCCATACTTCCTCCATTTATAACCATCATCCATCACATCAATCTTTGATCTCGTTCTAAATGCAACTCGATGACCTCTCTCCTTCGTCTCACCATCTTTACTTCCCCTGATATAGCAATCAAAAATATTTAAACTAAATCATATTATATAATAATAATACAAATTCATAATGTGTGGTTAAGAACCTAGCCAACAAACTCACGTTGATTCCTTTTTACTCAACGTCGTTATTCCGCTGCCGGGTCCGGTGCTTTCACCAGTAAGTGTCTCCGACGAAACAATGCTTGTCGGAGGTGAAGTTTCCTCCTGGACTAAACAAGTGTTGTCTCCTCCATCGTCATCAAACATCGAATAGGAGAAATCGAAATTGTCCATAAAAGGACTAAGAAAATTCTCATCGGATAAGAACGTGAAATTAGGGCTAGGGTTCTGAGGGAAATTCATTTTTTTATTTACAGATAAGAGAAATTAAACAAGAGAGAAAGAGAGATCTTAATGCATCTAAGAACTAGTAGAGCAAGTGATGAAGGGCAGAAAAGGAGATAATGTGTCTTTCACTGATAAAACTTATAAATATATTACGAATTTTTTTATTTTTATTGTTGTAAAGAAAGATAATTAAGGAGATAAAGATTGATAAGATATAACAAGCAATTTCAGCGTAGTTATTAGGAAGGTGCTTCAACACCACGTGTGAAAGGTGTGAAAGAAGAGGAAGATGACGTCAGTTGTAATGACGTATGGAGAGACTACATGGTGGTGAAACTGAAAACTGAAAGTTGAGCTTCCACAGTTCCACTCTTTTTTTTTTGTTCAAAGCTTCCACAGTTCCACTAAAAGTAAATAGTTTCGGATATAGAGCTTAAGGTCCACGTACGTCGTAGTCAGTTTTCGGTAACGTGGATATTTGGATGAGTGAGGAGGATGTAAGTTGCATGTTTGACTTATTGAATTATGAAAATGTAATAACAAAGGGAGACTATATATTTCTCTCCGAAATAAAAGTATTTTGTGCTATATATGATGCTTCCTTTTTTGGAGAGATACTGCGATAAACTTAAGTTCAAGTGTTTGACCTACAGTGAACTGATTGTACCATAACTGGTTCTACAAATCAGTAAATACATCAACATTTTTCAGAAAATCATAAACTTAGAAATCAAAGATACTCCAGTTATGATAGGAAACGTGTTTCTTGTGGTCGACAAAAGATTATATATGTTTTCTTATTATTCGTTGTGCTTCCTTACAAAAGTTAAGGCTCGTAGCTAAGCAAGGTATCAATAATATATTTTTACACTTTTTAACCCACAATGACCAAAATTTCATAAGTCTTTTCCTAAGTCAACGATACAAAGTGGTCTTTAAATCTTGTCCTGAAGATAAGAGGAAATTTCCTGGTTCATTATTTTTTGTTTTCTTAACCACAATATTGTAATTGCTCGTTATTGTATTAAAACAAATATTGGCAGAAACATGTGATGTGGCTTTTAATTTTTTTTTTTAAATGTGATGTGGCTTTGTTGTAAGAAAATACATGCGATGTAATCGTATAAATATCACATGCAAATGGTTTAAGAATATTGAAATCAGATAGTAATAGTGTTTTCTTTAGCTCTGAAATATGATGGTCTTTGCAAACTATGAGTCATGTAAGTTTTTTATTTTGTCATAGGAATCATGTAAGTTTAAGTGGAGCAAAAAAACATATACTGTCAACAGAAAGACTGAGACACTGCGGGCGGCTGGTCAAGGGTGAAGGAATGTACGAGTGTGAGGTTCAAATTTGGAGAAAACCATTCTGTGGGGGGGACAAAACCAAATAAATGAAGGGGACCCCATAAATGAAATTACATATGTAATATGTTATCCTTTTATGTATTGCTTCGAAAGTGATGGAGATATATTCATGAACGCCTACCCTTGTCAGAAAAATAATGCATCTTTCTTTATGCTAGAATGTATATTTTATTATATAGGAGTGACACTTATATTCCTTGACTTTTGTTAAACCGAAACATTTATTTAAAATTTAGCGCTTACAATTTATAATTTTTTCGTCGGTTCTTGCAGAAGATTTCTACTCAAAATAGATGACTAAATGTTTTTGTATTTTTTTCTTATTTGTGTATATACTATGCAATGCTAATCCAAAATGAAATATCATATAGAGAAGTGAATTAGAAGAAAACACATCATAATTGTCAATAAATATAGAATGGTCAGCAGCAGCATTCATTACATTTAATCTGGCAGTGATACGACCACACAGTTATCACAGGAGTATCACAGCTTATCATTTCTTACAAGAATAAATATTTATGTACGAATAAATTTGAAATTATCATAAATATTTTATGTATTAATAATTGCATTTGCTATACTACTACTTTTAATCTTAAAAAAAATTAGCTAGTTTAAACCTAATTACGAACGTAAAATGTAATTTAAATTTGTTAAAACCAATGTTTCTAAAACCAAACCGATAACTTAACTAAAAAATAAGATTTTGGGTCATGCGTTGATATAATTTGTCCGTATTCAACTTGGTTTAATAGAGTTTAAACATAGAATAAATTAGAACTATATATATGTATATATGTTGACACACTTTATGTAAGCATGTATAAAACTCATAAAGTTAAAAGTTAGAAAGTTCAAAATATAAGATGTTGTAACATATTTATCGCAACTCTAACTTTGTTGAAAATTGTTTAACCAATTATATTTCATAGTTTTGTTAATGAGTGATTAAAATTACTTTTAATTTACAGTGTAATAGTTTTCTATAAAAAAAAACTATTTTTCTTAATTTTTGTGTTTTCATCCACAGCATCATGTACTATATACTTTAGTTTTTATTGTGGACAGAAGAAGTACATTACAAAATCGAAAAGCTTTCTTTTGGATGGCATTTAGTACTCCCACCAAGTCGCATTTATCGTCATGTCTATGTCTTTAATTCCATTGGTCACAAAGCCTGCAAAATATTTATATCTAGAACATAATGGATGTAACGGTAAAACCGCAGAACAGTATTTATTTATTACGTACTCAATATATAAGATTTGTGAAATGAAAATATAATTGAACATTTGAGCACTGCATATAGCATGCACATATAAACACAAATTGTAATTGTAATTCAAACGGAAAATAACTATAAACGGGATATGGTTTAATTATGTCGAGAAACATATAGGAGTACTAACTCTCTTCTTTCTTTCTTTTTTGACAACAAATACTAACTCAAATGTTAACAAACAAACAATTTATAACAATTAACCGAATAGAATAAATACCCCAAAAGTGCAAAATAAACAAACAAATTATATAGCCGTGACTAAACCAAGAAGAATAAGTCCAGCGACAACGAATCTTCCGAACACGAAGCTGATCCTGAAATCGTTACTTCCACTGACGATCTGAATAGGGAACAAGCAACTTCCGACGGATGCATTGTTCTTAGTAATCATAGCCGATCCTCTGAAATCACAAGCTCTGACGTCTTGGCCCTGAATCTGGAAAAACATGTTAAATGCATACGATATGTTTTGGATTTTGTCGAGGTTACTACATGTGGACCCGTAAAGCATCGAGGTGCAGTCACCATGGTAACACGCATAGTCTAGGTCCGGACCAACTTCATCTAGATTGATCGTGTCTTTGTTCACAACGCACCATTGCTTATCTAAGTATTGCACACCTTTGGCTGCCACGGGTACGATCTTGCGTCCTTGTCCCGTGAAATCTAGCATAAACTTCGGTGTTCCATCGTATCTGTTGAAAATATATTGAATATAACGAGAACTCAATGGATGCTGTTTTGTTTTTCCTCATTATATCTTAATACAAGCATGGTATATATATATTTTGTAATAGTTTAAGCATAGTATAACAACATAAGTGGTTATAAAATAGTAGTTTTAACGTATAAATACTGGTAATGATAAGTTACAAAAAAAAATACTGGTAATGATGATAATGTGAAGAGTGGAATAATAGAACGTCGAAATAGTGAAATAACAGAACAATGAAACACATCAAACACTAAAAAATTTCTTCAAAAATACTCTAAATGCCAGAATTGGTTTTGAATCTTTTGATAAATGATTGCCGTAATGTTTTGTAACGCATGCATGCTATTAGACTATTAACAAAACCAGTTAAGAAAAACTTAAGAAACTAGATACATATATACACGTTTGAATAACTATTACCTGAAGATTCCCCAATGTCTTTCGAATGGTCCAGGTAGTATACTCTTCATGTCTTCGTCGAGTAAACCAAAGAGATAAACTTCTAATTTCTCAGGTCTCAGTGGAGTCCCAACATCCTTAGCAAGTCTTTTCATAAGTCCTGCATAGAACTTCTCTGCTAGCTTCGGCGTCGCATATTTATGACCATCTGTTGGCCACCCAACCTATACATAAAAAGAAAAAAAAAACTTAAGAAACGCTCTCAATATTCTTGATACACCTATCTAATAATGAATAACTTGCTTATCAAGTTACCTCTCCAACGATAATCTTCATATCTTTAATCCCAGCTTTATTCAACGCGTAAACCAGCGTGTCGTAATTCGCATCAAACACGTTATCGTAATTTTTCCCGTTATCAGGAATAGTCTGACCATTACCATCGAAAAACGCATATTCGACGGGAAAATGTTTGTTCAGATAAAGACTAAGGAAAGGGTAAATGTTGACGGTGAAAGGTAAATCATTATCATGGAAGAACTTGACGATATCGAGCATTGTTTGCTTAACATCGCTGCGGAAATCGCCTTCTGATGGCTTATCGTTAGCTGATTGGTAAACTTCAGCGTTTTGTGGGATCGTGGCTTTCATTACATCGGTATGGCCGGCCTCTTTTAACGCTCTGTGAATGTTCTTTAGAGCTGGAAACGTTGTTTTTAAGTACGAACCGTTGTATGCTGACAAGAACGGCTCGTTCCCCACAGCCACGTACCTATATAGCATGGCAATCATGTGGAATAAATTAGTCCGAAACAGTATATATGTCTTTTAAGATTGGAAAAAAAATTAGTATATAAAAAACAAAATCCTAAAAAAATAATATATATTGAGGTTATATAAATATTGATATGTTGACAAAAAGAATATAAATATTGAAATAAGAAATTATAAATATTATATTCATACTTGTTTTAAACAAAATAAAAGTTAGGATACAAACGTAGCAGAAGCCATCTATCACTCAAAAACGGATGATCTCAAATCCGGTGTTTAAATCAATCTGATAAAAAAAGATTAATTAATTGGTTTAAGTAAGTTGTTATCTAGACATCTATCTAACTGACACAAAACTGATCCCAGCATCGGATTGACGTCTAATGAATTTTGAAATATGTTAGCAAAGTTACTTGATGTTGACGCCATCCTTGCGCATGTAAGTAGTGATATTTTCTTTGACCCAATCTTTAGCATTACCGTAATCATCAGCTAGAGTTTCAAGAAGGTTATTAGGGATTCCGACCATAACCTCCATGCCCGAACCGGCCAAAGCATTCATCGTCCATGAATCAGCGTCAAAAAGCTTTACTTTATTGATCTTGTTCTCCTTAAGCATCCTAACAACAATATCAGGATTCAGCGGATGTGATGCGATATTACCCCAATTCACACCGAAGCCTTCGACAAAACTAGCCAGGGTCAAAACGGTCATTAAAACCGTCCCGACGTTAACGAGCATTGCTGCTCTTCCGGCCATGTTGAGAAGGCTACGATTAATGAGAGATTGGTTTTGTTTGATTTCGAAGATGTGTCTGTTTTCTTTGATTGATTGTTGTGGGTTGTCTTTCTTTACAGTCGGTGAATTTCTTTTCTATGTGTCTTTGGGTGGTCGTTGTTGTCTTAATAATTAAAGATGTTTTTAGGTTGTTATTAGTGAAAGGTTTTAGCTTAAAATAAATTTCTATATTTAGGAAGAATCACGAGTTAATACAGGTGTATTTTTCGGAGGTTTGGAATCAGTTAGTGCTTCTTTTTTTAGTTTAGAGAGTATATCTTAAATTGGTCGATTTGCTTAACTAATGTATACAGTATTTTTTTGGATCAAATCTTAACTAATGTATATTAGTTACAATTAAAAAGTATGAGCCCATAATGGTTATATACAGTACAGAGAAGCTTGTACAAACTAAGTAAGAATATATGCAGTAGTAATGAAGAGAGATATATACAGAGAAGCTTGTACAAACTAAGTAAGAATATATGCAGTAGTAATGAAGAGAGATATATATGTGGCGTAATGATAGGAGTGTGTATCAAGACTTTCCATAGTCTCATAATGGTATGACAAAAAATAGCAGTTTCGATTTGTGCCTTGATTGTCTCGTTTATTTCATACAAATATATGAGCCCGTTGCATTGATGTTTTTACATTTGGTAACTGCAACGGATTATGATTGATGTTTTAGTTTAATAAAAACCATAAAATAATAAATTATTTTATTATAGTTTTATGATTGTGTTTACATATATTGTTTGAGATTTATTTTATAATTCAAATCTGTTTTCACACATAAATTTAAGTTAATATTTGTATTTTATAATTATAGTGCATAGATAAATTGTTATAAATTTTTTATTTAGGATTAGAGAAAATATTATACGTAAATGTTTAAATTGAACACAATCCAAAATAAGAAATTGAATGAAAAATCAAAAGAATTTAAAGTCATATGACAACAACATTAACATGTTCTTATGTACTAAATTCATGTTTTATTAAATAAGTTTTTAAAATTTTATTTTGTTAGTTTTTTTTAAAGAAAAAGTAAAACTTTCTATATATATATATATCCTTTTTATTTACAGTTAAAAATAATAATATTAAATAATCTGTTATTTTTTAAGATTTTAGAAATGGAATTATTGTCATATAATCTATTACAAATATCTTATCTTTAGAATTTCAGAAAAAAACTATACTGCTATCAAATAATTATTTTTAGTTATTAATAAATAATTTTAAAATTACTATTTTTACAATTCGTATCAATAATAATTTTACACTTTTTTAATTAAATAATTTTTGATATCATGTCCATCATCAAATACTCTCTTAAAGATATTATCAAATAAATATTTACAATTCTCTTTTGGTTATGACTTACAAATATGATACAAATTTCTTTTGTTTAGGATTTTTTTTTATAAAAAAAAAGGAAAAAAAAAAAGGAAAACAACTAATCAATATTATTATACATTTTTTAGGATTTTAGAAAAGGAAAATAAAATTACATAATCTTTTACAATTATATTTTGTCCAGAATTTAGTAAAATAAAATTTCTTAAATAATTATTTCCAGTTAATTATCACTAATAGTTTTACAGTTTTAGAAAAGGAAAAATATATTTAAAAAAAATAAAATCTTCTTAGTAATTTTAAAAAGGAAAATTTCTAAAAAAAGTTACAACTATATGTTTTTAAGAAAATGATTTACTATTAAATAAATTTTGAAAGTAGTTTTTTTCAAAATTAGTTTTTATTATCTTATTATATATATTTTTAATCATTATGTATTTAAACACATGTCATAATATTAGGAGGAAAATATTTATTAAATAATATTTTGCAATTATCTTCTGATTGGGATTTAAAAAAAAAGAAAATTACTATTAAATAATATTTATAATTACTTTTTAATAAGTGTCATTTTTGTTAATATCTTATTATATATATTTTTAATTATAAGATAGATCAATACATGTCATAATCTTAAATATATAATGATTATGTGTCGTGATCACGTTAATTAACAATTTTGAAGAAACAAAATTTATATAACAAGATATGATAGTTGTGGGAGTTTTATTTATGGTTTGCAATTGCATCATGGTTTCTGAAAAAAATGTCAATGGATGTACATTTTTACGTGTATATACATCTATTATTATTATTTTTTACTTATATGCTGTCATATAATCAGTCATTCATAAAATCTTTTACTATGATTGCATATGTTTTACATAGTTAAGATGCGGTTAATTATTTGTCATAAAACTAGATAAAATTTATTTAATATATGAATTTAATTGTATAACTTATCTTTCATACTATTTTCGCAAGACAAGAAATGAAATGTGGTAATCAATATGAATATTACATATGTCATAATATACAGCTAAAACAAGTTACTAAATTTCTCTAGGAAGAAAAAAATAATTGGCGAAAACCAGGAAAATATTTGGGATTGAAATCAGAAATCATTCTTGAACGATCCACAGAAGCAAATTGTACTAGTGATTATGTTCCGGTTACGAAAGTCAATACAGAAGCAAATTGTACTGAAGCAACAATGAAAAGCGTTGCAACTAAAGGAAAGGAAACTGTTGTACTTTCACTGACTCAGCTCAGTTGTACTACTCCATCATCTCATCATCCGCGTCATTGAGTCCCAAAGCCTCGAATTCTTGAATCACAGACCCGAAATTCACACAGCCACCATCAGGAATGTCGATTATGCAGCTCATTGGAAGAGAAACTGATTGGAGCGGTTCTTCAACCGACTAAAACCACAGCTCCCCACCAGACCCGACAAAACTGTAGCCCCCCCTGAGGAAAGGAGATGGTGGTACATCCTGTTAGGTTGGTTAGGCTAACAGTGCCGGCACCAAAGACACGGGCGTCAATCGCGCCGAGGATGATCACCATGGTAGGGGCGATTATAGGCTGCAGATTCTCGTCCTTCAGATGAATGGAAAACGTGCCATCACCCACTGAAACGGGATTAAATAGCAATGGTGATCAGAGCAATATAATCAACTGAGGTAAATAGTAAAGGTAGCGAGCATACCATAGACCGGTGGAGTCATGTACGGAACGGAGACACTTGCAAGCGTTGGTCCAGGCGCAGGAAGTGAACCACCGCTTGCAGTCTTCAGATCAGTTTCTGAATCGCCAACAACTCTGCTAATCATGCCTAAAAGTAAAAGGCAACAACAAAGATCCTGTAACACTAATCACAACAAATTGTAACATCGAGAATTCAACAAACACAAATCACAAATGTAAAATCAAGAGTTACTCAAAAACTAATTACACGCGTAACAAAAATAAGTAACACTAACACTAATCGTAAGCTAGATCGGGGAAAGAGAAGTAGTCAACTTACGTTGAGTAGACGACTTACGAGAAGGACGAGCTGGTGAGATTAACAAAAGTCTTCTTCACATATAAGAAATTGAACAATTAACAAAAGTCTTCTTCACATATACAATTAAGATAAAAAGAAAAGTAAGTACCTGGAGAAGAGATAAGCCAAACGAATATCCTCATAATCATCCAGATTCAACCCAAATGTCACCACTCCTCCCACTGGAACATGAATTATGTCACCATTTCTCCCACTGGAACATGAATTACGTCACCACTTGTATATGTCTATTTTTGTGCACAAATATTGGTTATGACAGTCAAACGATGAATAGGATTAGTCTTTCTTTTGTCGCATGACTTCACTTATTGTAAAAGTTCTCCATATATTTTCAGTTATAATACTTCATTAAAAGAATCAAGATTTAAAAGATCACAAAACCATGCTTGATTCTAGTTAGCACCAAGCAAAACCTAGCCAAGGAGAGTCCCAAAAAAAATTAAAAAACTTTTGATGATAAATAAGGTTTATACCGAAAAGTGTGATTAAAGCTTACCCAATTGTGTTAAAAAGGCTTAGTAACTAATTCACTCACGGAAAAACAAAATGTTAGATACAAGAAAATGAGAAGTCACGAGAGAAAAAGGAGATTCTCTCATCTATTTATATGTTTTCTTTTGTTGTCATTATATTACACATTCTCGTGAGAATTAGTGTAAGAAACTAATATTAGAGATTTAGAGAATACTCATCCGTTCATGTAAATGTTTTAAAAGTTACAAAATTTATTTTATATGGAATTTAATAGTATAGTAATCTTATCTTTCGTATTGGTTATAAGAAATGGAGAGAGAGACGATGCTCCCTGGCGCTCTTCCCAAGACTCCCAAGACCCTTCCCTGCCTTTAGCTTCTGCCGTAGCTCAGCCGTCTCCCCTCCTCAACTCCAAGCCCGCGGCCACCGTCACAAACTTTCCGACCAGAAGTTTATTCTGCTTTTGGAATCCTGATGATGATGGCTAATGTTTCATGGTGTCAGTTTTTGTGGAGGGTGTTTCCTTAGTGCTAGATCTTGGATCGTAATTTTCCTCCGCTTACTCATCACTGAGTTTTTTAGAGTTATTACCTCATCTCTGAGGATTCTGCTTGCTACTCCGGCTCTTAACAACGAGCCTCTCCTCCGCTGATGTTGACGCCCTGTATTCATTCCTGAAGCTTTCCCCTTCTTTGTCAATGGAGTCTCCTAGAGCTGTTGCAACTGGTTTTCTTCCCCTGGCGCCTGAACCACCAGATCCCGATCCCGACGTGATGTTTCCAGAGGATCTTCCTGTCCCTCCAGTTCCTCCCGACCCTCCACCGGTTCTCATAGATGCGGGTGTGCTATCTGTCCAGCATCTGTTGATGCATCCTTTACTGAATGAAGCCGAGCTCTCTAGCTCTCTCACCACTAAACTGGTGGGGGTTATTGAGATTTCCGTTGCAAGGTTTTTGGGGTTACTAACAGCTGAATCCAAGCTTACCTCCTTTCATTACTCATCACTTCAAGTTCTCGAGGACGGGACTTCAAATGTTGAAATATTGGCGGTGGTGGGTCTTCTGTATGCAGCTTTTATTACCTCAGTACAACCTTTTGGAGTGACCCTTCCTACGGCTCTATGCAGTTCTCAATCAAAGCATAGCATTGGTTTGAAACCTTGGTCAAATGTTGGTGGACCCATCTTCCCTTGTTTCATGCTTCTGCAAGGTATGGTGTTCAAATCTTACTGGAATAAGTCATCTTGTCCAGTCATTGCTTTTGTTTAAGTAGAAGAAAATTATTTCCTTGCAAACAAGAGATTAAGCTGGCTTTGAATGGCTTCTTACCTACTATTGAGGATGTTAAAAACCCCTTGAGCTTCAGGTTTAAGCTCTCTTTACCTCAGTATGAGGTTGGTATTTGGACTTCTGTCTTTGTGGCTATGAATGCTACTTTTGCAGGTGTGTCTATTAGTCAATGGCGGTTCGCCTTTCAGCAATCAAGGAAGAGGGGTCTGGTCGCCTCTGCTTTTGTTGATGGGTCCTTCAATGTCAGGAATGTTGAGAATTTCCAGACGGGCTCGGATCGTGAGTTTTATTCAAAGTGCCAAAGCTGTAACGCTGCAGAAAGCTCCTTACTCAACATTATCATCTGGACTTTCAAGTCTTCAGATTCTAGCGGACTCGATTGTCCTCTTCATTGCTCTGCATTTGGGGTTGGTTTTGATCGAGATTACATGCTTCTTCGTTGTTAGGAGCCTTGTCCCTCTCGTCACTCCGTTATCATGTTCTTTTAATCTATGCAAAACCTTATGTTTAGTTGTTGTTGCTTTTGCGATGGGTGATGTCCCCAAACTTTGTTCTCCAAGTACTCTGTTTTGAGTTTATAAAATGAAACTGTTGACAAAAAAAAAAGTAATTTTATCTTTCATGATGCCAAAAGAAAATCTTATCTTTCATAGTATTTCGCAAGACAAAAGATGAAGAGTATAGTAATCAATTTGAAAATTGCATATGTCATAATATACATAATTCTCTAAAAAATAATTAGACGATAACCAGAAAAATATTTGGGATCGGGGATCTGAAATCGTTCTTGAACAATCCACAAATCAGACTAAAAATAACTTTTTTTGAGAAAGGGCCTTCCTGGCTAAAATAACTTTTATCAATCAATATTCATAATCCTACTTGAATTCTCCACAATAGTACAATCATAATCAAAATCTCCCACAACAAAATAGCCCAAATACATCAACTTTTGTGGGCCAAGTGTTTCCTAAATTGACCAAGTTGTTGTCACTGTCCTAAAATTCTTTCGTATAGTTTTGTTGTCTTTGTTTGGTTCACAACTTTG
Source organism: Hirschfeldia incana (assembly GCA_026261945.1). Taxonomy (NCBI): domain Eukaryota; kingdom Viridiplantae; phylum Streptophyta; class Magnoliopsida; order Brassicales; family Brassicaceae; genus Hirschfeldia; species Hirschfeldia incana. The sequence continues at coordinate 1,440,369 of JABCMI010000053.1, read as the reverse complement.
GTTCACAACTTCACAGTTCACATACATGATACCTTCGTATTTTTCTTTCCCTTTTGTGTGTGATATTTAAGGACGAACGCTACTCACAACTTCACTGTTCTAAAACCTTTTAAAGCACAAACACAACTCTTAAATTTTCCCACTATTGCCTTATGATTTTTTACAACGAATTATTATACAAAATTATGATAAAAACTGAAAAGAAAAAAAAATAATACAAAAACCTAAACACATAAACTATAACTAATCATTTTTTTTCTCTTTTCTATAACAGAACAGAACACTATAGTAAAGGAAAAAAAAAAACAAGAAGTGAAGCCGTTCGATCATGAGGATGGACTATTCTTATAGTTGTTATTATTATTACCAACCTTATCTGATGATCATTGTAGATCCTGGAGATAACCGGTTTCGCTAGCTGAGTCTGGTTTTGGTTGGTGAACCACTGCTGGAGAAAACAGGGGACGAGAATGAGACGAAGAAGTTGACAAGGACTGCATCGCTGAGCCTCCGCTGTGACCAAAACGCAAAGGATACGACATTTGATCATATAAATCCATAGAAGGTTGTTGATCCTGCTGCTGAAACTGTTGTTGTTGACGAGCCAACTCTGAGTAACTCAAGTTGCACGATTGCATCAACGGCTGAGAATGAACGTTTTGATCCGACGCAGGTCGTATGGGCAAAAGTGCACTTGTAGATACCGAGTTTCTTAACTGGGTTGGTCTGTGAACAGCTGTTTGCAACACAGGTTGCGTGGCTGCAGTTGAAGCGGGTCTAACGAGTTTAACGTTTTCAGGAAAGTTGAGTTTAGCTTTGTTGCCTCTAAATCGAAGAGCAGCTTCATCATAAGCTCTTGCAGCTGATTCAGCATTGTCAAACGTACCGAGCCAAACTCTAGCCGCTTTGAAAGGATCTCGAATCTCAGCCGCCCATTTTCCCCACGGTCTTTGTCTCACTCCTCTGTATCTTCTTCGAGGTTGGTCCCCAGACAACGACGACGTTTCAGTACTAGCATTTGTTGTTGTGTACTCATATGTTGGGACTGAACCTGACATGTTGCTCGAAGCTTCTCCCACTGCATACAAACAAATAAAACATATATAAAATTAAATAATGATATTATATAGAGAAAGTCCTAAAAACAAAATACAAAAAGAGTATTGAGTGATTGTGACAAAGTGATAAGGCCAAATGGGCGAGAAAAAACAATGAACAAGTAGTAAAAAATGCAAATGGAAAAGGACTCTTGATGCAAATGGAGGGAGGTAGATTCTTTTGGCCTATCATCATCACTAGTTAATTGTCCGATTGTTATTATAATCTCAAAGTATATGTCTTATGATAATCAAGTACACTTTCGTTGTTATTTATATTTCATATCTTCTTCTGTCAACACTCCCCTTACATGAATTACTAGTTACTTCGATAATTTCCGAAATACTAACTTTAACAATGTTTTTTCCAAAAATACTACACTTGAAAATATATGCATTGGTTCAGTCTTGTGAAAAGAGTACTCATTTATGATAGAATTCATGCAACTTGTACAGGAAACAGAAAAAAAAACATTGTGATTATTCTTTATGTTGCTCAGCAAATGAACAACTTTTCATTAATATTAAACAAAGAAAACACAACAAAAGAGCAAGTATTTAGATTTTGTGTTTTATATGATGTGAATCATACACTTGATGTGTATAATAACATACTATATACATCACAAATTCATTTAAAACATTTTGATCATAAATGAAGTTTCAAAATCAAAATCTCGATTCATTGGAGTTTTAACAAAATTAAAGAAAAAAAAACAGTTTTTAGATTTTGAGAATCTACCATCTTTTTTATATACACATACACGTGAGATAAATTCAAACTTTATCCGATGATGGTGCGCGTGTGTTATGGATGTCAACATGTTACTAAAAAAGGAAGCAAAAATTACCTCTGGAACTAGAACTACCGCCTGATAAATATTGATCAACCGTCAGAGTATTAGCAGCCTTAACTGCTTTGCTACCGCCACCTTCCTCCGCCTCTCTCCTCCTCTTCTGCCCAGAGGAAGAAGAAGAATTCGAAGTCCCTTCTCCACCGCCACCGTATTGATGAGTGGGAACATTTCCAGCGACGACATGTGTCAAAGCAGAGACAATTGCAGACATCTCTTTCTCTCTGCTAATACTAAGAGAGGAGGATGGTGGCGTGTGGGAGTTATCACGGTGGAGGTGGTCGTCTTCCGCAGCAAATAAGTAAAGCCATTGATCGATGTCAGATAACGTCCCGTGATCATCTTCTCGAGTGGTAGGCTCGGCTTTTTTACCAACGTTATCGTCCTGATTTGCCACTTTTAAGGCACACATACAATTCTCTCCTCCTAATCCTCCTCTGAAACTTGAAGCTTATAAAAGGAAAAAAAAGTAGTCTTTTTGTTTTTCTTAGAGGGAAAGAAAACTCTTCGGAGAGAGACAGAGTTTTATCAGATGTTTTTAAGACAAAGAATAAGGGTTTAAGCTGATAGATATACAAATATTTTTGTTGTGTAAAACCCTTTTCTTAGCTCAGCGCCGCCAAATGAAAAGAGTCGGCTGCTCTCTGTTTCGGTCGTGTGAATGAAAAACAATACACTTTAATTTATTTTTATATTATAAAATAAAGTAAATAACTTTATATTATATAATTTGAACTATACTAACGAAAGGAAACTTGGTTTTGATGGTTCTGGTCAATATGAATTGGATATATGAAATGGATCTGAAACTTTTGCAACTTGTTGGTGATATTTAATTGCATCGACATGTAAATGAACTGTTAGTCATAAACTTAAATGAACCTAATGGTCTTGAACTAATTAAGCAAGAGATCTATTAGTAGGGTTTAGCTCGGGAAGGGGGAGGGGGATTCGTGTTTAATCGGCAAATTGCAAAGTAAATCAAAAACTTACTCTATCCAAATAAAATATATTTACTAAATTTACATTGGTTTAAATTATAAATAATAGATAGTCAGACGTTATAAAAAAAATAGATAGTCCCAAAAAACAGTTTACCATATATATTAAAATTTTATGTTTTGAACTATATGTGTGGAAACTCCAAAGCATATTGTACTTCTTGAATCAAAAGAATATAAACATTGTTAAAATGTGGAGACATTAATACACTGAAATTAATTATTGTATTTATGTTCGGTGATTTATAATTATTTAAGGATGAGTTGCTGAAAAATAGGTAAATCATTAAATGAAATATTATTATCTGTCTAATCGGTGAACTTGATGGTCAAGTTGAGAAAGAAGTCCTGCTGTACAAAAGCGCGTCTCTCGCACGAGTATGAATGTATGATGGTGGTTCCTGCCGACGTCAAAGGCTTGGTTTGGAGTTTGGACGGTGTCGGTGGTGAAAGGCCAGCGAGCGTGTCTTTTGGGGCCGTACCTACGGCCAACGTGTTTTAAACTTGATCTTTACTTTTTTTTTTAAGCTTCAAATGCTTTGCCAGTCCCTAAGTAAATTACAACCCATGTTTTGAAGATAAAATGGCTTTTCTCAAACTAATCATTTAGGTTTCTTGATTAGGGATTATTAGAGCATGTGCAACGCGGTTGCTCTTCTCTCCGTTGCTCCTCCAACGTGGCATTAAAAATAAAAGAAAAAAAAGGAAAAAAGAGCAAAGACGTTGCTTGAAACGGGACACAAAGGGACGTTGCTCCTCTTGCAGTGTCGCAACACAAAAGGCTGGAGGAGAGAGGTGTCGCTCTTCTTCCATTCTGTTTCTTCTCTGATCTCTCTCTCTGATCTCTCTCTCTCCTCTGGCGAAAGAAAAGGCGACATAGCAATCGGCGTCCTCTCTATCTGTTGCTCTCCTTTGTGTTAATTTCGATTGCAGAAAAACAATTGAGTCTAATTCATCTTTGATTTCTCTCTGGCCGTCATAGAAGTTGGTCGCCCTGTTGAATCCCCTTCCAAGTTTTCATCGTGTAAGCTTTCTCCTCAGTTTATAGTTATATTGTTGCTTGAATTAAAATGAGATAGTTGTTCGTTAATTGATTATGTTCTAATCAAGAGTGAGGAAGGCGTTTTTATGCTGTCTGATTCATGTTTATATGAAATAAACTCTCAAAATGATATTCTTTTTAAGAGAACTGAAAGGATCCTCTGTTTTTCCCCTCCTATGTTTCATGTTCGCATATCCCATATAAAATATGAGTGGCTTGCCTGTGTCTCATTGTCCCATCTGTAGAGACCCTTACCTTCACTTTCCCACCATCTGCCAAAAACTTCAGTTTCGGCTCAAGAAATTGTACCCAATTGCGCATAAAAAGAGAGAAGCACAACTTCTCAGTGAGTTCTTGTTTGCTTTCAGTCACTTTCTCTATGTTATTGGGTTCACGTGTTGCTTATGGTGTGTGTTTTAATGTCATGTTTGTAGAAAATTAACAAGAACGAGCTTGTTTCTCTCCTCAGATTGATGAACCAAAGGCTAAGCTTGAGTCTCCAAGTGTCTCAGACTCTCAGGTGAGTGTATTTTACACGTGAGATCCTTTTTTCACTCGAGTGGTAAAGTTTGAACTTACATCATATCAACTGTTCGACCAAATGTCTGAATGGGTTTTTAAAATGTTGTTTTGTGTTTTTTTAAGTCTCTGCCTTTCTGCTTGCATTTTTGTGTAAAGTGATAATCCTTGTATTCTTTGTGTATTATGGACTTGTAAAGAGCCAGACTGGTTGATGATGCCTTGTGTCTATATATGTAAACACCAAACACAAACACACTCATCACAAACCATCTGGTCTTTCTCAGCACAAACACAAACACACTTGTGTTTTATTACTAAGATCCATAATTAAGCAACTTGCAATAAACCTCATTAATTAACAGTTGCTTAACAAATTGCTTCTCTAAATTTTAATAATTAAAAATTGCAAATACCACACTTAAGCAACAATTTGTGTTGCTAGCATTGCACATGCTCTTAGTACTAGTAGAGTTGCTGTTCTTGGGACCTTGAAACTCCATTGGGGAATTGGCGATGCTACCAACAGATCCATGTGTCTGAGAACTTAGCTGGAGGCTCGCTGGACAAGCCTCGAGGTTGCTTGTGCTCATTGGATGCTGCATCGTACCGGAACTTATCTGAGGACTCATATATAGGTGTTCTCTGGTTCATTTGCTGGGGACTCATTGGAGTCCTTTGGTTCATCTTTACTTATTTATAAGTGTGCATCAACAAATAAGAAAATTAAATCAATACTAATCAATTTTTTTGATAGTTAAATGATTAATATTTTGTTTAAATTATCAGTTAACTATATTAATTAACAGATTAATTTTTACTAGTTTAACATATTTTAATTAAAACTAACAAAATCCAAATTTTATTGGAATTATATATTTATATATATATATATATATGTTTAAGACTATGTGATAAAAACGTATTTAAAATACAAATAATAGAGTACATTAATTTATATACAATATAAATTAAATTTTAGGTTTTTATAAAATACTATCTTAATTCTATTGGAATCTAAACAAAATAAAAGTGAAATAACTAAAAAATCATAAAATACAGTTACAGTAGAATACATTTATGGTTTTATTTTTTCAGACCTATGGAGTTACCGTATAAAAGAATAATATTCAAATGTAAAGTAAATTTCTTTTTCTTAACAAAAGAAAATTATATTTAAAATTATTATTTCAATATCTGGCGCATGCATATTTTATTATTAGAATTTATCTATCTAAATGTAGATATATTTAAAATCAGGAGATAAAAACATATTTAAAATATATAATCATTAAATATAATATAATATAATATAAATTGAAAATTATTTAGAAAATTTAATCTTAACTTTACTCAAATTTAAATAAAACCAAAATAATTTGTTAAACCGAACAAAATATAAATTAAAAAAAATGAGATAAAAATATACTATACTTAAAATTATTATTTCTGCGAATGGTGCAAGAAACTCTTAACATTTGAAATAAAACTACATTACCTACTTAATCCAGAATTTATTGATTGTAAATAATAGTAAACTACAAAGTCTGTAAAAGTATAAAAAAATAATATTCAAATGTAAACTAAATTTCTTTTTCTTAACAAAAGAAAATTATATTTAAAATTATTATTTCAATATATGGCGCATGCATATTTTATTATTAGAATTTATCTATCTAAATGTAGAAATATTTAAAATCAGGAGATAAAAACATATTTAAAATAGATAATCATTAAATATAATATAATATAAATTGAAAATTATTTAGAAAATTTAATCTTAAATTTACTCAAATTTAAATAAAACCAAAATAATTTGTTAAACCAAACAAAATATAAACTAAAAAATTAAGATAAAAATATACTATACTTAAAATTATTATTTCTGCGAATGGTGCAAGAAACTCTTAACATTTGAAATATAACTACATTGCCTACTTAATCCAGAATTTATTGATTGTAAATAATAATAAACTACAAAGTCTGTGAAAGTATATTTTGTGCACATTACTTCCAAGAATAGAATGGTTTAGACTTCAGAGATACTCCTAGGTTCTACTCTGAACACATTATGACAACTATCTATATTTTATAGTGGGAGTAACTTGAGGAATATCTTGAAATGGTGGCGTTTCTTGCTTGATTTCAGGCAAAACTAATAAGCAAGTACTCGCAAGTTGCGTAGGTAAATATTTTTACCTTTTTAATTTAATATTTTTACCATTTTAATTTACAACGTGAATGCACTTTCGTTTTTCTTTATACATTTTGAATGACTTTCGTGTCATTCGAGTGACAAGACCATCTAGTATCTGGTTAATCAAACAGCCACAATTTTTCCCTTCCCGATTAACAAAACTGTAATAGAATTTAAGATATATAATAAATTGTAAAACTTGTAAAAAAATATAAAATAAATAAATTGTAAAACTTGATATGATGTGACATTTTAGTTAACTATTAACTAAAAATAGTGTACGAGCACGACGATATCTTGGTAAAGGCTTTTCACCTGTCAATTCTTAAACTATATGCTGACAAAAAAAATCTCAAACTATATTCCCAGTTCGATGCCAACTGCATTTTATTATGTTATTGCACGATCAGCAGAATAAAATAAATCTATAGTGACTATAACCAAGACATTCAAACGATGAGATCGATCCAAATACGGAAACCCAAGGACTATTTGTGCCTATCGCCTAACCTAATCTCTGGTTAAATTCGCATTAACAAAGCAATTAAACATCTATACTATTAAAAGGATATCCATTCAACTTGCAATTCTATAAGTTAGTTAATTCGCATTAAGAAGGCATGATCAACTTAATTAGTTCAGGCGTATTACGATGTAATGTCCCTTTTTATCAATGCCTCTAACATCAACTTGTCATGTTCTATAAATTAAATATTCCCACCGTTTTTAATAAACATTGTTCTAGATTTAGGCACATATATTAAAATCTATTTTATTTTATATATTTTCTTAAAAATATCATTAATATTATTTATCTAACTATAAACTAACCAGTAGAAATATAGACTATATAATATTAAAAGCTGTTGCACAAAAAAAAAGAATATAAAAAGCTATATAGTATAAAAACTAGTTAGTTTTATAATGAAAACTGAAAACATTTTGTAATTTGAAACAACTTTTTTCTCTTTAAAACGTCACGTAATTATAACTTATAAGCGAAGAAAGTAAGTAAAATATCGTATCAAACTTGGTTAGCTAAAGCCTAAACCTGATATCACAAGTGCGCAATTAAATGACCACACTAAAAAGTAATAATAATAATTATACAGTCAGTGCACAAAGACACATAAATCGTATATATTCGATGGAATTTATCTTATTTGGTTAATAACCTGTGGACGTTTAATGTATCTTCATGTCTTTAGGAGACAACTAAAGACATGAAAAAGGAATAATAGTTACAGCTTATGTTTAATTCGAGATTCTCACGAAAAGAATGTTTAATTCTAGCTAAAAGATTTGTTGCCACTTGTATATAAATATCCTTAACAAATGGCAGTTGGGTATCCTAGTTGTATAGAGCATCCTGAACAAAAAAAAAGTTGTATAGAGCATCTATAACTTATTTTTTTTTTTGAATATATAGAAACAATTTAGAGATTGTCGACAACGCGTGATGACACAATCATGTATGAAAAGGAAGAATATCAAACCTTTACGTCTATTGTTACGTTTTAAATAGAATACATATTTTGCTCAAAAATCATCTGATTAAAATATGATTTGAAAAGAAGTCGACAATGAAAATTCGGATTCTCCTGTGTTATTCACAATTCTCGTATCTACTATATATGGACTTTACAAAAAGAAAAATACTGCTCCCTCTATTTCAAATTATTTGTCGTTATAATGAAAATTTTTCGTTTCAAAATAAGTATCGTTTTCGGTTTTCAATGCAAAATTTATTGACAATATTCTCTAATCTATTTTTTATTGGGTGAAATATGATTAGGTATATTGGTAATAGTATTTTTATTTTGAAAATATGTAAAATTAAATGTTTTCTTAATATGTGTGTATAAACCTATAACCACAAATAATTTGAAACGGAGAGAGTACTATTTAGGTGATGTTTTTGATGTTTCTGCTACATCTCCCTATATCTCTATATATTAAATCATTAAGATGATACATTGTATATAATTTTTTTTGAACTAATACATTGTATATATCAGGGTGTTTATATTTGCATGTTGATATATATGAAGGAAACATAATTTAAATTACGTTCTCACTCAATGTTTATTCTACAAATTTAAAGCTCGATAATTAAACCAGAAAAAAAAAATTTAAAACTCGATCAAATCATTTTTGTATATCTAGTATCTGTAAATGCATGCATGGATTTAGACTTATCATCAGGCCCTCCATAGAAACACTAAATATTATGGGGTTATATAACTCATTATACAGATACATATATAAATGAGATAATTGGTCCAATATACCATAGTGGACTGAAAATTGGGAAACTACCCAAAAGCCATAAAAACCCACGATCACTGTGTCTTATTATGTATGTCTTGCCAGAAATACCCCTACAGCTAAGTGAAGCACGATGGAAGCGTGAGGAGAGATAGATTTGGTTAGATCATTATAGTACAATCGTAGGATTGCATAGAGATATAGGGTCTCCAGCTATTTTCTTCTCCATCCACTTGTTTGGTTACACCATTATGTGAGGTATAATCCCATGTTACTATTTAGAAGTAGGTCTTTAACTATTATATTCTTTTTCCACTTGTTTTATTAGTTAACTGTGTATGTACACTAAAAAAACTGAAATAGAAATCGAAAAATTCTGTGTGTAGCAGTCTAGTAGATCAAGTATGACATTGACCATACGTATGTGGCATGTGTGATCTTACAACGTATTAGTTTATATTGAATGTTAATGTTTGATCTTATCTGGTAAGTATAAATATATGTGTTATTTTAATAGTTGACCTGCAACCATTTTTAGTATCTATACTTGATTAAATCCAGCTAGAGACATAACACCTGCACCGGAGGCATACACACATGGATCTCTAAACATAGCACTTTCAAATATAAAGTGTTATCCTGGTAGGTCAAAGAAGATAAGGATTTGTCAAATGCTGAATTCAAGGTAGACTTTAGCTAAATTCAGCATATACCAAACATGCATTTACGTTAGCTGTTATTAATAGTATTAACCGTTATTGAAAGTTCTTAACATCAATTTGCTTGTTCTTTCCATCAAGGTTTCATCTAGCGCAAAGCAGAGACTTGTAGGAGGTGTGGTAGAACGGATCACATTAGGTGAAACCATTATATATATATATATATATATATATATATATATATATACACTACACGAATTAACTGTTAATTCAAACTTTAGTGGCTAATCATTATTGATGATACTAAAAAAGAGTGAGAAGTGTGAGCATTGGTGATTGTATACAAAACATTTAGACTAGTAAATATAGATGTTAATCGTTAAGTATTCATGTTATATGTTAACATCTTCTGATAATAATAATTGCTACTATAGAAGTTAAGAAACTAGTGAGATATCATTACAAAACTAGATAACTTAAGAACGTAATGATCACCGTAAAATCATATATATCATTTAAAGTTAGAGACTACTATAAAAGGTTAACGTCTAGGTGAGAATGGTAACATTGATAAAGTACATTAAATTTTGAAAACTAGTTAGCTCTCTCTTTCCTTCTTCTATTTGGTCTCTTTTTTTGCTTCTTCTTTGCTCTATTACAGGCCAGATCAGTTGCAGTCAAGCCTCCAACAAACTTCATTTTTTTTTGAATACGTGATCTTTTTGTATTAGCCAAATTAGGTTGTTAACATCCTCGTCTTCGACTTTGTCATCCCAAATCAGGTCATCTGGAGAGTGTGTCGTATCCTCAATTAATGGATATCACCTCAGTCTACAAACACAAACAATCTAATCAATTCACACTTTTTAACGTAGCGGTTACGAGCAGGATAGCGCAACATAATTCCTTACATTTGACGACCACTATGCAAGTTAATTATTAGCCGTATAATTACTTAGCGTAGCAGTTACCATTCATAATAGCTTTCATTGTTAGGCTTTAACATGAAAACATAGAGTAAATGAAGTAGCTAGTGGCAGTAACAATTTATTATCACTGATACAGCCATTCTTTGTTATGTTCGTTCATTAGCCATTCATTAGCGTAAATTTAAAATGAAATAGGTCAACATTAGCTACTAGCAACTAAGACAAAATGTACTAGTATTCTTGGACATTACTTTCTGAGATAACGTTTACCGTTTACCTGGTAACCATAACCTCTACTATTGTAGCATTAAAGATAGTCTAGCATGGTATCTGAAAATAATATAAGCAAATCTGGTGATCAGTAACGTCTACTACTTTTTTTAGATGGAACTTTCTGAGATTACATTCACTTTGATAATTATTCCTATACCATACAAACATTGCGGATATTTCAACAACATAATGGAAAAAAATATTATTGACACCCACTAATTCACTTGGAAGATACGCTTGAAATTACTAACCTTGACTTCTTTATCTTGCTTTCTAGCATGAGTTGGGTTTACGGAAACGGGAAGGAGTGGTGGGAGATACGTGTTAAGAAGAAATAAGATTACACTGATGCGGTAGGTATGGTGACGGAGACGACGAAGGTTGAGTTTCTCAGTGTCTTGCGCACGAGGTAGAAGAGTGAGTCGGTGATGAAACTCATGAGGAAAATCAGAATAGTTATTGAAATTAAAAGACTGCATAGTGAATCTAGAGATGTTATTGTTAACAATAATCCAAAAGGAGTTTGTTAGATTCAGTCTATCAAAATTTGCTAAAAAAATGTGATAATTACGAAGAAGGAGAAGGGAAAGGTTTTAGGTTTTATGAAGAAAGAGAAATAAAGGTTATGCATTTGAAGATAAAGAGAACTACAAATATATGTAAATTGGTGTCTCTGTGTTTATCTTGGATGTCTTGTTGGGTAATGATGAAGTACTGGCGTGTAGTATATGGTTTTAGGTTGTAGTCTATGATACAGAATCTACAAGTACAATTAGAGGTGTTGAGGTTGTGTAGGGGTGTTTTGGTATTAAAAAAAAATTAACAGTGTCTAGGGTATTCTTCTAATTTTAACAATTTATGTGTGTATAGAACCTAAATTCTCTATATAAATCTATTAGTCTCAAACTTTTTGTGATTATTGTTAAGATAAATTTTACTACATACATATACTTTAGATATATAATACTGAATTACTGATAGCACTTACAAAAAATATTTGATAATTTAACATTTACGCATTAACAAATAAACAATAGCTCATATTAATCAGGTAGATCAGTACTTTCTAATCTGTTGAACTTTCTTGGCCAAAGTCATCATAAATTCTACAAAATATTTGTTCCCTGGTACTCTAAGCTAGCTAATCTAGCTAACTCATTCTAAGTCACGCCAATGTTTTATGAATACAAGTTTCTTAAATTTTAGCTTCAACATGAAAGTAACAGCAATGTATGTAGCTTAAATTAAAAATAAAAACATTATAAAAATTTAAGTTTTTTTTTTTGAAAAGGAAGATACGGTAGGTATCGTCTGAACCTTCTATTCAATCATATCTTAAAATTTCTGAAATTATAAGGTTATGTTGAACGAGACGTGTGTCCGTTATATATAGCTATAGATTAGTAAGAAAATGTACATTCACGGCATTGTGATCCTTCAGTTTTTATAACGGTCAAAGTATGTATTGGTATGTCAAACATGTGTTAATATAGAGGAGGACTACACTTCTCAAAGAAACCCAATATTTTTGAAAACTATTAGTCTGTTGGTATTCTCGTCAAGTGGCCATCTATACAAGTCTTTACAGAAACGTAAATCTTTTAGCAACGTAAACATAATCTGCTATCTTGACTACCAAAACATAAAAACCTCATGGGTACTAAGATTCACGCATTAAAGATACATCATACCTACAAATATTTTGTGGGTCGACAAATAAACGCTTCGACCATTAAACAGAGAACTGAAATTGTGTCTAACACGTGGCAGAAAAGCTAACTTTGCTAACAACAATAACAAAAAGTAGGACAGGAGTCACAGGACTCATTGTTTCAACACAGACAAGTCAACCACTGTTTAATTTTCTTCAAACAAAATCCAGAAGAGTCAACATTCAAACTAAATATCACATTCATAGTTAATACTCCCGAGTTAACATTCCATAAAACTTTTATGCTTCCGTGTACGTACAAACCCTTATGGATTCCACATTTATATTTCAGCAGCCAAAGTTACAGTAGACATACGAGTCTTTTTGAGATGTGACAAAGCGAATCACGTTTTCATGCCGTAGTTTGCAAAAATGATTGCGCCGTGCTGGCCTATTACAATACCTTTTGAGCCAGTTAGACACTGCATCAATATTTGTGGTTAGGAAAACAAAAGGCCTATCAAACCGGAAAATAAAACTATTTTCTTTCTCTAAAATCCAAGAACCAAATGAACCAAAATATCAGTTGATTATGGACTTATGGTTTATATGTTTCTTGAATATGAACCATTAAATGTTCAAACCAGCTTTTTTGTTCTATATCGACTGTTGGTGAGATTCTAATTTTACCACAAACTTGATATCATTTTTAAAAGATAATTATTTTTATAAATATCCTAAATTTGTGAAAAAAAGAACTAAACAAACTTTCTTAAATAAATGTTTAATAACTATTATTTAGGATTTAATATTTAAGGGGTGAACTAAATTTATAAGTTTCTATAATTAATTGTTAAATATTTATAAACGATTTAAGAAAATCAATTATGTTTTTTTATTATAATAAACTTTATAAAATAGTTATCAAGCCAAATTTGTAAAATAGCATCAAATTTGAAAATTTGAAGTAATGTTAAAATTTCCCTAATTTTCAAAATATAACAGAGAAACTAACATTTTTTATGAAGATAAATCAAAGTTTTTTTTTTTGAATAAGATTACAGACAGACTGAAACAACTCTTTAAGTGATATTCAAAAGAGATCAGAAATATTCAATTAAAAGAATAATTTGCCAAATCTTTTCTCTCAACACCAAAGAACAAAACAAATAGACAACAAATTTCTTCTATATCTACAACACATTCTTGCAAAAATAACATTCACGTAAACAAAATTAAATCTTTTTTTCTTGTATCATCGTTTAATGAACACAATGAAAGGAGTCTTTAAGAGGGCAGATAATCTCTCTCTCTCTCTCTCTCTTACCTCTCTTGCTCTGTGGGAACCAACCTTGGATCAACTCACAAGCAGTCCAAACCACATATCTCGAGAATAGGACCACCTTTGGCCACAAAAGGATTAACCCTCACCCAAAGAAGTGTAAGAATAGAAGCCAGGAGGATGGACCAGACGACAATAATGGTCGGCATTCTATCTTGTTTCCCAAGCAAACCTTTAAGGAAAGGGTAAAGATGAATAACCACCCAAAGTGCAAAGAACAACCTTCCAAAAAGCGGTCCCCATGAGTCATATCCATTGCTGATAGCATCAGAGATTCCCACCACGATTCCAATGACGTTTATGATGAGAAGAGTCGTGGGAGGGATGAGAAGTGAAGTCCATTTGAAGAGGTAAAGGTCTGAGAACTCTCCATCATCAGCTGCCTTTGACGTGACAGTGAAGTTAGTGTCCACACCAGCAAGAACCTTGAGAAGACCTTGGAAGAGAGCAAAGAGATGAGCAGAGACACCTCCAATGACCCAAAACTGTTCATTTCTCCACCAGTCATCGATCCCAACTTTGCCCCATTGCATCTCCAGAACACCAGTTACTGCAATGGACGCGAAGAGTGCCATGAAGAGGATACTCGCATAGTTGCTTATCTGCAAAACACAAGAAACCAAGAACCGTTATTCCAGTTTTAGAGAATATTGTTTTATTCCAAATTAGATGATTTTTTTTTCAATTTGGAAGTAAGATTTATTAACCATAAACATCTGTCTAATGTTTAGGGGAATAATTTATGATATTTTTGTTTACAAAATGTAAGGCAAAAAATGTTTTCTTAATCTATAATCTATGTGCATAACTCTAAACCGTCATCTAATTATAAATAAACAGAGGGAGTATATAAAGATCCACAGTCATTCATTAGGACACTAACTACTTTGAGAGCTCAAGAATGATTGTATTACCTCTGGAACAATGAATTTGCCTGTGAGAAGACAGATGGCTGGGAGAGAACAGTAGACAATGAGTGGGAGAGAGGTCCAAGGATAAACCACAGAGTTAATGTAAGACAACCTCTCAAGCCATTTCAAACCACCACCATAACCATACCAAATAGGACAATGCCTACTCAAGAAAATCTCAACAGACCCAAGAGCCCATCTAAGAACCTGATGAAGACGGTCTGAAAGATTGATGGGAGCTGATCCTTTGAAAGCTGCTAACTTCGGTGTGCAGTAAACAGACCTCCAACCATGAGAATGCATCTTGAAACCAGTGAGAATATCTTCCGTAACAGAACCGTAGATCCACCCAATCTAAATGTTAACACAAAAGGGTCAATCATCAAACAATCAAGAATCTATTATTACATGAAATACAAGGAACATGTTTGGATACAATGATGTGTATACCTCTTTTCCCCACTCGGTTTTATCTTCATAACCACAGCTAATGACTTGGATAGCTTCTTTAAGCAGACAAGCTGGACTTGCGTTTCTAGCCATCCCACCGTTCTCCATACGAGCAGATGCAACAAAGACAGGACTCTGTCCGAACTTCTTCTCCAGCTTCAATTGCATCGCCTCGGTTGATAGTTCTACATTAGACCCTATAATGTTATAACAATCATTAGCAATTAGTTCTTTACATCAAAGTGAGTTAACACTAGTGTATACCTTTAGTAGTTGTGACGCGACCTTCTTCAATATTTTCTAACGCATGTATCTGCTTAGAGGCTTCTCTGTTCTTCTTCTTCTTATCAGCAGCAGCTGTCTTCGCTTTACGGTTCTTTCTCGAACCACAGCAGAGGAAACACCATTTTGGCCAGCAGTTACACGTCTTACGTGGAGCCTTCTTCTTCTTTGGTGCATCGAACCCGTAAAGAGCTTGCCTCCTGAAAACACAACCTGTCCCAACGTATATAGGTCCTTGTAACCCATCCAAACCCTTCATATTGATCTGTATAAAACCAAAAAAGATTCATTATTAGTTTGAAAATGTACTCGGATGGATAATATACAATGTGAAAACTACTTACATCGAAGAAGACAACGTTGCGATTAGAGTATCGATCGTGCCTATCAATCCCATCGAATCTCTGAGGGAACTGAACGTAACAGATTTTCTTTCCTGACTGAGGATCCATCATGAAACACATTGCTTCTCTTAGAGCTTTGCTGTTGTTGATGTAGTGATCACAATCAACGTTCAGAAGATAAGGAGCATTTGATAGAACCCCCGAGACACGTATCAGGGAGTTCATAGCTCCAGCCTTCTTGTGGTGATCAAATCCAGGTCTCTTCTCTCGAGAGACATAAACCAAACGAGGCAGCTCGTTGTTTTCGACATCACGAACACCATCACTTCCAAGGAAAACCTATTAACAAGAACACATGTAAAGTTTCAGACACAGTTAAAGACGTTTTAAAGAGACTTTGAAGAAACTCACCTGGATCATGCCGGGATGATCTCTTGTACTATTACCAGGCCAAGGTGTGCCATCTTGCATAGTCCAACCTTCCTCAGGCACTTTCTGTGCCGTTGCTACTAATGCATTGATCTTCACTTTGAACTCTTCATAATCTCTCTGTCACACAATCTTCCAAAATCAGTATCCAAAGCCATAATCATACTACTCAAATAAACTTATAAAGAAAGCAAAAGAGCTAGTAGTAACCTTCATGGCTCTTCTTTCCCTGACGAATGCAGGATGTACTTTGTTCTTCAAGTAGTCCATCTTATGGCAGAAGTACCACTCAGGAGCACGCGGCTCTATACAGTACTTCTTACAAAAAGGAACCCATTTCCTCGCAAACTCAGCTGTCTCGGAGAGAGCTTCGAAAGTAAGCATAGCAGCACCATCATCAGATACATAACAAGCTACTCTATCAACTGGATAGTCAACCGCAAGGATTGACAAGACAGTGTTTGCTGTAATCAGCGGAGGCTCTTTCAACGGATCCACTGTACTGACAAATACATCCACAGGGGATAGTTCTGATGGCTTCCCTTCTTTCTCATATCTGCAAACAAAACAAAAGGTTGAAAATTATATTACCAACTTTTCAAGAAATCGTCAGGCGGTAACTAGACGCTTTATAGAGGATTATTGATTAGGCAGAAGTCAAGAAATGGTCCAAGTGTTGTAGTACCTTAATGAGAGACGGTCCAAGTATGTTTCTCGTTCTATTGGGTACCACTTAGGGAACTGATCAAGAACCCATGAAACAGCAAACCATATCTCACAGATAACAGATGTAAGCCAGAGTGCATATGCATCTTTGACAGGGTGAAGAATACGGTAGTGAAAGAAGAGACTTAGAATCACAAGACGTAGAACAATCAACATCCTGTATGGATTTATCTTGCTTGATTTGATTGGTATCTTCCTAGACAATGGCTGCCTTCCCTCATCCATCCTAAAAAAAATACCAAAAAAGGTTTATAAATATCACAGAGACAAACCAAAAGAGACTTTTGTGTGTGTTGATTGATAGTCTTACATTGGGATGTCATCACCATCTTCAAAATCAGGATCACCTTCATGTTTCACCACCTGAAGTTTCTCATTCTGCTTTCTTTTCCACTCCTCCATACGATCTTTCCAAGCCACACTTCCATATCCGTAAACCGCAAGATCTTTTTGAGGTACCATAGGTCTTGGATGTGCTGTCAATCACACAAAAACTCAGTAACCAACCATATAGAGATAACAAACAAACTTTTGCTTATTAAGTACTTAGAATTCAAGAACTTACCAGCAATGGTTGGGTCAGAGAGAGAAGCCGGGTGTCCTTTATGGCTATGACCACTAAGTGAAGGTGGAACAATAAGAGCATGTCTATCAGAAGAGATCTCAATGTCCTGTCATAAACAAAAAAAAAGCCAAGAATCTGAGAGAGCCAGTAGATAAAATTTACTGAAGATCGTTGAATGAGACTAGTACCTCGTCTCCATAAGTGAGGAGTGGAATCTGAGAGCCAGGTGGAGCTGAATCCAGATCAGATTGTGGGAAGCCTGAGTGGCGACGAGAGACTGACATACCTTCAGAGACCTGATCAAATCCAATCCCACCATTGTTCATGTAATCAAACTCATTGTCTATATCATCAATGTCATCTTCCTCCTCATCGTTCTCAACCCTTGGACTTCCTTTGAGCCTTTTGTAACGGGTCTTGCACTGAGGACAAGCCTGATTGCCTTCTCTTCTTTCGTACTCGTAGCAAGGTCTACATACAGGGAAGGCACATTCGTTACAGGCCACGAACGGTTCTCCATCAACGGTCAATTCGACCTCGTCTTTGCAGATTTCACATGTCTGTCCTCTAAGCTCTTGCACTGATCTTATCTGCAAAAGTTACATCCAAACTTAAAATAATCAGATCAGTGACAATCTTACTAATTAAACACATATTAGATCTCTTAACAGCAACAAGACTAGATTCACTACTTAAATCAACTCAATAACACATCTCTGGAAGTTTTCTGAGTTGAATTATACTATTCACATTGATTGATAGATTCAAATGATTACACTTTGTGTCGGCAACTAGACACAAACTGTTTGACTTGTAGAATTAAGACAATCCTTCCCCACCGACACAAAACAGTTCTAGATAAAATTGGCAAAATCTAACAAAAAACTCTAAATGCTAACTAATTATTACCGGTCAAACCCAGATCCAGAAGTAAAGGAACAGAAAAAAGGAAAAGACTTTCAGACAGAAACAGAGAAACCCAGATCAAAAGACAGTTACTTTGAGCCAGAAAGACCAAAAAGAAAAAAAAACAGAGATCTTCTTACTCTGGCACTCTCATCGGCATTAATGAGAACAAACTCGTTCCTGTTGTGTGAACCGGCGATTAACCGACCACCGGTATTCATATTGTCGGAAACAGAGAGACTACAATCTTTGGATGGATCTCACAGATCGACTGAGAGAGATAGAAACAGAGTGTGGTTAAACGCAGAGAAGAAGCTCTGTTTTTTTTAGAGATCCATAACAGAGGTTGCTTCTCCTTCGAGTCCGAACAAAAGAAAAATGGAAATATATTAAAAAAGGAATAGTGTGTGTGTGTGTGTATGTGTGTATTGTATATATGTGATGGTGTTGATTCAGCTGCAAGCCACACAACCTTTCTTTTTTTGTTTTCCTCTCTCTCCTCTCCGAAAGCTCACAGTCACAGAAATAAAGGATGATCCTAGAGAGAGAGAGAGAGGCAAAGCTGCAAATGCTAAGTTTTTTTTTTCACAAACGCGTTAAGAAGAAGAAGAAAATTAGTGAGAGAGGAGAGAGAGAGAGAGACAAGAGTGTGTGATTAGTTAAATGGAGAGATGATTAGAAGGCAATTATGTAGATGAGGAAAAAGAAGAAAACACCAAAAGGCGATATTTTTACGAAATTCAGAGATTTTATTTTCTTAATTAAATTGCAAAAATTAATAGTTTTATGTGGAGAGAAGCAGTGTGGGACCCATTAAACCGGTGTGCTCTCTCCTCTCTCTACTCCACTTGCTGTTGTTCTTTTGTGTGTTTAAGACCCAAACACACTCGCACATTATTAATCATTAATCAAATTATTACTGGTAACTACTTTCATTTTATTTTTCTGGTTATGTGCATGGATCACTCTTAACATTTATTTAATCTTTTGTTTACATAACGACCTTGTTTTATATTTCTCTTTTTTAACCAACTCAGAATTAAAAGGTTAATATTTATTAACCACAATCCATGTATAATTTATTGATTGGATCTTATTAATTATTTATCTGAGTAGATTACGTTCTTAAGACATGTGCAATAATATTTTACTATTTGGATTGAAACTAATATGAATGCAAGGAAAACAAAATTACAATAAATTGGAGGTCTTAGTTATTGTCGTATTATGTAATAAATTCCTTTTGTTCTTTAAAGTGGCTTCTAAAATGTTCAGAAACAGATATAGGATATTTACTCACTGTGCATAAAAACAATATGTAAGCATCGTGTCCAAGATCCTATTTTCTAGGTCTTTTTCGTTCTAGTTACTCTTAATTTGTAGTATTATAGTGTATCTGGTAACATACTCCATTACCATGTTTAGATGATGCACCGTTTTCTTCACGGGCCGTTTTCTGTTGACTGCATCGGTTTTCTCTTTTATCTTTATCGGTCCTCGTTTATTTAGATATTTTCGATAATTTATTTTTCTAAATTCATATTAAAATGCTTAATCTTCTTAATTACAAAGTAAGGTTTTTTTTGTCAACTTGCAATTACAAAGTAAGGTTGGGTGAAAGTTGTATTTACTTGAGCACTGCGTATTTTTAACAAGATTAAAAATGGAAATCCCTTTCAGTATTCATCTCTTAATTAGAATTTTGCAAAAAGTTTACCAATCAAGATGTTTTTGTTAACTAAGCGTCAAAATTAAATGATATTTCTTCTCCAAGTCCTTAAAATAAAATAATAATAATAAGAAAAAATTAATAATATAAGTGCACCGACAGTTTCTATAAGAACATGTGGCACGAGGGCTTGAGAAGACAGTACACAGTATTCAATCAATCATGAAAACGACATTTGATGTGGTAACCTACTAAAGTTCGCTATATATATATAATTTTGTTATGCAGTATTATAATATATAAGTTTCCAAAATTACATCACTAATTCCTGTTGCCAATGTTTATATTTTTATTTCTCCCGTCTATCAACATGTCAGTAAATATAAATTTCTGCGAACAAAATTAGAATATTGGTAGCGTTTCTTCTCAATATGTTATATATCACGAACTATTTGTCGGCAAATGTATACATACAGACAGTGATACATGGGCATATATATTTGTGATGTGATACGATAGTGTCAATAATTGCACATTTTCTCTTATTTTAATTAGCACATAGGAGGAAAAGTTAAAAGATAAATTAGCAATAAGGCAACTGGGGCCGGAGTTTTATAATATAATACTGGTAACTAAATATACTATGAGACAAGTTATCTATGAAGAGGGTAGACCCGTAGACATAACAAAAGTAAAGTATAGCAAAACAGACGACTGAACAAATTATTGTTATCAAAGTTGATGACTAAATTAAATTAACATATCCTAACCACAAAAGTAATAATATTAATAACAATATTAATAATAGTAGTAATTAACAACAAAACACGTATATCACTTTTTCTACTTAGGAGAACTGCGAACAAATATCACAGTCAGAATTAGTAAATGCACACATTTACTTGCTGATTTTCACTAGGAATCTGAATATAATAACTGGAATGTTAAGTTTAGAAAAGAAGACCAAGTTAAAGTATTTGGTAAACGGGGTTAGAGATTTAAGTCAACCCGACTAACTTCTGGGTTGTACTTCAGCTTGATTCACAGCTATTCAATAGTTTGTTAAATTTAACATACTTTAAAATGACAATCTTATCCAAGAGTCTTCGGCTGATAGACAATTATTTAGCCATATATTTCTAGTGAAACTTATTTATCATTATTGGCAAAGAATAAACTAGAACACTCACACCACTATACATGTTTAATATGGGCTACTCTTTCTGTTAAGTTAAATGTTTGGCATAACGAGTTCGCAGATTATACTTCTGCGCTAGTATGTTCAAAGCAAAACAGCAAAATAAAAGTAAAGTTCACACTGTTAAAAAAAAAGAAAGTAAAGTTCACCACTTCATAGAGTTGTTTGTTTCCTTGTTGATATTCTTTGTTTGTACGCTGGACCTTGGTACCATTTTTTTCTTTCTTAAGCAATTTTTTTTCTTTCTTAAGCAACTTAAATCTAACAAATTCCAAAACAAGAAACCTAGAGACAAAGTATATATCATTCTGAAAAAAAGGTTATGTTCAAAAAAAAGGTTTCATTGCTTAAAAATAAGTATCTAAAATAAAATAAAATTCACCAAACAAAAGAAATATTCCAGGTTGTTTTATCTAAACAAAGTTGTCTCCCGAAATGGAAACTCGAATGTAATTATGTAGATTGGTGGAAGCGCACAAAGATGGTAATTTCTTAACGTGTACATAAATTTTAGTTAAAACCATATGATTAATCAAACACGTGTTTACATGACTCAGTGTGACTTTTGACTTATTTACTTTACTAGTGATAAAGGTGTAATCATAACTGCTAGATAGTGCGCAATGAGTAGCTTTTTATAATAGCTAAATTACCTCTATCTACGCTGGCAAATTTTGTTATTGTACTCTTATTTTTCTACTTCTGACGACTGAAAAGTGCATATTGACGACGTGAGCAAGTAAGAATGTGATTATTAGTATTTTATAACCCTCCGAAGAATAACCTTAAAACCAAGGCACATACAAAAATGTTTTCTTCTTTTAAATGTAACATGTAACTAGCTGCTTTATGTTCATTTATTATTTTGAATTAAACAACTTAAAAATATACAGATCATAAAACTACGTTTCTTTGTATAGAAAAGACAACATCATTAACAAACACACAATATAGAACAATATAGAAATGCTAGCTTTTACCTTTAAATAGATAGTTAATGTTGACAAAAAAAAAATAGTTAGTGCCATGTGTCGGATGGAAGTTCTACTGTCGGTGGAGGCTCCATAAATAGAAATTTAAGCCTGGTAAAAATCTTTTATATAGCATGATGCTATAATCTATAATAATAAAAATACATTTTTTTGGTTAATAAAAATACTTTTTTTGGTCAAAAAAAAATAAAACACATATATAGCACTTTAAGAAAAAAAAACTAAACAATTTGGGACGTACTTACAGAACTAATAGCATAACTAAAATATTTTAATAACTCACACTCATAATTTTCATAAATATGTTAAAGCCATGTATAAATACACACAACATGCACTATTCGTTGATACTCCCTCCGTTTCAAATTGTATTTCGTTTTAGAGAAACAAATTTGTTTCAAATAAATGTCGTTTTATAATTTCAATGCAAGATTTATTGACTTTTTATTTTAATATATTTTTTTATTGGTTGAAATCTAGTTAGGTGTATTAGTAATTTTGTTTTCAAAATTAAATATTTTATTAATTTGCATATCGAAGTCTATAAAAACAAATAAAATAAAACAGAAGGAGTACCATTTTTGTATTATCTGTGGTGGTAATAAATTTTAAAAGTCACATTCTATTACAACTAAACCAAATTTATCGGGAAAGAAAGAAACAAAATTAATTTTTAAACATGAAAAAGAACAAATATCGGACAGCTGTGGAATGCTTTGTTGTGCTTTAGACAACTAACAAAAAAAAGTCTGTGGTCAGAACTAAGGAACTCCTCTCTCAGATTTCGGGCAGTGTTTTGAGACTTTAACGGGCAGCGGTCACCTAAAAGGTCTTTGCGTTTGATACAGCTGCGGTCACCGGTTATATCTCTGTGACCACAGTTCTTGAATCACACTCGCGACACTATTGGCTCACCAGCACAACTACGTAAGCGTACGTCGCCTGACCGGATTCGAGTTTTTTTTCCGACTAAACTAAGATAGATTGTTTCGAGCTTTCGGGTAAGATATTTTGACTTTTTGAACTTAGAAGGTGTAAATTTTTTTTTGCCGGAAAAAAGGTGTAATATTCTAGTGATGAGCTGTAATGATTTTATAAGATATCGTTAGTTGAAGGAAAGTATTATTTATGTTTACGCTAAAAAAAACAGTATTTATAGGGTTATTAGTAGTGAAGTTTTTTTAACTTTTATTAATAACGAAGTTGAATCCGTCTTTGTATTGAAAAAAAAATACGGGCGGCAGGTAAGAGATTGGTATATAGATAAAAAAGGTAAGAGATTATATAGATAAACAATGTGAAATAACACATGCAAAAGATTGGTCTTGAATCTTGATATGTCATCGCCATGTTCTTCATCACTTAACACCCCATATTTTCCAGCTATGAGATTGATTCTCTTTCAGAAGTTTTTTAAACATTTAATAAATAAGAAATCAGAATTTCATGTTTCATTGTCTTTTTCAACGTGGGAATAACTGGAAGAAGAATAGAATCTTGATTTACAATTTGGGAGATTAAAAGAAAAGGCAAAATAGTTTTTAGCAACCATATCTTTTTACGTGATTCCAAGTTCAATCTAATGGGCCATCACTTACGAGTTACTTCTATCAGAATCTAATTTAAAGATTGGATTGGTTGTCAACAAAGTGGCTGTAGTTTATTGGTGAGAATTCCACGTTGTGGCCGTGGAGACCTGGGCTCGAATCCCAGCAGCCACACATTTTGCTTTTTCATAAATGGGCTTTCGGCGAATGTATCCATTCTTTTCAAACAGCCTTCCCTTTTTCAAATTAGGCTTTTAGAACGATCTAAGCCCAAACACTCTTTGGATACAAGTAAATTGAACAAAACATTTCACCTCCACAAACCGCTTATGGTTATAGTAATTCGCTAACTCCCTGACGGTAAAAAGTAAAAAACAAGAGAACATGGAGAAACATGCAACAAACAGAGGCTGATGGTTCGATTTTTGTGGCATGTGAAAGTGTAGTTTACTGTTTACGTGGCCTTTGAACAAGTTTGCCTCCTCCGCCGGCAGCTCAGCCGTGGCATTCATCTCTTTTATCGCATGAAGCTTAATGCTACTCTACCATGGAATGGGCTTATAACTAAACATAGACTGAAAATTTACTTTTCTTAATGGGTTTAATACAGCCCAAAAGCATTGGGTTCATCACTAATAAATTAGAGTATTTTAAGGCGCCACCAAACTGCGTGGAAAATTGCATGATGCATAACAATGTGTATTTACGAACTTTAATCTTTGTACATAATTGCCCGTAACGGAAATGTATAAAGATAGAGAGGTGCATAACGATAGACTAGTGTTAATTAATTAATTAATCAACCACGATCAATTGTCATAGTTAATAAGAAAGAAAATTAAACGAATGAAAACTTCTCATCTCCCTCATTTTCTTTCCAATATATAATCGCCAGATCACACAACTCTGTACATCTCAACACACACATTACTAAAGCAATGGCCACTAACACTACTTCAAAGTATTCTCTCTTCACATTTCTAACACTTTCGTATCTCATATCCGTCCACGTCAACACCTTCGCTGAGGCAAGGAACATGCACACCATGACGGTGCCTGCGGAACATTCAGGCTCCGGAAACCTTGTGGATTGCTGGAACGCAGCGTTGGAGCTCAAGTCTTGCACCGATGAGATCGTCAAGTTCTTCATGAGCCGTAACGGTACGGCTGAACCGGGTGTAACCGGTGGTATTGATAAAGATTGTTGTGGGGCCATTGGGTTGATTGGGAAAGAGTGTTGGTCCGTTATGTTTACTTCTCTAGGGCTTACGAATATGGAAGGGGATATGCTTAGAGAGTACTGTGATTTTCAGGCGGAAAAGCTGGTATTGTCACCGTCTCCGGCGCCGGAAACTGTGGCTTTGTCTCCGGTTGAAATTACGTACCCGGGCCTTGATTAATTAATTAATTATATGGTTTATGTTCTTTCTTATCCTTAAAATAATAAAGATTACTTTTTCGGTGTTCTTCACATTAGATGCTCAAATCAAAAATAAAACAAAGTATGAAAAAATGGAACTATTTTGTATTTTTCTATATGCTAAACATCCATAACATTTTCTAGCTTGAGTTTGACTAAATAAACGAATGAAAAAGTTTATTCTAACTCAACAGTCAACACGAAGGATTGATTGAAAAGTAACGTGTGAAAAACACAAGTTTGATTTCTCAATGCAACGACTAAAAAATACAGTTGACGATTTGCGTTTAGAGCGACAACGTTTCACTTCCACCATTACAAACCACACTTTGGTCATTTCCACTGGTTTTTACATAGAACTTATCACCAAATTCCATGCTTTTTTCAAGAAATGAGTTAAGAAGACGGTTAATCAAGACTTGAAAGATGAATGAAGTTTGGTTAAAAAAAAAAGAAGACGGTTAATGTGTCATTGTAGTGGGGGAAAAGAGCTGAACAAAGAGGGTTTCAGCTTCTTAGGGAGTTGGGGAAAAGGAAGAAGATAGAAATTGAGATAAAGCCAGACTAAACCCCTTATCAAGCCGAGGGTTCATCTACGCTTATACTTTTTTTTGTATCATCTACGCTTATACATATAATGATTATTAATTAACAATTATGTAGATCATAACGAATGAAAAAACTTACAAAAATT
Organism: Hirschfeldia incana; assembly: GCA_026261945.1. Lineage (NCBI taxonomy): Eukaryota > Viridiplantae > Streptophyta > Magnoliopsida > Brassicales > Brassicaceae > Hirschfeldia > Hirschfeldia incana. The sequence continues at coordinate 1,414,404 of JABCMI010000053.1, read as the reverse complement.
TTCAACATTGTAAAACAGTCATAAATAATTATTCATAAAATGGATTAGAATAAGTGCAATCAGACGTGAATCTTGATAAGTTGGGTAAAATTGTGGTTTCAGAATCATCTATAGTATATTTGTATAATGTGTAGTAGTAAATTAGTAATAAACCAGTGTTAAAAGAAAATCATTTTGCTCACGTGCAAATCGCATGACAAACTATTCAATATGAGCCTTTGGGTATTAAGCCTCGGATTCATTTATCTATAAAACAGGTTTGTGTCGAACGAATCGGTCTCTTACAGACACGTGATACTAGCGATCAGGACTTTGTTTTTTTGGGACTAATAAAGTCAGTACTTTCTTGTTGTAACTTCGAAGCCGGTGCCGTATACATTTATTGCAACGTTTAAAATTTGTGAAGCTAATTTTCTTTCTTTCATTGACGACAACGATAGCTCTTTTCTTGACCAGACCATGATATGTTTTGCTTTCTCTTCTTTAGTTGTCCTTTTTTTCTTTTTTAGACGGTAGGTTCAATTTATAATTTGAGGGAGAAAATGATTGGAGATGCGTATATTCCTTGAATGCATCCTTCTCATAATGTGCATAGTTTTCATCAAATCATAGCGCTAATAGCTATCAGTATACAGTACTCAGTATGACATGTTTATCTTGATTCTCGACGGTGACGCTCCAAGGAAAGGGCGGTGCGAGGTTCAGTTTCGTAGGTTGTTCTAAATATAAGCTTTGTATCATACAAATAAAACCAATCAACCATTGATTGATTAGACACAAGTATTTTTTTAAAAAAAACAGTCCATGTATTTCTGTTTGCACAGAAATTCTAAATAGACAAAACAGTTTCAGGTTTATTATGTTGGTTTCGACAATCCGAACACATGTTATACATGTGTGCCAAATTTATAAAATGTGATTTGAAAAAATATCTAAAAGCTAAATTTATAATAATGGCCATACTAGCTATATGGATTATATTATTTTGCATGGCCAAAACTCGTCTCGTGATGACATAGACGTCCGCGGTTAACAATCACCATCTACTTTGTCTCGTATACGTTTAAACCACATGCTAATGGTTATTGGTCATCAAACACTTTAATCTCATTGGCCCTTTATTTTTTTGACTTTTATTGTTTCTTTTAAATTGATTCATCATCTTTATGCATTATAATAGCATTATATAATACTATTAACTTATTTCCTGGCGTCTTTTATTGGATATATCCAACCCGAAGGGACAAATTATTTTCAGGCGTCTTTGTTATGGATCATGATTGAGTCTATAAAATCACTAGTAAACACAGCAAAGCAATAGTAATCCATAAAACTTTAAGTGATAAATTATATCTAAACTAGCCAAGTGCGTATTAGTTTATGCATCAACCAATAAAGTTATAAATCTAGCTAGATACAGAGTAACATGGTTCACCTGTGTATGGATAATGTTGGACTATATATAGTGTATCATTAGATGGGAATATAACGGTATCATTAAGTATTTCTTATAAACGATTGAACATAATTTTGTTATTTCACTAAACTGCGTAATTAGTAAAATCCTACCGAACCACGAACATAATTATCCAATTAAAACATTGTGTTTACATCTGTCTTGATAAAAATCATTTAAATCCTTTTATACTTTCATCCATTAACCAGATTTTGTTTCTACGAAACTATGTTTTCCCAGTGTTATAAATTCACACTATGCAGTAAAGTAAATCTACTAGGTGGACGGAACGAGATCATCTTTCAGAAATTTCTTTAGTCAACATCAATAATAATTTTGGTTGGTATCATGAGATTGTGATACAAAAGTAACTTTCTCTTCCTCTACTCTTAGCTACCTACGTACTTTGAAATATCTATTTCATTATTTTCGAATACTACCGTCATAAAACATCAAGTTTGTGCGTGCTTGTGCATGTACTTATATAAATACCCACTTAGCTTCTTGTTCTAACTCAGACAAGAAAACATTATAAAGACTCAAAGAGTAACCCATACGTATACATATAAACATCTCCAAGAACTCAAAACAAAACCAAAATCATCAATCTATCAATCGATGGACATGGAGACGAAGAAACCGTACATGGTGGTCACTATGATACAACTCATTTATGCAATCATGTTTTTGATCTCTAAAGCTGTCTTCAATGATGGAATGAACACTTTCGTCTTCGTTTTCTACCGCCAAGCTTTTGCTACCATCTTCTTGGCTCCTCTTGCTTTCTTCTTCGAACGGTATTTCATATCTGATATATTTCTCAGTAAATATATGTTTTTAGACATGATGAGTTTGTACAATATCCTTAAAAACATATATATAAAGTATGCTCTTCTTTTTTTCTTTAGGAAAAGTGCTCCACCTCTTTCATTTGTGACCTTCATCAAGATCTTCATGCTCTCCTTATTTGGGTAAGTACGTTTTTAAGACTTATTTTCTTTGATTTGTTTGTTTGTTTGCGTTTATAAGTTAAAATGATTATTTGTATTGAAAGTAAGAAAATATGTCATATTCCAAATCTGATTGTCGATAAAGATTTTTTTTTTCTTTTGTTATAATGCAATTTAACTCTATACAAAATATTATTTATCAATATATTCTTATAAATTACTGGTACTATAAAATGCGAATAACCTTTTTGTACAACTTGCGTTTGTTAACCATTATCTTCTAATTATCAGTTAAAACTTTATCTAAATTGGGATTTCAGTGTGACATTGAGTTTGGACTTAAACGGAATCGCATTATCATACACGTCAGCAACTTTGGCCTCTGCCACAACAGCTTCGCTTCCGGCCATCACATTCTTCTTGGCTCTCTTTCTTGGGTAGTTACTAACCGCAATTCATTTTTCTTGCATATTTTTTCTGTTAACTAAATGTGTTTGTAGCTATTTAACCTCGGGAATTTACGAAATTACTACAATTTTTTTTTTTCTTTTCAAATCGTTGCTGTTTTGTGGCTATTTGTGATTTAAAAACTATAGCCACAAAGTTTCTGTAACTAATTTGTGGCTAAATATATTTTTTCTTATAGTGATTCATGCTTAGTGTTTATTGATATATTTATTTACTGTGTCTATAATTGAAGAATGGAGACGCTTAAGGTTAAGAGCATACAAGGAACAGCGAAGCTTGTGGGGATAACTGTATGCATGGGAGGGGTAGTTACCTTAGCCCTTTACAAAGGTCCAGTACTGAAATTACCTGTATGCTCTCACCTCTATCATCACCGGAATATTCCAGGCCATGTCTCCGGCCGTTCCACCTCTTGGCTTAAAGGATGTGTTCTCATGGTCACCTCCAACATTTTATGGGGTCTCTGGCTCGTTTTGCAGGTACCAAATACGTTATCATGTTATTAATTAATTAGTACTAAATTTAATAATATAAACATTAGTAAGTAGCACTCTTAAGTAAACCAATTATCAAAAGAAAAAAAAAAGTAGCACTCTTTTGTGAATGTTTTAAAGTTGGTTGGATTTAACTATATATCTACTGTGCTGATTGAATAATTGGTACACTTTTTCTGATATTTTAAAATTTGAATAGGGTCGGGTGATAAAGTTTTACCCTTCGAAGCTGTACTTCACAACTCTTCATTGTCTATTGAGTTCAATCCAATCCTTCGTTATTGCTATTGCATTCGAGAGAGATATCTCAGCATGGAAGCTTGGCTGGAACCTACGACTCGTTGCCGTCATTTACTGCGTAATTAGTTGACTCCATTCCATTTCACAATAATATTATGCTCCTAGAAATCAAACATTTTTTTGCTAATAATAATTTTTACTGGCGTATATGCAGGGATTCATTGTAACAGGGGTAGCATATTATTTACAATCATGGGTTATAGAGAAGAGAGGGCCTGTTTTCTTATCGATGTTCACTCCTATGTCTCTCGTCTTCACTCTCCTTTCTTCATCGATTCTACTTTGCGAGATCATAAGGCTTGGAAGGTTCTACAAATCTTCCTTAAATATTTTCTTCAAGTATATAATATTTATCCAATACATTAATATAAATGTATGTGTTTTTGTAGTATTCTTGGTGGATTATTATTGATTATAGGGCTCTACTGTGTGTTGTGGGGGAAAAGTAGAGAGCAGAAGAACCGTGGTGATGAGAAGACTAATACACATAAAGAAACCAATGTCGCTTGCAATGAAGTGAAGGTTGTCATTAGTTGAATGAACGTATTAATTTGTATTATACAAGAGGCTTATTATATGTGTCAGTCATCATTCACATAATAGAGTACATATAAGTTTGCTTTAAATCTTTTGTCCCACGTAGCTACTTTACCCCTATCAGATTTTCTTAGGGTGGTTTTTAACTTTCTATAGGATTGTAAGCAGAAAAAAAAGTAAAATATGTAAAATACTGGTCATAAAGTTATTTTGTATGAAATGAAAAGTTTCTGACAATTTGTAAATTTGTCTTTTGAGTAATATATAGCACCGATTATAATACAGTAATATGGAATGTCTAATGGATTGCTCGACCGGATATACATCCAATCTTTACGAAAACTGCAGATAAAGGGTTCCACCATCAAATTATTAAAAACACCAAAAGCAATACGAACTAGTGGTTTTAAAAGTTGTAGTTTCAGTTGCTTTAATTTTCGTTACTTCTTACATCTTCCAAGTATTTCAATGTTACTTGCATAATTGCATTTTTAATTTTTACTTTCGCAAACATATTGTTACTCTTTTGTATCGCTAATATCTCAACAAAATTTGGTCAGTATCCGAAAATCGAACATGTTCTCAAACTTTTTCTATTGAGTTAGATAGTGTTTATGTGTTGAATAAATCACAGATTTATATTCTCCTCCATTTATAAGAAAATAAAACTAATAACTAGAGTACGATTGTGTTAAATTATTGTCTAGAACAGAAAAATAAATCAAGAGACAAAGAGAATTTTGGAGGGAAGTAGAAGATTCGTTGAGAAGTGGCACGAGCCAACAAGAAGAAATCAGCATGATCTTGCATGAAATGGTAAAGCTCAAGGACAAAGCATCATCATCAAATACAATTGAGTGAGGAAGAGACCAAAATAAATTCATGAATAAAATAGCAGAATGAAAATAAGTGATTTAAAACATACAAATTGAAATTGCCTAAAAGAATATGCTTAAGAGAAAAAAAAAATTCTGTTGTAAAGCCGTTGCTTTTTCCAAACCATGACTTGGTTTAAAATATGTATAACATAGCTATTCCTGATTGGTAATTTCTCTGCCTCTGTAGCTCATTTGCTATCTAAACCAGATAGTTGTAGACGCCTTGACTTTCTTCCCAATAGACAAGCCTTTCCCTTCTTCTTTTTTAGACATGGCAATCTCTTTATCTTCTGTCACTTTAATGTCCTGAAGAATCTGAGCTTCAGCTTTATCAATCTTCTCTTGGGCATCTAGAACCTCTGTTTCGTCTACAATATTAGCTTTAGATACTTCTTGACTACTCTTAACCTCTGGTTCAGCCTTAACATTCGATGTTCCAGGAGTTTTGACTTCAAAAACTTTTGGAACTTTAACCTCTAAATCCTCAGAAGATTTAACCTCTGAAACCTTAAGAAGTTCTGACTCTGCAGCTTTAACTTCATCAGTCTTGAGAACATTCTTATCTTCCAAGATCTCAGGAACATTTGACTCTTTTGAGACCTTAGTGTCAGGCAATTCAAGAGGAGCATGAACCTCAGAATCTTCTGGAACTTTCTTATCCTCAAAAACCCTAGGAACATCTGACTCTTTTGTAACCTTCACCTCAGACAATTCAGGACGAGCAGGGACCTCAGAAGCCTCTTGAACATTCTTATCTTCCAACACCTTAGGAACATCTGACTCTTTCGTGACCTTCACGTCAGATAATTCAGGAGCAGAAACCTTAGAAACTTGTGGAGGTTTCGACTCTTCTTTAACCTTAACAACTTCAGATGTTTTGTTAGTGTCCAACTCCTCTGGAAACTTAACCTCCCAATTCTCTGAGAAATGAACCTGCTGTTCTTCAGCTTTAGGCGTTTCAGGAGTCTTAACCTCGGAATCTTTTGGAATCTTGACTTCAAGGTCATCACGAGTCTGAACGTCACAGGTTTCTGGAGCTTTTACATTAGTAGTTATCAAAGGAGAAGCATCATCACGCTTTGAAACCTTCGAAGAAGCACCAGTTTTGTCATTCGTCTCCGGTTTTGTCGGAGTAACATCGGTTAGTTCTTTTCCTATTACCTTGTCCTGTATAAGAAAAATACTCATACACATTATCATTTCCCTTACCTTGTTTTTTAAACAATCATTTCCCTTACATAGGAGTATATATTACATATATAGCTTTAAATTCTTTTTAAAAAACGAGTCTTTGAAACTTAGAACGCAAGAAAAGCCTTTATCTTTTGATATGTCCTTCGTAAGAAGATAGCATTTATTTTTATTCGATAAGAATATATATCTAACGATTCTTCTTTAACATGGACATGGTTGTATGTTCGGAAATAAAAAAGAAGTATTTCCAAGAATCAATAACGTCTCTTGAAAAAAATATTTATATTTAAAACAGCCATGTTCTTTGTGAGAATTCAAAACAGGCATGTTATGATTGTATAACCACTTACGTACTTACAAACATTTAAATGATACGTAGATAAATGTGCAAAACGTTACCTCATGAAACAAGGGACTGAGAGATGGGCGTTTGCTGTGTTCCTCCTTCACATCCTCTTCAACCAGAATCTCTTTTCCTTTATCGCTCTGTCGTGAGGCAGCAGCAGCAGCATCATCCGCCGCGTTAGGAGCATTCTTCTGGCTCTTTTCCGCCGAACCCTTGTTATGATCAGTCGGAGCCGCCATATCTCTCTCAAGCGGAACAAGATCCTCCTCGGAATCTTTGAGAACCTTTGGCTTGGTGGCACAGTTTCCCATCTCGCCAAACGCCTAGAGAGTCTCTTTCTTTTCTTGGGTTAGGTAATGATACAAATGAATCTCTCTCTTCGATTTTCTTTTTATCTTCCGAGAGATTGGAGAGAGAGAGAGGAAGGATGGTCAGAGAAGATTTATTTCCGATAAATTCTCTGCGGCCATAGACAGACAAAGATTTGATTCAATATGAGTTTCCTAAGATAATTAAAAATAAAATATTCAAATATATTTACTATGGAAGCATATTCAATGTTTTTGATACTGAATCAAGCAGGGGATAGGATATTACGTAACAAGTGAAATAAATAATGAGTGTGATATTAATTTCCATATTGGTTGATTCATAGTATCATTTTATCTTTTGCACTATCTTAATTGTCCTTCTGCATACTGCATGGACATATAAAACGTACGTTAATATAATCGGAAAAATGGACCTCGGCCCATTGTAAAAAAAAAACTTAATTTGGTTTGTGATGTGTTTATGGATAGTATCGAATATATTCGAACCATAAAGGGCTCTCACACCAAGGGCATATGCTTTTGCAAACTCTGCATAACATTTACGCAGAGAGAAGATGGGTGTGACCAAGGAGCAAGTCGAAGCTTCATTGACTTCAAAACTCAATCCTGTTCATCTAGTAAGTCAATCAATACCTGCTACTTGTCTGTTGTTTAGGGGTTAGTGTTATATCGTCTACAAGTAACAGAAAAAAATATTAACTTTGATCCATCACACATGCATCCTTTGAATTTTTTTTATACACTTGATCTGGTGGTTTCTTGATGAAAACAAAAACTTAATAATAATGGATCATACTCATGTAACTCGAAGAGAATCTTTGGTGATTCTTTTATTATAAGATTGGGATCATAGTCACCCCCTGTGGTTTGTATGAATTAGAAAACCACAAAGCTTTTTTGCTTTTTGTGAAACATGTGATCATACTAAGTTTCTCTATATCACTCACTGGCTTGGTTTTTCTTTTGTCTTAAACAGGAAGTCATTGACACATCTGGAGGGTAACGTTCATAAACTAAACCATCAAGTTCAACGATTTGTCATCTTTTTTTCTCAATCTTATAGCTTATCCTTTTTTTTCACTAGCTGCGGCGCGAGTTTTGCTGTTGAGATAGTGTCGGAACAGTTTGAAGGGAAGAGATTGCTAGAGAGGCACCGCATGGTGAATGCTGCTCTTGAGGAAGAGATGAAAGAGATCCATGCTCTCTCTATAAAGAAAGCTCAGACTCCACAGCAATGGAATCCAACTCCACCACAAGACTCTTCTGCAACCACAACAATTCCAACCACAGATGCTTGAACACAAGAGAACCACAAAACTTACCTTTTGTTTTCATACTTACTGCATCTCACTATGATAAAAAGCTAAAGAAGCTTTGTACTTGATATAAAAAGCATCTACTTGCGGAATAAGTTATAATACTTAGTTTGCTTATCGGTTACATAATCTGAAATCCAACATCTTTAACCACCAAACAACACGAAATATCTTCTCTACTTCTCAGTCTTCACTTTTCTTGGACTTACCTGATCGATCTGAAGAGTCTAAGCCTCTTTGTTTCCTCGAGGAGGGCTCTGAATGCTTTCTCTTCTCTCTGCTGCTGGGTGTGGAAGCTGAATGTCGAAGGGCAGACAGCCCGCTTTTACGCCGGCTACTTTGAGCTCCTCGTACAAGCTTCTGCTGAGTATTGACCTTCATTGTCTCAAGCAGCTCTACCGTTTCAGGGAAACGAACTAACAAAACTCGCCGCGAAATCTTCCCAACTACCACAAAAACACACATAAGAATCATTGAAGAAATGAGCAAGGCTGTAGTAACTCAACATGATTATGGCCTAGACCAGACACAACTTAAGTGAACAAGATTAAGAACTAGACCAGACACAACTCTTTTGAAGCAATGAGGAATGTACCTATTTTGGATTCTTGTTGAGAAGGTACTATCACAGTCGCATCAGCATCTTGAGAAGCAAAGCTAACAAGCTCAACCTCTTTACCTGTGTCAAATCCATAGGATGGTTACACACAATAGGCAATAACCAAACCGATGATGAAAGAAAACAGTAAATCCTAACCAGATAAATCCTCGAAACCTCCCAAGACACCATCTTCATCTAACCTAACCTTAAGCTCCTTCCCTTCAATCTCTGGAAACTGAAAAAAGAAAAAACATATCAATTGCTTGTACTATAGCGTATAGACTTTTAATGAGCATATATTCATTAACGTTACATGACTTAAAGGGCAATGGATTAGCCAAAGCTCCTTCGAAGCCGTGACATCCAAGTCAACTAGAGATTGTAATTTATTGACTTCGAAATCTTCTGAAGGTTTGTAATAATCCATTCTCACACCTCTTTTCTCACAACTTGAGAAACAGAGAGGACTCAGACGCGACCCTGAAACCTTAAAACCCTTCTCATATTATAATTTGTATTCACATGTAGCATCGGCCTGAGACGATTGGGCCCTTAAACAGACCTTTTAAATGATGTTGAACAAAGAAGTCTAATGATGGCAGCAAATTCCTAAACATTAAACTCTAAACATTTAATATAAAAACTATCTTCACGCAATAATATTTTCACAAAATAATTATAAAAAACATTAGGTTTTAAAATCTCAGATCAAAATTTAGTCAATCTTTAAAATTTAAACTCAATTTACAAATGCAAAAAAAAGAAGTTTTAACATCTTTTTATGTTTACATTTTTAACCTTTATAATATGAATTAAAAAGCAATTTCAAATTTAATAATATGCAATCTCAAATTCAACAAAAGAAAAAACAAACACACATATTTTTACTTAACATTATAGAGTCAAACACCCAATATTAAAGATAAAATGATTAGGCTCTTGAGATTCCACGAATAATCTCGAAAACAACTCATCATTTCTCTCAATGGTGATAACACAACACACCACAGTCTGGCAACTAACGAATTCTCCAACCTCTACTCGAAAAGTCATGACAATGATCGGGAGATTGAGCTCAGTTTCCTTAGCAATATGCTCTTCACATTTTTAGTATCACTTAAATAATCTAGTACTTCACTTTACTCCAATTTTTTGTATTTTTATTGTTTGAGAGTAAAACTGTTATCCTCTTATTTGAAATTGAACTTAAGTAGATAAATATATAAATAAAAAGTATTTTATATATGTTATCTTAATTTCCATTTTTTTCCTTCCCTCTCTTTTACTGTATTTGTTTTTCACCTCTTACTAATCTAAAATGTTTTCAATCTAAAATGCTTTCAATCACACCCATTTTTTACATGGAAGTTTTGGAAATAGTGGAAATAAATAAGAAAAGATTTCACTTAACCAGAAAAAAATCTATTGAATCGGTTTACTTTATGCCTCCTAGGCAATTTGAACTGGGTCATATATGTAAACCTTTTAAATAATAATAATCGAAGAAGCCTAATGATAACAGTGTCCTCTAAACATACGGAAATGATTCAGATGCGCTCAATTGAAATCTCACTAAACCCTAAAACCCCAATCGAAAATCTGCAAACGAAGAGAGATTTCGTTTGCCCAAAAGTATCCTTAAAAGCATAAAGGACTAAAGTAGTATAAAATGAAATTAAAACCACATGTGTTTGCCCAAAAGTTTCACAACTCTCATTTATTCATCGTTTTAAAAAATTTCTTTAGTTTTATTCAATTTGTTTGATGGTACATTCAGATTTAAAGATATTGTCTCGTCGAAAAACATATAACAAGTCTCTCGACTTGATATTCAGATCAAGTCTGTTACGGCGTAGTAAAAACTTATCCGGATTAGTGTGGACTTTACCACTTTTCTGATAAAATATTGTTGTAAACATTAATATGTTTTGGTGGTTTACTATAAGCCCCATCAATTCATTGGTTGTAATTGTTTCTTTTGGTTCAATACATTGTTCAAATTTATTAAGGAAAATCTGAAAACTATAAAAGATAATCATTAGTTAGAAAGAAAATATTCATGCATATTTGATATATATATATATATATATATATATAGATCTTCTTTCACAACTTTTTTCAGAGGGTTTACATTACCATTCATGTTTTTCATTTCATTTAAACAATAAGTGTGATTGTTTGGTTGAATTGGAACTAAATTAACAAAGTAAAAATGCTTTACTCTCATTTTACTATATTTTTTTACCAGTGAAGAGAGAGAAAAAAATAGCTACTTCACTTTATTCCAATTTTTTGTATTTTTATTGTTTGAGGGTAAAACTTTTATTATCTTATTTGAAATTGAACTTAAGTAAATAAATATATAAATAACAATATTTTATATATTTTGTTTTAATTTCCATTTTTCTTCTCTATAACTAATCTAAAGTGTTTTCGATCTAATATGCTTTCAATCACACGCAATTTTTTTTACATGGAAGTTTTTGAAATAGTGAAAATAAATAAGAAAAGATTTCACTTAACCGGACAAAAAATTATTGAATCGGTTTAATTTATGTTTCCTAGACAATTTGGGCTGGACCATATATGTAAAACTTTTAAATAATAATAATCGAAGAAGTCTAATGATGGCATTATCCTCTAAAATACGAAAATGATTCAGATGCGCTCAACTGAAATTTTACTAAGAGCATGTTTAAAAGACATTCTATAACTTCAAATATGAAGCTTTTGGTTCTCCAAAAAAAACTTCAAAACTTCAAATTTTAAGTTTTTGGTAGTGAAACTTCAAATATAGAATATCACTACTCAAAATTTCAAATATGAAGTTTCACATTTTTATTTGCATTTTGGTTCTTACAATTACATATTACATTTTATGATTCTTAGATAATCTGTTGTTTATCATTTTAATTTTTGTAAAACATTATATCTCATAATATTTCATATTTGTTTTCATAAATTTTAAGTTTTACACATAAAACTAAATAAAAATCTTAAAATAAGACTTAAAAATAATTAAAAAATTAGATTCATACAACAACAATATTATAAAAGAAACTTAACAAATGCATTAATTGATCATATATTGTTTGTAATATGTTTTATGTATGTTCTAGTTATTTATAAAAGTTTAATGGATCTACATTAATTATGATAAATATAAGGACTATAGAATAAATTACAAATAATTTGTGTAAGGTTGAAGTTTCAGGTTTTTGGTTCGGTTTGCTTCGTACTAAACCATTAACTCTGATCTACAGGATGTGGGAGCCATATGGAAGCAAATAGAAGACGGAGTGAGACTAATGGGTCGTGGTGCTGATGAGATTAAATGGCCACTTCATTTCGAGGTTACCATTTGAATTACATTAGTCATTGCCTTCAGTCTTTGGACTAGTCTAGTTTAATTGGAAAGTGGTGTGTTTTATTACAGGTTTCGAGAGTGACAGTTAGGGCCAAAGAAGTGGTGGAAGCAGCAGGAGGATCAGTGAGGAGAGTGTATTACAACAAATTGGGTTTGAGGGCATTGCTTAAACCGGAATGGTTTGCGAAGAAAGGAAGACTATTGCCAAAAGCAGCGAGACCGCCTCCTAAATAACAAGATAGGGTCGATAGCATCGGGCGTCTTCCCGCTCCGAATAAACCCATCCCGTTTTTTACAGCTGAGGAAAACGAAGTTGAGTCTCCGGTTGAATCATGATATTCTGTTAAAGTTCTTAACGTTTAGTGTCTCGGGTTAAGTTGTTTCTTATTCATGCTCTTGCGAGAAAAATTGAAAATGTTGGATTTGTTTTTTTTCTTTCACTAAATAATGTCATTCTCGTTTGATTTTCTGTACGTGGTCGTAAGCTCGTGAGCATTTTTCTTACTGATGATTATACTGTAAATTGTGTATAGAACGCAGTTGGTCTGAAACATTTTGTATAGAACGCAGCTCGTCTGAAACGCAGTTGTATACAAAATATTAGTGAAAATTATAAAATGTTACCAAAAACGGATCTATCTCAAGACCAATCTACATCAAACTTTATAGCAAAGTTACATATATATATATATATTACATATTTCAGTTCTCGTTAAAAGTGAAAGGTTTGGCCAATTCTTTCACAAACACACATAATTAGTCCTTGTCAAAGTCACTTCGAACTAATAATTTCATTGATGTGTTTTAAAGGTCTAATTCCACGCCTTATGACGAAAGGAGAGTCGGCGTGGCATCAAGTGAAGATTTAGGGAAGTATAGAAAAATTCCCTTCTGGGGTATTGTATGTTTTTTAACCTTTCCAGTAAAAAAAAAACTGTGTTTTGACTTGGGTTGGTAACAGTAGCGGCCCTGAGGGGAAGCTATGGAAGCATTGGCTTCCAGCCTTCCATATTATTTACTAAATTTCGGCCCCATATTTGTTGAGTTGTCTTTAGTGTAGTGGTTATATACCAATGTTAGTAACATCTAGGACTCGAGTTCAACCCCTTATAGCAGCCTTTTTTTTTAATTTGCTTCCGGTCATCCAAAAATCAGGACCGGTGCTTGGTAACTGGTAACTTGGTAAGTATAGCAAGAAGTGAATGTATATCAACAAGACCACCCGCTACTATAAGTACATTACGCATTACAAATTCGAGTCATCCAAGACAAAACTACAACTTCCAATATACAGCCAAATTTTAGCAAAAAAAAAAAAAAAAAAACTTCCAATATACAGAATATATAGGTTTTGCCTCGTTGACAAGAACCAAACCAAAACTCCATTTTCTTGGCATCGCAAACCAAAAAAAAAATAGAAATCGTTTACACAAGAATGCTATATAAAAAGAGAGAAAATATTAATAGAAAGGAAAAAAGGAAGTCATGATGACCTTTAAAGCTTTTCACGGAGAAGATCGACCACAGCTAAGTAAACCGATATCATTGTGTTTTCTAGAGGGACCAGAAGCTGGAACTGGGAAGCGGCGTGGTAAGGATCCAAGGAACTGTTGAGATGAAGATGAAACGACGCCGTGAACTTCTTTGTGTGGTTTCGAGTTGAAGACGTTGCTCTTACTCGTTCTTGCTCCATTGCATAGTCCAAGAAGAAGAAAAAGAAAAATAGTTTTTGCATATAATAAGAAGTAAATTCTTGATCTGTAGTTTCGAGGGGACATTGTCGAAGAGAGGTTTCTTGTAGAAGGTTTTTTAGAGAAATGGTTTTAATATTGTGAAAGGACTTTGTATTTTGTTTATTGTTGATGGGACAAAAGGAAACGGGTGAATGAATTTGTTGAAAGCAAGAAATATGGGCAGAGATAGAGATTGAGAGAGAGAATCTGACTAAGAGTTTCTTCTGTAATGTATTTAATTACTTGCAGATATTTTCTAATCACGAACCAAGCAAGTAGTTGTAGACTTGTTGTCAGGTACATTTGGTCTACACGCAGAAGTTCTGTTTCGTGTTAGGTTCTTTTTTTATTGCTCTCCTATGAATTGCTTAGGAAATGTTTTTTTTATCCTGCATGAATTATTATATTTCAATAAACGTAACATTATAAAAGTAAAAGCTATGTAGTGCGTGGGAGAGGATTGTATCGTAACTCTTGTTTAGCTAGATTATTTATTAATTACTAAATTTCAAAAAAGAGAGAGTAAACTTCCAACATTTAGCTCAACGACTCTTTGGCTCACATTTTTTTTTTTTTTTAAATCGCATGCTAATGCAGTAACATTTGAGTTTGTGTAATTCTAGAATATATTGGTTGTACTTGATCACTTCTTTCGTTATTATGTCAATAAGTTTGTTTTCTTCAAACCAGTTCTCTAGTTCTTTTGTAACTACGTTATCATAATTGTCAAACAAAAATTACAAGAGAGACAACTAGATTCATTTGTTGTAACAGATGTCTGTGTTAAATGTAAGGTTTCATCACCGATATATGTTCAATGAAAAAGAAAGAACGGAAAGAGTGGGAAAAGAGAAAATAATAATATGTGATAATGTAAGGTAAAGCCTTTTGTATGTTATGTCAAGACTCGAAGCTTTATATAATCTTTTCTATCAAACGTATTAGTTTTTAAAAGAAAATGATAGGCCCCGTTCTAAATATTGTGACCGATTATAGTCATGTCACAGCATAGCAACGATTCAAACTTTATTGCAAAATCTTCCTCAATTTAAGCTACTTGAAATGCATATCCTTTACTTTTACTATATTTTGTATAGACACACGTACGTAAACAGTGAATATATCAATCACCGTTCATGCTATTTCAGTCTTTTATTTAAATAATGTCGACAGAGTTAGTGATTTTAATGCAATGCAACGATTACCTTGCACTTGCACAGTTTAGTTATTTTTCATTCGCCCTTGGAAGAAGACATTAATATATAAATTAGAAGTATTGTGGTACAGTAACTATGATTAATGTGTTAGGAACAGTGGCGGAGGCAGAAAAACGTTTTACCAGGGTCAGTTTCATAACATCAATATATTACAGGGGTCACTAACCTGATCTTTTAGTATTTCATCGTAATTGTTTTAAAAGTCTTAGAATTAAATTTTATTTTTTCATAATTACACATGGGTCATATATGACCCACTTCCTAATATACTAGTTCCGCCACCGGTTAGGAACTATGTACAAGTAGAACTAAACTTATTGCTTAGAACCCTTTATTCCAGCAGCTTATTTCAGTGTGATTTGTTATGAAACATGGTTGAATTGAACGAGTGAGAAGTAAAAAGATCATACTATGAGAAGGTAAAAGAACAAAAAGTAAACTTATTTTGTTCTCTTCTTTTTTTAATTCTCAAAAAAAAGTAAACTAAAACAGAAGAATCGTAGTAATGTCAGTAACAACAGTTGAAATCTGAAGTTGTTGGAAGTCCCATACATCTCTTTAATATTTCAACACTGACTACGTTTATCACGAATTTAGCAGCCGTCCTTCTCCTTTACTCTTTCGTTTTTATTAAAAACAATATATCGAGAATAATTATTTCAAGGCAACACGAAAACTGACTGACATTTCTAGCGAATCCCTAGATTGGTTGTACAGGTTTGTAGTGAAGTATAGTAATGGACCATTATTTCATATAATGTAGCGTCACATCTACAGTATCAGCTAAATACTACTGGTATGTGGGGTGTGCCTTGTCACATATTATGCATATGGACCGATTAGCAAAACTATTTTTTTTTGGCAACAGCAAACCTATTTTTGTTCTGCTTGTGCTACGTACAACTACTTGAGTCCATATGAATAATATACAATTTATTTTATACACACGTGCGATCGTGCTAGTGTGTGTGAGAAGATCTGCGAAGAAATCATCGTTACGTAATACGTACTTAACTACTACGCGTATATTGTACGGAACGGTCGGGGTAAAGGTGTGAGAGGCCTGACTCATGAGTCGAATCACGAGTCACGACTCATAAAAATTGGGTCTACCTAACATTGTGACACAGTACAAGATACATCAAATATGTAGTTGAGATTGCTTCCTTTGAATTTGAGCGAAACAGTTTGGATCATAAGTTGATGACAGATATATTGAAGTGACAAAGTTAAATAATAAACTGAATCATGCGTATTCGTGTGTGTGGAAGGGGGGAATACACGGACAACTTGATGAACTAACTTGTTCGTTAGCTACCTTTTGATTTTCAGATGAATTAATGTTAGTCTTTTCCATAAAACCAATCGCAACTTATACAGTTTTTTTTTTTTTACATTTAATTTTTTATCTACATGTACATTCATTTACATGTACATTAATTAAACAAGTAAATTTCCTTTGTTTTCTATGCCACGTAATAGTACTCTAGTTTATGTCATAACATAACAAAAAAAATGTGCTGGGTTGAAATATATTTTTTTCTTTTCTTGAACACGCTTTGTTGAAATATCTTGGTTTAGCATTTGAGACCATTGTAGTAGAAAACTGATCGCACACGGGACGTGCTATGATCGTCTAGCAAAACTTAACATGTCAAAAATCTAATCTAGAGGACAACAAATAATTCCAGACGTCATATGTTTGTGTTATCAAGAAACTAAAACGGACATTGGATCTTTTTTCACCTCTAATGGTTTGCTATACCAATATGTTTGGGCACAAATGCCTCGAATCACTTCCACCTGATGCAACCACTCTAAGCTGCTAGTATTCAAAACATTCATTATGTACATGGATCAACTCATATCTTCTTACAATCTCAATAGATTTTTTTTGTTTGCCACATAAAAGTTTAGTAACTTCATATGTATTCCACCAACTTGTTTTATAAAGTGGGTCAGAAAGTCTGCTTATTATTTAGATTGGGCTACAAATGAGAAAGCCCGGCCCATTACTAAGTTAAAGGTCAACAACAATACACGAGCTGGGTTTTATCGTTCGTTCACCTTCGTAGGGTTCTTCTTCTTCTTCTTCTTCAGTCTCATTTTTTCCGATCGCTTCGCCGTCGAAGAAATGACGAAGCTCAGGAAGCTCGGCCGGCACACCGGTCACCGTATGTCCATGCTCAGGTTCATTCTTCTTCTTTATTCTCTTCATAGTACAAACTTCTCAACAAACCGATCCTCTTTGTTTATTAGTACATTTCTTAAAAAACTTTCTTTCGATTGGTTTCGTATAGGACGCTGGTTTCTCAACTGGTGAAACACGAGCGAATTGAGACCACTGTCACCAAGGTATCAATCAAATTTATTGATCCGTTGGTTTAGCTTAGGCGTTTAGATCTGCACTAGTGGTGTTACTTGTTCAAACTTGCAATGTGTTTTGTCCTATAAAAATGTTTCTCATTTACTTACATTTGGTAGTTGTAATAATATTCACAATAATGATTTTTTTTTCAGGCAAAAGAGGTTCGTCGTCTTGCTGATAACATGGTTCAACTCGGCAAAGAGGTAACCGATTTGTTATTTCTTACAACTTAGCAAATACATAATCGATGGTACTTGGCTTATATGTGAATCATTTAGTATATTCAGACACACCATTAGTTAGTTTGGAACTGTTATTGTGCTCTCAAGTGCTCACTAATCTTCGTTTTAATTTAACCTCTCGTGGGATAAGTGTTTTAGATTATTATTATTTTTTTTTTTTGGTTGATATAATAGCTAATGAAATAATTTGATTACAGGGATCACTCGATGCAGCTAGGCGAGCTGCTGGATTTGTTAGAGGAGATGATGTTATTCACAAGATCTTCACTGAGTTGGCTTATCGATACAAGTTAGTCTTCGCAAATTCTTTTCAAATTTTTACATATCTCTTCCTAAGTACTCTGTTTCATGAGATGTATCTTATTTGTTTAACAGAGATAGAGCTGGTGGATACACAAGAATGCTTCGCACTCGCATACGAGTTGGTGATGCTGCACCAATGGCCTATATCGAGTCAGTAAACACCTCTCTCTCTCCTCTTTATTCTTAATTTATAAAACTTCACATTGTGAGGCTAACTTGTCTTTCTCTTCTTTTTTACAGGTTTATCGACAGAGAGAATGAGCTAAGGCAATCAAACCCACCAACACCTCAACCGCCACAACGAGTCCCGCTCGACCCATGGGCTAGATCACGTCTCATGAGGCAGTACGCACCACCAAAGGAGGAGAAAAATTCTGATTCCGATCTATTATAAACTTAAAAGATCTCTTTTGCTCTCTCTCACACCAAGAGATCATGTTTTTGTCTCTCCTTGTTGTCTCTCCTTGAACCGATACCTTGTTTGTGTCACATTATCATTCAACACATGTTTGACAATAATAATAACTTACTACCATTTGATTGAATGTAAGTTTCATTAACAACATCAAGCAGGCATAGAAGCCCACTCATCAGCCTGAATAAAATTGGCTAATGAGTAAACATCAATATGCTCCACAGGTATCTCACTACTCCATGGAACCCTATTCGACCTAACTGACCCTGTCCCCGTGTTGTTATACTCACCGTAATACAATGTCTTCAGTGCGAAATCCCCGCTCCAAGGCATCCATCCATCAGGACTAACCAAAGTCTCAAGATCGCAGTTTACAAAAACCGTCCTCGAAAACGCCTTCCACGGTCTTCCCAAGTAGTTTGTATGCTTCTTAGGGTTAGCTTGAAACTCCTTCACGTACTCCTCTGTTCCGTTAACCGAACAGTTCAAGAACACGAACCCTGTGGACTGCGCCGGATCGATCCTCCCGTGCGCTGTGATAACGTTGTTTGCGCCTCCTCCTCCTAGTTTGGAATGTTTCGAAGCGATTAAGATGTTGCAGTCTTGGAACACGGCAGCTGAGTTACCGAATATGAAGTCTACGTTGCCTTGGATGCGGCACTGTTTGTAGAATTGGCGAAGAGAGTGAGCGTAAAGAGTGTCTTGGTTCCCAAGAAACTCACAGTTTTCGAGTATTGAGAAATCGCTGTCTGACCTAAACGCAACCGCTTGGTGCGCCTCTGCTCCCGCCGTGTTCTCTATGGTTATATCACGTGCCATGAATCCATCACCGAGAACTCCTACACAAACAACCAAACACATGTGAGTCACATGGGTTCTGTCTCTAGTGGAACCAAGAACAGTAACATTCAATCAGTGACATAGCTTGAGTTTCAAAATTAAATAAAAATAAATGTTATTACCGTTTCAAATACATTTTAAAATTTTCACATATATTAACAAACATATTAAATTGTGGTTATCATTGCATTTTTTTTAATTTACCATTTTCATTAAAAAAACAATCAATAGAAATTCAATAAACACAATAATTTATGTTTAAAATTTGCAATTTATCAATGAGTAATATACTAAAAATATAAACAATATTTTTTTTGAATTTTTGTTATTTAAAAAATATGGACTTTTTGAAACCGAAATAATTAGATTTTGTGACGTTGCAGACCAAACTCAGTTACTACAAGAGTAGGAAAGAACAAAACTTATGTTTGACTTTACTGTCCGAAAAACAGTAACATCTACATTAACTCACCGACAGTTGCGGAGTTGTACGTCGTCATCCCTAGTTGCCCTACATTCAACGAACCCGTAATGACCGTTTTACCCATCCCGTCTCCGACGAACACGACGTTCCTTTTCTCAAACGGAACCCTAACGGTTTCCTCATACACACCTTCTCTAATCCGTATCACAAACCTAACGTCTCCGTTACGTTCCGGCGCTGCGTCAACGGCTCCCTGCACCGTCTTATAACCACACTCTTTACACACCGTCACGTCTTCCTTTAAATCGGTCGGAAAACCCAAAACCGAACCGGAAACCGGTCCGGTTTTCTCCCAGAACCCGTCTCGCTCCGTCGCTGAGCGGATCCACGAAGCGACGTCGTCTCCGAAGTTATCGAAGGACACCATCATGCTCAACGCATTCCCCGTGAGTTTCACGAGATCGTCGAGGAACGTGATGGTGTCGACGACTTGCTGCGTGTCGTTGACGGTTTTGAGGCCTGACCAGCAGTCGTACTGGTAAGCGAGAGCCGCGCTCATCCACGCACGTGCATCTTTGATTTCGCCGCACGTGACCGCGACGTCTGACGACTCTGTGCGGTGCTGGGAGTAGGAGAGTATCTGGAGGCAGATGGTGGCGATGTTCGTGCGGTTTTTATCCCCTGCGGAGGAGTCTAGGATGGATTTGATCTGAGTCTGACCGGACTTGAGACTCTCGTAGGAGAGTGAGATCGCTGAGTGGATGATCTGAACCGGTTTGGGATCCGGAGGGACCAGACCCGGTTTGGAGAGGGAGGAGAGGCAGTGGTCCGGGAAACGCGTGGCGTTACACGCGAGACGGATCTGAGCTGTTGGAGGAGGTTGTTGCGGTGTGTTGCGACGGTTGTGGGAGGGTTTGGAGACGTTGGCGTAGAGAATGAGGGTTAAGAGGAGGAGTAGAATGGAGGATACTGCGATGACGATGAGGATGTAAGTACGGGGAAGGAGGTTTTTCCGGTGATGTTTAACGGTGGAGGACGCTAGTGGAGTTGAGGAGGAGGCGGAGAGAGAGTGCGGGAGGTTCGGAGAATCCATATGTGTATGTAAAAGGTATAATATTTTTATCAAACTGATTTATACTGAGAGATGGCCATTGTAAAAACGATTGAATCTCTTCTGGGTTGTCAGTTTTTTCTTACTTTTTTTACGTTTTCTTTCACGGCTATAAAGAGGTTTCGAAACTACAGTTAGGGTAATTTTTGGTTTTTTACCGGTCAAGTGAAATTTTTTATTAATGGGTTTAAGAGAAAGACAATAGTGTAGACAATACTATGCGCCGAAGCACTCGTTCATGTTTTAAACCGAGCTGAAGCAACAGGGAAACTACATGGTATAAGGCTAGCTGCAGGCAGCCCCTCGGTTCACCATTTGTTGTTTGCTGATGATAGCTTGCTACTGTGTGAAGCATCTATCAGGGATAGTGAGGAAATACTAAAAGGTTTAAAGCTATATGGGGAAGCGTCTGGGCAAATGATCAACCCATTGAAGTCCTCCATCATCTTCGGAAATAAAATTCCCTCTGATTTAAAAAATGCAATCAAGGAGGTCTTGGGCATTGATAAGGAAGGAGGTGAGGGGTCATATCTTGGTTTACCGGAATGTTTTGAAGGATCAAAGATGGACCTTTTGAACTTTATTAAAGAAAAGTTAGAAGGTAGGTTACAAGGATGGTATTCAAAAACTTTATCTATGAGGGCAAAGGAGGTACTCATAAAATCTGTGGCTTTAGCTCTCCCAATATATGCAATGTCGGTTTTTAAATTACCAAAAGGTCTTTGCCAAAGGATTACGAGTGCGGTAATTGAATTTTGGTGGAGTAGTGGAGATAAGAAGAGAAAAATATCATGGGTCTCTTGGGAAAAACTGTGTAAACCAAAGGAGCAAGGGGGTATGGGTTTCCATGACATTGGGCGCTTTAACCAGGCTTTACTTGGTAAACAAGCATGGAGAATCTGGAACAATCCTGACTCTTTAGTCTCTAGAATTCTGAAAGGTAAATACTTTCGGAATGGAAATTTCCTGGAGTGTGGGATGGGGACACGACCGTCCTATGCATGGAGGAGTATCATGCACGGCAGGGAACTCCTTAAAAGGGGATTACTGCGGCATATTGGTAATGGAATGGACTCTAATGTTTGGGCGGAAAATTGGATAATGGATAACATCCCTAGACCGCCTATGTATCGTGATAATAGTACTCCAAATTTAGCATTAAAAGTCTCTGACTTATTGATGCAGGGTTCAAATCACTGGGATGTGAACTTATTAAAACAGACTTTTACCCCCCAGGATGTCCAAAGAATCTTACTTCTGAGACCGTCTCTGATTCGGGATGATTCGATTATATGGGGCTTCACGCCAAGTGGTGTATATTCAACTCGGAGCGGGTATAAGTTGACAGAGGCTTTTTTGGATTTGGAACATCCGCAAGGGAACCCTCTAACCCCAATTGAAAAACAACTATGGAGAGATCTCTGGAAGATTAAGGCGCCCCCAAAAATAAAGCATTTTATGTGGCATGCTTTATCAGGTGCTTTAGCTGTTAAGCAAAGATTGAATACTCGTGGTATTCCAATTGATCCGACATGTTCCGTTTGTGGTCAAGGTGTGGAGAATATCTGTCATGCGTTGTTTACATGTGTAAAAGCTCGGACTATTTGGGATTCGTCTAAT
Source organism: Hirschfeldia incana (assembly GCA_026261945.1). Lineage (NCBI taxonomy): Eukaryota > Viridiplantae > Streptophyta > Magnoliopsida > Brassicales > Brassicaceae > Hirschfeldia > Hirschfeldia incana. Next base: position 1,391,892 of record JABCMI010000053.1, on the reverse strand, counting down.
TTTCCTATACCTTCCGGAGGTTTTTCTAGAAACTCCATGTTCTGTAATTTTGTGCATTTGATCAAAGCATCTAGATCTGATGCGATAGATATCCACACAAGAAAAGTTTTTCCATGGCTGATTTGGGAAATTTGGAAAGCTAGGAATGCTTTTGTTTTTGAAAACAAGGTTTTCGATGCTTCCTTTATTGCTAAAAAAACATATGAGGAAGAATCAACGTGGTTTGACACCTTCACTGAAACGCAGACTGAAAGACAGACAGATGAAACCAATTTGGTGCGGTGGAATAAACCTCCAAATGGTGTCCTCAAGTGTAATGTTGGGTCCTCCTGGATATCATCAAGCCAGAATTCCGGCGCATCATGGATTTTACGTGATTCAAATGGTGGCACAATCATGCATAGTCGTCGCGCTTATTCATGCATGCGTTCAAAAACTGAGGCGGATTTGTGGGCTCTCTTTTGGGCAGTTGAATGCATGCATAATCTCCACTTCACAAATATTATCTTTGAGACTGCATCAGAATCCCAGCGTGGCGCCCTCCTGTGTCGTGAAGACCACCTTAACCTTAGTCATATCCGTCACAGCATTTGTTTTCTCCTGTCAAAGATCACCTCCTGGAGCTTGGACCATGTTCTTCCGGATCGCAATGAAGCTGCCGCTGCAATCGCCTTGAGTATTACACGAGATCTCCGTAACCAGTCCTACATCGCTCGTGCGGCTCCAGCCTGGCTACACCATTTACTTGTTCTTGAAGCTCACCCTGAACGGAACCTCAGATAGCCACCCTGATTTGAAGATGATATCTGCTCTTTCCTCTACTCTCTGAAAACCTTTGGTTTTGGAGGTGAAATTTTGATCATTGTGTATGGTGTCTAATGACACCCCCCCCCCCTTTTGTTTATCTTGCATACTACTATTCTTTGTACTTTCTTTCCAAGTGTTATAAAAAAAAAAAGAGAAAGACAATAGTAAACAGAGTAGAAAAGAACACCAGCCTATATAAAGTTGGCTATGAGAAAGACAATAGTAAAGAGTAGAAAACTAAAAAAACAGATGGTAGTAGTAGGTCATAGTGTTAGTTTACCTCACTGGGAGGTCAATGGCCATTGGTCTGATGCGCTTTCTCGCTGTTTTATTTGAGACTGGTGTGTTTAAGCCTGACCGACCGAGATATTATCATCAAAATGGTTTTATTGTTTAATGCTGTTTTCTGATATTTAGTTCAATCGATCTTTTTGAACTGCGGCTACATTGGAGTCTCCTTCGAATTGGTAGGTATGCCAATTATTAGCTCAATTATTTGTCATGTTTTAGTATGATAGCGAAGACGTTAGCCACATTGACATTTACTTCAATAATTTATCTCATGTTTCCACCTAACTTTAAGCTTTTTAAATAATAACAGACATACGTCTTTTTGCTTTTGATTTGCAGATCAAAACCATTGTATTAGTCGTTTATATTATAGTTCAATTATTAGTCATTTATATCATGTGTCCACCTAAGTTCGCTTTAATTTATAAATAATTTATAGTATGTTTCTATATTGTTCTGTTCAGCAATGTGAAAGTACGTAACAAATGTGAACAGCAAAAGAGTAATAAGTAGTATTGAACTTACGAATTTTGAATTTAATTAATTTTAACAAAGCTTCTCGTTTGATACAAATACTGCAATTAAAATGGTATTGAACTTACAAATTTTGAATTTAATTAAATTTAACAAAGGTTCTCGTTTGATAAAAATACTGCAATTAAAATGGTACAACTAGAATCATTCAGCCAGACGATCAAGAATACCGGAGACAACACCACATATACTTCTTAAACTCATTTCACGCCGGCTAATCTCCGCCGGGTAAACCAGTCCTTTAACTCGCCGGAAAATATTCCTGCAGACATTAGGATAATCCTGAGCCGCCAGCACATGCATGTAAGCATAGTCATAAGCTTCATCGTCAAGATCTTGAATCGTTAGCCGGAGAGAATCTGCTGCGAGAGCATACTTGTCTGAGCAATCTCTTAAGGCCTTCTTAAGGACGGTGTCTTTTGCGGCGGCGGTTAGGTTCCCGGTGATGTATGTGGCGGTTGCTGTGGCGTTTGCCATACCAACGCCGACCATAATGGCGGCGAGACCTTTTGTGTCGGCTGTGGGGCTTCTTGGGTCAGATTTGAGAGCTGAGACGCAGAGGTCATAGTAGTTTGTAGTTTTGCAAGTTGTTTCGATAGTGGTTGTGTTGGATTTGACTGAGAGTAGGGCTGATGAGAGGATAAGGATGAGGATGAAGAAAGGAGAAGTAGCCATTTGAAGAGGATGGGTTTGAGCAACTGCTAATAGAGAGATGTAGAAAGAAAATGATTCTGTCTTATATTCTGAGCAGTTTTTTGACTTACGTATAAATAAAAGAGAACATGTATTTCAGTTGGTAACCGCAGAATACTTTTATGTTTAATTTTTATTTATGCCTTTTGAATTGTAGTTAATAATTTTATTTAAATAAAATATCTTTAATTAATTGTACATTGAACAAAAATATATTGTTTTTAGTCTGCATAAAATATGTCAAACGTGTGAAACAGATGAAATATTTTTTCATAGAATGATTTAAATATTTTTCAACTTTAATATATAGGTGATAATTCATTTTTTTGTTAGTGTACAACATGTTAACATGTGAAAAAGTGAAAATAGGACTGAGTTTTGTTGTTTCTTCATTTAAAAGCAAGTCTGATATTTATCTTATCCAATAGAAAAAGAGATACTGTATGTAGTAAATTACTGCCGTAGATTACAGACGCAAATCGTAATAGTGCGAAGTCAACATGGTTAGGCAACACGGTATGCGAATCTATCGACCATAAACTTCAAAAGTCATGATGATGAGTTGTGTGTTGGTCTTTGCTTCTTGGAACTTTGAGTTGTGTGTTGGCTTTTGCTTCTTGGAACTTTGCGAGGTGTTGATCTGTGAATCTCGTGATTAGTATGAATCATAAAGCCTTGTTTGGCTGTTTCCCTTTCAGGACAAAAACTCACTCTGTCACTTGTTTTGTTCTTGTATTTTAAAGTATTTATCTTACAATTTCTTTATATTTATAAATTTATCTACATGACATTATATCCATAGCACTGAAACTAGTAACAAAAATGAAGCTATTATTACTTATAAATAAAATAACTTAACACATTTATATAAGATAAACAAAGAAACTAATAGGAGTAGTATTTTGAATAAATATATCTCAAAAATAAGTGAGAATTTAGAAAATAAATAAAGAAAAAATTTCATGCTTATAGAATAGACACCTAGATATGTTAAATGATCATTCCCTTATCCATCAATACATGTTGCACTAGCCCAGAACCCGAATCACACTCCCTCGGAATCGGATACCTCGAAGAAGAGGAGAACGGGGATGATGCTCCCGCTCGAGGTAGGCACCCGCGTGTCGTGTCTGTGGAGAGACGGCAAGTACCATCCCGTGAAAGTCATCGAGCGCCGCAAGAGCAGCAACAACGAGTACGAGTACTACGTTCACTACACGGAGTGTACGTCATCCCAAATCCCAATCTTTACGAAACTAGGGTTTTTAGGGGTTGGGGATTGATTTTTTTTTATCAGCTCTTTGCAGTTAATAGAAGGCTTGATGAATGAATTAGTATAGATCAGCTTGATCTTGATTCTGTAGAGTGTGCTTTAGATGAGAAAGTTGAAGATAATCCTGAGCCGCCAGCACATGCATGTAAGCATAGTCATAAGCTTCATCATCATCAAGATCAATCAGCTGCGAGAGTATACTTGTCTGAGCAGTCTTTTAATACCTTCTTAATGACGGTGTCTTTTGCGGCAGTGGTTAGGTTCCCGGTGATGTAAGAGGCGGTTGCTGTGGCGTTTGCCTTACCAAAGCCGACCATAATGGTGATAATTCATTTTTCCTCATGTGAAAAGCTGAAAATACAGTTGTGATCTTTCTTCTTTTAAAAGCAAGTCTGATATGTATCATTATCCAAGAGAAAAGTGATATGTAGTTTATTGACTTCTCGTACTTGGTTAAAATTTAGTAAATTACAGACACAAATGGTATAAGTGCGAATGTGAATTTCTTTTACCAACGTGGTTAGGCGGGCTAAACATGGTGTGCGAATCTATCGACCATAACTTCAAAAGTCATGATGACGCGTTGTGTGTTGGTCTTTGCTTCTTGGAACTTTTAGTTGTGTGTTGGCTTTTCTTTTTTGGAACTTTGCGAGGTGTTGATGCAGCGTGGATCACTCTTTCCTTTTCGACTTTATGTTATTTTTCCTTTCTTATAATCACTTGCCATAAACGTTAGTTTTCCTTCTTATAAAACTTTAAGGTCTTCGGACTTTTTCTTAATATTATATATAGTGTTCTATAGATTTTGTAAAGAAACACACTATTATTGATTTATAAAACAAAGCTTTGTTTTAAACTCTTGATTACGGCTAGTTCATTAGTTGAACTCAACAGATTCAAATTCATAGATACTTTTGGGTATTATTAGATTAAACAATCGTTTCTATCATATTGGTTATTCTATAAGTTGGTATCGGAATCAGTCTGTTTGATTTCTCAATCAAACAATTCGATCATGGCACCTCGAAAAACAATGACAGACGAACAACTTGAAGAAATTCGTCGGAAGATGTTTGTAACGTTTCGAAAGACCCTTAAAACGTTAGTTTTCTTTTGTTATCATTACTTACGATAAACGTTAGTTTTCCTTTTTATTAAAACCCTAAGATCTTAAGATTTTTTCTTAATGCTATATATAGTGTTTTTTAGGCTTTGTAAAAAGGCATGTTATTATTGATTTATAAAACGGAGCTTTGTTTTAAACTCTTGATTACGGCTAATTCATTGGTTATAGCTATTCTATTTAAAAATAAATTCATAATTTTACCGTTGATGAAATTATTCATTTAAACTAAATTATATCTCATACTTTTAGATTTAACTAAAATAAATTATATCTCATACTTCTTATAAAGCCCATTAAAAGAGATCTAGCCCACTATTAGCTAACAAGCTATTAACGGGCCAACTTCCTTCGAGCTAACAAACTGTCTTCACTACCCGCGAAACCTCCGACCCGATTGAAAAAAATGGGATCCTCCGCGAACACAGAGACCCCGAATTTCACCGCCTTATCTCCGCCGTCGAACCACAACAACAATCATCCACCACCAACCACCCTCGCATCCTCGGAATCGGATCCGTCGAAGAAGAGACGAACGGGGATGATGCTCCCGCTCGAGGTAGGCACTCGCGTCTCCTGTCTGTGGAGAGACGGCAAGTACCATCCCGTGAAAGTCATCGAGCGTCGGAAGAATCACACCGACGGAAGCAACGAGTACGAGTACTACGTTCACTACACAGAGTGTACGTCATCCATTTTGCGAATCTAGGGTTTTTAGGAATTGGGGATTGATTTTGTTTATTACTGTGGCAGTTAATAGAAGGCTTGATGAATGGATTAATCTAGATCAGCTTGATCTGGACTCCGTAGAATGTGCTTTAGATGAGAAAGTTGAGGATAAGGTTAGTTAAGCCTCATTCTTCAAAAAGTTGTTATTGTGTGTTTGACATTTTATTTTGTTAGGTGACTAGTTTGAAGATGACACGTCACCAGAAACGGAAGATTGATGAGACGCATGTTGAGGTAAGCTGTGACTGTCTTAACTCTTAGTGAACTGTGTAACAGGATATGTTCTGATATGTTTTTTTTTTTGATATGTTAGGGTCATGAAGAGCTGGATGCTGCGAGTTTGCGTGAGCATGAGGAGTTCACTAAGGTGAAGAACATAGCGACGATTGAGCTTGGGAAGTATGAGATTGAGACTTGGTACTTCTCTCCTTTTCCGCCGGAGTATAATGACTGTGTGAAGCTCTTTTTCTGTGAGTTTTGCTTGAATTTTATGAAGCGTAAAGAACAGCTTCAAAGGCATATGGTGAGCAACTGGTTTATATACACTGTATGCTGTACATTTCTATATATTATCTATTTAATGGCTCTCTTTCTATGCAGAGGAAATGTGATCTGAAGCATCCCCCTGGGGATGAAATCTATCGAAGCTCTACCTTGTCAATGTTTGAGGTAAGATCCTGAATAATTTCAATATATACTATCTGCTGTTTGGTCTTTGTATTACTGCAAATGATGCTAATTGGTTCTCAGTTTTATCACTTAAGTTTCATGTCTGGAAGATGATAATGTTCTCCCACATTCAGAAATTTAATGGAGTTTATTTGTGGAATCTTACAGGTGGATGGCAAAAAGAACAAGGTCTATGCGCAGAACCTCTGCTATCTGGCGAAGTTATTTCTTGACCACAAGACTCTTTACTACGACGTTGATCTGTTCCTCTTCTATATTCTCTGTGAATGTGATGAAAGGGGTTGCCACATGGTTGGATACTTCTCAAAGGTACCATAGCCTTGTGTTTGTTTGTGGTACTATTACCTAAAACATGTAGGTTAGAACTGGTAATTGGCATGTAATTTGACTGGATTTTATCGATTACTTCTTGGTGATTGTATTCGTATCACCCTTTACCTCGTGATCCTATCCATGACATACAGCTGAATGTTTCGAATGTTATCACAAGCATAAACTCAACCATTGATTTTTTGGTTATTGACGTACAGGAAAAGCATTCTGAAGAAGCGTACAACTTGGCTTGCATCCTCACTCTTCCTCCATATCAAAGGAAAGGCTATGGCAAATTCTTAATAGCCTTCTGTGAGTATTCCTTCCATCTATTTCTTTCTCTCTTTATAAAGCAGACTCCTCTCCTTTTGCATAAGTTGATAAAACTTACCCATTCTTTTGTGTCATGTATAGCCTATGAACTTTCAAAGAAAGAAGGCAAAGTGGGGACACCAGAAAGGCCCCTCTCTGATCTAGGCTTAGTGAGTTACAGAGGTTACTGGACTCGGATTCTATTAGACATCTTGAAGAAGCACAAGGGGAACATATCTATCAAGGTATATATCCTGACCTTAATCACGCTTTTAACCTATCAATCAACAGATTGCTTCATATAATCCCAACCTTTTCTTAAACGTAGGAGCTGAGCGACATGACAGCGATTAAAGCAGAAGATATACTAAGCACCCTTCAGAGCTTGGAACTGATTCAGTACAGGAAAGGACAACACGTGATCTGCGCAGATCCTAAAGTACTGGACCGGCATTTGAAAGCAGCAGGCCGAGGTGGTCTTGATGTAGACGTTTGCAAAATGATATGGACTCCTTACAAAGAGCAGAGCTAAGGGTAAGTGAGAAGCACTATATGTCAAATGGTATGGTGTTCTTTTAGGTGAGGACTCGTGTGTAAAACAGTTAACACGACTTTGTTCAGTCGATCTTCTTGTAACTCTAGAAATATTGTCTGAATGGCTAATAACACCAACTGTTTCATTCTTGTTTCCACTAGATTTAATATTCGTTCATAGATCATTGATATATATGTGACTATCATTTTTCCAACAAAACTACAAACAATTTTTCAAATGTGATCGTTTGTAAGTAGGTTGACTATAAAAGGTTAGGGTTGTTTGTGCTCCTTTGAACTGCAAATGCACTCAGGGTATATATTCTCTTAAAAGGCTTCTTCAGTTCTAAACCTAGCACGTCTTTTACTCCCCTGTGCTGGTCCCTTACTTCTCCTCGGTGCACCTTGCCTGCAAAACGGTATATTGCATTTGGTGACTTGTATAAAAAGCAAAATGTTTGATTCTTTTGTTACCTGTCTTGATGCATTGCCTTTACAAGATTCGAAAACTTTGCTCCCTCTTTTATCTGCCCTTTCTCCACCTTATCGAACAGTTTTTCACTAGTCCTTTCCTGCAACAGAAAGACAAAACTAGTCATGAACTATAACAAATGGGTAAAAGAGAAAACCAGTCATGGACTATTCGGTACTCTAAAGAGAACACAAGCTTGTGTGTATGCAAATGAATCATCTTTCACTACAACCTATACAAGAGAAGTAACAAACCTGTCTAAGGCTTCCAATAGCAGGGAGAGAAGCGAAGACCACGATACAAAACACGACATCTCAACCTCTGAACATCATCAATAGGCAAGTCCTTGTTTGCAAGGCGAGAATCTGATTCCACAAGTGAGTCATTTCTTCATAGTACCCAACACTAGCCCATGAAGTGAAATGCTTCGTTGCTCTAGGTAGAGTCTCCACTTCCTTTGGGAGTTTTTTAATAACCTTCACATCTCTCCCCAGAGATTTGATGAAATGCTCGTAGTCGAAAATATCTGAAAAAACCATATAGTGAAGTAAAAGCTAGCAAACAGAACAAAACCTCATAAGTCATAGCTAGTAAGCTAAGATCCAAAATAGAATACCTTGAGTCTCATCAAAGCGACCGCTTGTCCAGCTCAGGAATCACTAGAGTTGCATTCATGATGTGTGCAACAGCTACCATATCAGCCATCTGTAAGAACAATACCATGCTTATTCAGTCACTATTCATAGTAAACAATCGTATGACAACAACTTAATTGGTTTATAGTTTCACAAACTAACCGTACATGCAACAACAGATAGAAAGATGTATATACATGTTGTATCTTGAGCCGCAGACGTGACAGCCTTCCACGATTTTTTTTACAAATTGTCTCAGAAACTTAATCTCCTTGTCTGATACGATTATGGATTTTGTATTTCATTTTTCGACCAAGCACCTTACAATTGATATACTCGCCTTCCATTGGATACTATCGTTCCAGCAACATCAGGTCTCCGTAAGGTGTTACGTATTCTATCTTTATAAAACAGGATTACAAATAAGAATTAACCCTAGAGCTTACAATTTGTTTACAAGACAATCTCAATAAAATAATTAATAAGCCAAATTTTAAGTATTCTTTGTCTTTTCTTAATTTAATAAATCATTTTCTAAACTAAAACAACTATTCACCCGTTTCGAATTATTTGTTATTCTAGAGTTTTGCATACAAATTAAGAAACTAGTTGAATTTTTAATTTTTCTAAGTTTCCTTTATTTTAATCAGTAGAATTGCATAACAATTATTATTTCTGTTTATTTAATTAGAGGCAAAAGACACAAACTAATAGAAAAATTACATTAAAATTAGAATATATACACTTATTTTATAACAAAAAATTTATAATCAGACGATACTTAATTTTAAACCAATTTTTAGAATAGAGGCATATATATAACTGGTAGGTGATGCTTGTTTTTATTGTTGCAGAATTATCAGAAAGAGAGAGAAGCCGGGGGACGAGGTATGTCAGTCTCTGGTCTGAATCCAGGTACACCTGGCTGTCAGAAAAAACCTAGAAACGGTGGTGCATATATACTTCCCAATATATGACAAGCCCATCTTGAAGCTTTGAATCGTATAAAAATTGATCTTTTCAATCATAAAAGCTTCAAAAAGGTAAGTTACTAATGATAAATATGCTTCTTTCTTTGCAGGTTGGCATTGAGTACACTGATTCAAATCCGGTTTATATAATTGATATTCAAGAGAAAATGACAGACAATTATATAGATCAATATTTGGGCAATGAGGCTAGCAGACGCCAATTGTTTCCAAACTGGATTAAACCCTCCGATTCAGAGCCACCACCGCTACTGGTTTATAATTGGTGTCAAGGTATCAACAATTTGCAAGGCGTATGGTACACAGTTATTAGAACCCTAAGATCTTAGGACTTTTTCTTAATACTATATATAATGCTCTCTATACTTTATAAAAGACATGTTATTATTGATTTATAAAATAGAGCTTTGTTTTAAATTCTTGATTACGACTAATTCATTGGTCGAACTCAACGGATTTAAGTTCATAGGTACTTTTGGAGATTCCTAAACTAAACAGCCATTCCTATCCTATCGGTTATTCTTTCAGGTGTTGATATGTGAATTTCGTGATTAGTATGAATCATAAAACCTCGTTTTTCTGTTTCCCTTTCAGGACAAAAACTCACTTTGTCACTTTTTTTGTCGACATTTTTTGTATTTTAAAATATTTATCTTACAATTTCATTATATCTATAAATTTACCTACATGATATTGTTTCCATATAGCACTGAAACTAGTAACATAAATGAAAATACTCTTACTTATAAATAAAATAACTTAAATTCCACATTTATATAAGATAAACAAAGAAACTAATAGTATTTTGAATAAATAATATCTCAAAAAGTGAGAATTTAGAAAAAAAAAAGAAAAGAAATAATTTCATGCTTATAGAATACTCATCTAAATACGTTAAAAGATCATCCCCTTATCCATCATACATCATTATAAGGGATCTAGCCCATATTAGCTACCTACCAAGCTACTAATGGGCCAGCTTCCTTCGAGCTAACAAACTGACTTCATTACCCGCCGAGAGAAAAAAAAAAATCCACCCGACAAATGTTTGAAGATGACACGTCATCAAAAACGTAAGATTGATGAGACGCATGTTGAGGTGAGCTGTGATTGTCTTAACTCTTAGTGAACTGTGTAACAGGATATGTTCTGATATGTTTTTTTTTTTTCTTTTGATATGTTAGGGTCATGAAGAGCTGGATGCTGCGAGTTTGCGTGAGCATGAGGAGTTCACGAAGGTGAAGAACATAGCGACGATTGAGCTTGGGAAGTATGAGATTGAGACTTGGTACTTCTCTCCTTTTCCGCCGGAGTATAATGACTGTGTGAAGCTCTTTTTCTGTGAGTTTTGCTTGAATTTTATGAAGCGCAAAGAACAGCTTCAAAGGCACATGGTGAGCAACTGGTTTATATACACTGTATGCTGTACATTTTTATATATTATCTATTTAATGGCTCTCTTTCTATGCAGAGGAAATGTGATCTGAAGCATCCCCCTGGGGATGAAATCTATCGAAGCTCTACCTTGTCGATGTTTGAGGTAAGATCCTGAATTTTTTCCAATATATACTGTCTGCTGTTTGGTCTTTGTACTACTGCAAATTATGCCAATTGGTTCAGGTTTATCACATAAGTTTCATGTCTGGAAGATGATAATGTTCTCCCACATTCAGAAAATTAATGGAGTTTATTTGTGGAATCATACAGGTGGATGGCAAAAAGAATAAGGTCTATGCGCAGAACCTCTGCTATCTGGCGAAGTTATTTCTTGACCACAAGACTCTTTACTACGACGTTGATCTCTTCCTGTTCTATATTCTCTGTGAATGTGATGAGCGGGGTTGCCACATGGTTGGATACTTCTCAAAGGTACCATAGCCTTTTGTTTGTTTGTGATACCATTACCTAAAACATCTAGGTTAGAACTGGAAATTGGGATGTAATTTGACTGGACTTTTATCGATTACTTCTTGCTGATTGTATTAGTATCACCCTTTGCCTCGTGATCATACCCATGACATACAGCTGAAAACAATGTTTCGAATGTTATCACAAGCATAAACACAACCATTGATGTTTGGGTTATTGACGTACAGGAAAAGCATTCTGAAGAAGCGTACAACTTGGCTTGCATCCTCACTCTTCCTCCATATCAAAGGAAAGGCTATGGCAAATTCTTAATAGCCTTCTGTGAGTATTCCTTCCATCTAATTCTTTCTCTCTCTATAAAGCAGACTCTTCTCTTTTTTGTTAAGTTGATAAAAACTTACCCATTCTGTTGTGTTATGTATAGCCTATGAACTCTCAAAGAAAGAAGGCAAAGTGGGGACCCCAGAAAGGCCCCTCTCTGATCTAGGATTAGTGAGTTACCGAGGTTACTGGACTCGGATTCTATTAGACATCTTGAAGAAGCACAAGGGGAACATATCTATCAAGGTATATATCCTGACCTTAATCATGCTTTTTTAGCCTATCAATCAACAGATTAGTTCATATAATCCCAATCTTTTCTCGAATGTAGGAGCTGAGTGACATGACAGCGATTAAAGCAGAAGATATACTAAGCACCCTTCAGAGCTTGGAGCTGATACAGTACAGGAAAGGACAACACGTGATCTGTGCGGATCCTAAAGTACTGGACCGGCATTTGAAAGCCGCAGGCCGAGGTGGTCTTGATGTAGACGTTAGCAAGATGATATGGACTCCTTACAAAGAGCAGAGCTAAGGGTGAGTGAGAAGCACTATATGTCAAATGGTATGGTGTTCTTTCAGATGACTTTGCAGATCCTTTTAGATGAGGACTCGTGTGTAAAACTATTAACACGACTTTGTTCAGTCCATCTTCTTGCAACTCTAGAGTTCTTGTCTGAATGGTTGGTAATAACACTAAGTGTTCATGCTTGTTTCCATTATAATTGGCAATAGTTTGGATAAGAGATTTAATATTCGTTCATAGATCAATGTAATATGTAAATATCATTTTTCCAAAAACTACAAACAATATTTCAAATGTAATATCATTAAGTTGACTATATAAGGTAGAAGTGATACTAAAAAAGTTCAATATTCAGCTAAAAACTACAAATTTTCATGTTTAGTGTGGTAAGAGAGTAATCAGCTACCGCTCTGTGTAATATTGAATAAAACCTGCAAGGTTCATCAATAGCCAATAGCCAATAGCCAATAGGAAGAAGTGCAAAGAAATAAAGCATATTGTTAGGGAAGAAAACCCCACCGATTCTTAAAAACAGAGAAGTAGTTACCACGTAACATACACAAATGATAAAACTGCATAGTTAATGAAAGGAAAGGAATGCTCTTTATTCATCTTCCATTTGGAAACCACCAGTAGAAGTACTCTGCAGATCTGGTGTTGCAACGCTCAGTTTTGGGATCTGGCCTAAAGGCATTTTTGGTCACTCCACATCCTCTCCCTGATTATTATCGATATTTGCAGAGCTTCCTTAGCCAGTTGAGCCCAACCCTGCCTCGAGACCATCTTATAAAGAACTTGTACAAGACGTCCAGCACTCTATACATTCAAAAAAAAGAAGAAAAACAAAGATTTCATCAATTTTAACTAGCAGGAACTGTAAAGCAGGAGTACCTAGTGAACAAGTACACAAACCTCAGCAATGTAATGCATGTCAGATGTTAAAGAAAGGCTCTCAACAGGTAGCCGTGATATATATGCCTGCAGCAAAAGATTGATCTTGGCACTGCGCCTATCCAGAGATTCCTCTATCGAATTCTGAATACCACCACTTGAATAAAGTTCTGCCAGTTCCTTCCTCTCATCTTGTCGAACAGCCACATATTTGAGCTCCTCACTCAGCGATAACAGACGATAGATATCAACATCTGTCATTCGTGGCTTCAAATGCTTATTGAAAGTAGCTATTGTGCCGTGGGCTATGCAGTGGTAGCTAGCAAAGCATCCCAATTCAGTAGCCTGGAAGTCTCCGTTTGTCCTGTCATACTTAATCATGTCGTTCTTGTCCAAAATAGCGGCGGCAGAATGTATCTGCAAAAGACCAAAAATATTCAAACAAACTGAAAGAGAAAAAAAGGGAACAAAACAAGCATTCCACTACGTACCAGGTCAGCTATTGTTCTCTCCATTGTTCTGTCTTCTGGAAGGGGCAACAAGCCAGACAGCTTTGGATTGCGTAGGATGCAGAAATAGAAGTATGTATGCGAAAGCCAGTCGCAAGCCATTTTAGCATTCTGAACGGTTCCCAGCACAATAGCTACATTAAGCTGATCAGCAAGCTTGGATATAAACTGGCTTTCAATGGGTAGTTGACCAGCCATCAGAGACCTATAATACTGGACCTTTTCTTCACCCGTTATTATGATCCCATGCCCAGGCCCTTGGTCACGTTGTGCAACGCCAAGCATTCTCATGATCTCCATACAGCTCAGCTCCATCCATTTTCCATTCTCAGGACAGTATTCTTCTGTTCCTTTGATAACTACGGTGTGTGCAGACAAATCCATACCCCACACTTCACTTCTCGTGGATATCAACACAAGCAGATGCTTCTTTTCAAATAATGTCCTAACTATCTGACGATCACCCTTTGTCAGTCCAGCATGGAGAAGCGCAAAACCACGAGGCAGAAGAACTTTCAGGTCATCACTCGCGACCTTAGCAATCTCATTTTCAATAAACTCCCGAGCTCCCGTCTTTACAGTTTTGATCATATCTGTGGCATCCTGTAATGCTTTTGCAGTTCTTTCTGCATCCTTCTTCGAATGGACAAAAACAAGTACCTGATGCTCTCTAGCAGCAGTAAGAATTATCTTGTCAGTGCATATAGTATCCATGGATTGGAAGGGTTTTTCATTGCAGCCGATAGGTTGCACAACTGGTTTGCAGTGGCAGGTAAACTTGAACAACCCAGTGTTGAGATCAACCTTCAAGAACCTGGCCACGTCTGCAGAGTTTTGCAGTGCCGGAGACAAACCCACAAGACGAGTGCCCGCTTCCCTGGTTTGCATAAGAGTCCTAGCAACAACAGCCTCAAGCACATGCCCTCGAGTAGGATGTTGAAGGAGGAGGATATCATCAATTATCACAAGTCTCACAAGCTGAGTATGAACGGAATTGTCAGGCTTCTTGGTAAATATATCCCAATTCTCTGGAGTTGTAACAATAACTCGAGCCCCTCCTCGCACACTAGTACTAAGCTTCTCATCTCCTCCACTGAGCTCCGTCACAGTAACTTGATAAGACCCTAGACGGTGGGACAAAACATCAGCAACAAGGGCACTCATGGCTGCAACATACACAATTATGGAGTTCTGTTCATCATCACTCGGGTCAAGCTGGCGCAGTATGCTGAGCACAGCAACATTGATCTTCCCAGTACAAGGTGGAGCACAAAACAACAAATTCTTGGAATCGAATAAGGCAGGTTTATACAACTGGCTCTCAACAGGGTTAAGATTCTTGATTCCTTTGAAAGCAGGCTGTGCCCAAGAAGGAACATCATCACAGATACTCACCAGCTTCTCATACTTGCACCTTAGAGTTTTGGACTTGAGCACTTGATTAGTACTTTCGATCCGAGTAGATTTGATCCACGCAACGTCTGAATGCTCTTGTTCCTCTTCTTCATCTTCTTCTTCAGATGACGAGCCCAGAAACAAGTTGAAATCATCCACGATTGCTTTCTCCCTGGTTGCGCGGTCTCCAAAGGATTCGGGATCGAGTTTTCCCCACAAACTCTGCACTTCATCATCGTTCTGATTCATCTCCTCTAGGGTTTCGATTGCCTCTCTTTTTCTTTTTCTATCAATCAGAAACAGCGAGTAGGGCTTTAGTTTCCAGAAACATGGCCCTTTTAGTCTTTTTGCTATACCTCTGTGAGATAATTGTAAAATTGCTCGGTATACAAATATTAGTTTTTTATGGACTATAGAATCGATAATTGTTATATTAATTATTCAACTCACTTTAAATTTTTTACTTCAATATTTATGACTCACAATAATTTACGGACGCTTCTATTACATAACACGAAAATAAAATATATAGTTTAGACGATAAACAAAAATAGTTAAGATGAACCATTAATTTTTTTGTGTTTCTGAAATGTGTACATACTGTAAACACATGCATCAGTTCAAGATCTAGTTTATATTAAGTGGCAAGTGATTCATCATCCACCCAATGTGATCCGATGATCTTTGATGATTTTTGGATAACTTTATTGATGTTTTAAAAAAAAAATTATCATGAATAATTTTATTTTTTAAATCAAGAATATTTATCCAGGAACATTTAGTTTAATTAGAGAATAATAAAGATGTTTTGTTTAGAATTTTAAAAATAAAAAGATATCAAAAGATATGATTAGAATAGTTACATAGATTTTATATTATTAGTCTTAATAAAATACATATAGAATTTTCTAAAGAATGATCTAACTAAAATACCACACATAAAAAGTGATAACTTCTATTTTAATAGAATAGCTAGAGTTTTAATTTCTGTGTCCGCATATGTTGTATTAAAGATTTCTATTAAATATTATACTAATGTTACAAAAATATTAAAATTAAGTTTAAAATATGGTTTGCTATAATGTACAATTGTATTACACCATTTTTCTTCATTAATATATAACTTTTAAAAATAATTTTTATCAATTAGTTGCTAATGAAATTAATCTATTTTGCATTGTTTAATACAAATTTTTTAACTGTAGTAGTAATACAAAAATAATGATTTAAAATGAAAAAGAAAGACAGTTTTGTATTTGTGAAAATCATGTAGTACTTCATATTTTTATTAATCATGTTATAAATTATTTTCTTTAGGCATTATTTTTTGTGTTCTTATAACTCATTGAATTTGCAGAACTATTGTTATTAAAGTTAGTTAATATATTTCGCTTTCGATTCAAAATTCATACAAATATCAAGCATGAGAATATTTTTAATTAGTACTTCAGACAAATATAAAGATTATATGTTTTGTACATGATTTATGTAATTTTAAAATTGTATAATTTTGGTTGATGTTTTTTTATTCTATTATTTTTCGTATAGCTAAATTTGTAGATATTGAGAATATATTAAGAATAATTCAAAACACTGTTCTATTAATATAAAAATGTAACTAAAATAAATTACTAATTTTGAAGGCTATACACAAGAATTAGTGTATTGACAAAAGAAACTATAGTTAGTTTACCATGAATCAATATTATCTCTATTTTTGTGTAATTAGTTTATGTAGGTCCCACATATTTCGGTCTAAAATCAAAAGACACAATTTATAAATATGTCCTACTGATATTAGTTATGTCCAATTTATTTTATAACTGCATAATTATTCATTTATTCTATTAATAATAACTAACTATATATTGTGTAACTACTTTCTACTTTGTGAATGATGATCCACTACTCCCTAAAAAAACTGTCGACTAGAGACTTAAATGAAAAATATTGTGAACATGCAATTTTAAAATATATGCTTTTCCTTTATGCGAAAATATACGCATGATCAAAGGTGAGATTTACTTATAAATAAAACCAAACATGATTCAAAGACATTTATTTAACCAAACAAATCTGTTTTTTTTCAATATTGCTTACACGGAGCTGGAGCCTACACGGTGTGGACCATACAGTGGAGTCATCGTTATCCTGGTGGCATGGACAATACTTTATCCCGCTAGGACGATTGTTTTCCAGACAGCAAATACAATTCAATGTATTCTAACAAAGATACTAGCAAACTCCGTGGACGAGTGGCTTCTATTCAAGCGGGAGCCGGTGTAGTAGCCCATAAAGACCCGGAAGACAAGAACCGCGAATGTCAGAATAAAGTTGCTGGTCTTGCTCAAGCCATCGACTTAGCTAAATCCCCCATTTGTTAAGAAAAAAAAAGAGTTTGCACACTCGAGAACAGAGGCTTGTCTGATCTTCGAGTCATGTGTATATATAATAACAGTTACGGACAGAACAACCTTTCATTTTTTTTCTTGATTATGTGGAATTTTGCATTTACACTCGATGAAGCTCTGAACTAAAACCTAGAAGGCAATATTAGATATCTTGGCCACACCACAAGGTTGAATTCATTTCATATTAGTTTCTGGAAGCTTTTGAATGTCTGCATTCCAATAAAGCGTTTACTTAAAACGAAACATTAATGTACTGATAGAAGAACGAGAGTATTACACTACCTTGGTTTTTAGTTAAAAGCTGTTTGTTTTGTAGCTATCAGAACTATTTTGGTAGCAAGAAGTAATGGGAAAAGTGTCCCATAGTGCAAATCACTCTTTTATTAAATTAATAATGTATCTGTTAAGATAAAATATGATGTTAGAACACTGAATTGTTTTTGGCTTAGCATAGAAACAAACATTGCTCCCTAGTACATGATGAGATCACTTAAGAGAGCTAGCCTAACTAGCTCCGTTTTAAAGTCCCAAGACATCTTTCAAAGGCTTTACGTCCTCCACATGGTCTACAAAGGTGTAAACTCTGAGTTTACTTAACCCTCCAATTCCATGGATATCAACTATTCTGCTAGTTCCCGTCTCGAGACTGTAGTAGAAAACATAGAAAGGGATGTACGAAGTAGCTTTCACCAGCACAACTTCATTTGAACGAGTCACTCCAGCACAGTACACATACCCCCAAATCTGAGGCAGTTTGTAAAAATGCCTGGACCATTGCTTTTTCTCTAGGTCATCGAGAACCCACATCTCAAAGCTTGAGTTTTCTCCACAAACCCTAACTGAAGCCAGTTTACCATTGTAGTTTATCAAAGTTGCATCAGGATGCACTGGCCCGGTGAAAGGTTTCATGACTTTCATAAAGCTGTACTTCTCAGACCTAATATCAAAGGACATTATCGTAAGATGATGACCAAAGGAAGAAGACCCGTGGAGATCAGCTTTGTAATACAAAACACCATTGATGCAAACAGACTTAGAACGAGGAAAATGAGGCACATCACATTCAATCATTCTCCATGAGAGTTCCCCTTTTTCTAACGTCAGAATTTGGTGCTCATGAGAGATGGCGTCATCTCTGCCACGTGCCCATGTGAGTGACAATAACTTCAACTGCTTATCAAGTGGATCATACCCAAAAAAGTATCTCATATCATACCCCTCCCTTGTATTCCTTCTCGGTAAAGTGAAGGACTGTCCGGTGCTAGGGTTACATATCACCCACGCCATTTTATTTTTATCTCTAACGCAGACCAAACCACCGATAGCCATAGGAATATCCATATCATGATCACGTATAAGGGGGAAACTCATATGATAGTTAACTACTGCATGGGAGGATGTGTTGTTACCTTCTTGATTTTGAGGCTGGTGAGGTAAGGAAAAGAAGAGTATCTGGTCGTCTTTTTCCGAGGCAAACAAGAGATGAGGACGAGTAGATGATCTTGTCAAGTAGGAATCCGTGAAATCTTGACGTACGAGTACGGAAGCCCAGAGTTTTGACAGGCATCGACATCTGGCTATACAATCAGCAGGCGATCTCAAGAGTATCTCGAAGATGAGATCGTCTGGGATCGTCAATGAGTTTTTGCTAGCATCTAACCGTCCAACGACAGCTTGGCGATCCTCCGACACCTTTTGCCGCCGTTTTCTCATGGGGTACATGTTAGGATTTAAACCTCTCTGCCTGGTGCTCAATCTTTACAATGAAATCAAAATATCAGATCCCAGTGATTAAGAAAAAAAACCCCACACACTCTTATTTTCTCGGATATGTCTACCCCGAACACCAACATCTTATTTATATATAACCCGATCACCGACCTCAATCTTCCTATTTCCAATTGTCTTAAACTTTTCCTTTTATTTTTCTTTTCGACGGACGTTAAAGTGAAAAAGGAATACTCACGTAATATTACTTGAGCTAATCTACTTTATTAAAAAAAAGTCTAAATAAACCTACCTATAAAAATTATTTTGGATCTTTTTATTTTTTTATTGTTTGGTCTTACTCTCCATATTGAATAAAATATAATGAAATTTATGACCCTATAGTTATGTTACAAAATGTACTCTAATATCATTATGGGCTTCGCAAACTATTTAATTAATCCAGGTCCATGATAACCGATAATTAACGAGAACATAAAATAAAGTAGATATAATAATGAGACGAACCATTACTCAGACTTTGCAATATATGAAGAAACATGCAAAGAAAAGCAAAACTGACACAAGTTTTATTTTCAGCCTTCTTATATGTGTTGGCCTCCATCATCAATCCTTTTACAAGCACTTTATTCTCACTTTTCCATCATAAAAACTATCGAAATTTTCCTTTCTTCACTTACCCATACTTACCCGGCATATACAGAACAAGAACCTAACTGAAGAATAAAACCATATTGAAATTGATATACATTAGTCGATGTGTCTGAATCTTACTCTGAATTCTGATGATTACCATTGATAGATATCTCAGCTGAAAACAGAGAAGGATAATTACAAAACGAAAATACCAGAATATATATCTTCATTGCAAAAATATATAATTGTGTAAAAAGAACCAAGAATTGTGATGAGTAGATTATTTTTCAGCGAGCAATAACAATTTTTGCGGTTCATATTTCAGAGCTGAGAACACTTACATGTTTGTCGGAATTTGTTTCAGTACCGGTGTGTAATCTGTAATCATCAGAGAATGCATCCAAACTACTCCTGAATTATTTTTTTTCGAAGATTTCAGCCTTCGACTATTTATACGATGAAGAGATTAGGCAGAGAATATTTACCAGTGAAATTCGGAGATCAACAAAACGATGTCTATGAATAATTTATCTGATCCTTTTGTGTGATCTTGATGTTTGCGTTTCGATCTGAAAAGGAAAATTAAGACACAGATCTCTGATGTCCAAAAAAAAAAACATTTCTAGATTATTTGTTGTCTGCAGATAAAAAAAAGAATTCGTTGGGCTTTATTTCTTTATTTTAACAAAGTTTTTAAACTGTTAAAAGGCTTTTAAGCTTAAAATTTTCAATAATATTTTTTTTGTCGGCAAAACCCAATTAATTTAAGAGCCATTTTTTAGATTTTATTTTAAAATCCCAAAATATGAAAACAAGTTTGTAGATTTATAAAAGTAAATATAACATTATTTAAAAAAGTAAAAAAGACCTAAAAATGAAATATTTGTATATCTTAGACTAAATTTGTAAGCTTTATTATATAGTTACGATTAATAAATTAAAAAGTCAAAAATAATTTGTGGATTGTTTTGGTAGATTGATGTAGTTACAAATAAAATTAATAATTGTTTCAATTTTTGATTTTAGCATCATTTCTGCCGTATTCGTTTCATTATATCATTCCTTTACTAATTGGATCTCTCGATTCAACAACAATTCTGATTCCGATATAAAACTCAATGATTCGGATATAAAAACTCAATTAAAATATTGTACTAGACTCAAATGATTATAACAGAATGCTGACCAAGACAGATATGAAAATTTTTAACACAATAATTCTGATTTTGGCTTAACGATCAACCAAAAAAATACTAATAAGCGCAGATTAAAATCTAGTTGGCATGAAAAATACCCGGTAACTTAAGAAATTTGCAAGAATAGAAAAGTTGTCAAAAAATGATTGGAGGCCCACATATTTGACATAAAGATTCTTCAATGTTACTCGGTGAATGTTTATGCATTGTCAATGCAGGTTTATCAGCAAAGACTCTTACTGTTAGTGACTACCAAGGTCTGTTGTTATCATCCTTGGACTCTTTGATGAACAAACGTAAAGTTACATGAAAGTTGCAGAGTTGTCATTGGTTGAGTCGTTAAGGCCTATGATTGTGATTTCTAACTCTGTTTTCTTCGAGATAATCGAACTTCTTCAAAAGTGTCTCTGATGTAACGTTACGGTCGATAAGCCTGTCAATCGTTGGAGGCGTTGACGAGATTCCGTCATGCAAATCGTTTAATGCCTCACCCGAGTTGGCATTCTATCATGCTGCGCGCGCACATGAGGAAAGCCTGTCGAGGTGTTGTTATTTTGAACCAGACGCTGCTTGACCAGTGACTAAAGAAGCCCTGTGAGAGGCAGGGTAGCGAGACATAGCATCATCATCAACAAGCCAGTAATAAACATGATCAGTTTGCAACACAAGCAAAAAAAAAAAGGAATTGAGTCGGCCAAGTGGAGCCCAAATGTCCCACCAAAAACTTATGTTTTTCACCATTTCCAACTTCTAAAAAGGTCCTGAACAACTCCTATATGCAAGCAACGTTGCATTTCTAATAGCAGCTGCAATAAAAACGCACACAGAGACATCCGAGAAGGGGAGATAAATCATGAAGATGGAAACAAGTGGCCACCTAAAAAGTGCGATGAGCAAGCTGGGGGAAACTCCTGGCATATCTATCAAGGTCAGAGCCGTGCGAGAGATTTTTGACGCCTATGAAAATCATCGATGTCTCCTGGATATCCAAACTCTTCGTAATCCTCTGCCGTTAAGGGTAGTATTGGATGTATTAGAGTATGAGTTGGATCACGAAAAGGAACGTGAAACAAATACAAAAGACACAGTTAGATGTTTATATGGTTTCATTACTTTTTTTCTTCTAGAGCTTGCTTATTATTACCTTTAGAACAGCAGTTTGGAAGAGATCAGGACATTGATTGATGGCTGAAGTAACAACAAGCCCCTTCTGCCCTGTATCCCCAACCAGCAAGCTTGTTTTCTTGAACTATATTGTTCTCAAAGAGGAACTGGGCAAAGTGAATATAATCTTTAATGGAGTTAACTTTCTTTGCGCCTCTTCCTTCTTGATGCCACATCTTTCTTTTTCCACCTCCACCTCAGTAAACAAACCCCAAGAAGCAAAAAAAACTGATATACATCATCTCCATTAAATTTTTGAGAGAGAAGAGAAGATGGGACTGACCTAACATCTGTATATGCACAGAACCCATCCACGGTCAAGCAGGCTTTTGACTTTTGAGTACACTACGCCATCTCTTATCAAGCATTTCACCATAAGCACCATCAACATGAATCAAACAACAGTTAGTGGAACCATGGTTGCTCCATCATGAGAAGAGACCTCATGGTAATCACACGCGTAAAATTCAGTTAAGTCATTCCACAAGTCATCATTCGCAGCAGTAGTATCCATTCCTCAGTATTAAAGCTGACAATTCTTGTCCCTGAGGGTATATATTAGGGCTCTCGGTGGAGTGTGCAGTAACATTCAATAGACCATAATCAATCACAGCATCAGGCATCTGCAATACTCAAAATGTTTAAAACTCGAAAAATTATAACATAACAAAACTGTTGACTAGAGAAGCAGAAAACAGCAAGATGAGTTGTTATCTTACCACAGGTGACGAAATGGTGAACCGCATTGTTGGAGAATTGAAGTCATAGTTTGTGCCAGGAGATATTTGAGAAACGTGCTTGGGAAGAGGAAGATAACGAGGTTGAATATCTCTCAGACGAACCGGTACCTGTTTATAAAGAAATGAACATGGTCAAACTTATTCACAGAGCATCAATCTGATAGATGAAAGTAAGCTTTACCTGTTCTGTCTTGAGAGGTAGATCAACCACACAAATTTAAAGCTCTGCATTTGCTTTGCAATGAGGGATAGATGTGTATTGCAGAAATCAACATCCTCTATGATTAATTCAGGGTCGTCTATAAATACTGACTGCATGCAAAAGATGAACGTATAAAGATAGGGACTGGAAAAAATGATACTAATCAGCAGTTTCTGTATCAGCTGAACGAACCTCCCAGATCCTTGGACTGGAAGAGAAGTTAACAGGACTACGAAGGAGATAGTGATGGTCAAGTGTTCCACCGTCTTTGGAAGCATCTGTGAATAAATAGAGGAGTCCCTGATGATGCTCAATTATGCAGTGTGCTGGAGCGTTATGTTCCCAAACCAATGCCAAACCAGAAAACGGATCAGCTGCATTTATCAGAAAGACCTAAGACACATAGTACTTGTAACAGTCACAAGTAGCTCGACAATGATAAAAACTAAAGCTGTTAACAGATCAACTTAGAGCTTCCACCTTGGAAAATGTAGGAGAGAACGTATTTACAGTCACAAAGTGGAAATCTTTTGTATGTCTTATGTTAACATGAACAATGCCTTCGGTTTCCTCATGAAGCAAAACATCCTCATCCGTTGAACCGATCGTGCTACAGTAAATTCTGATAACAGAACAACAAAGAGGCCATTCTTAACTGAACAACAAACGAGACATGATTACCTGAATGGACGTTTTTTTTTCCGATCAGTGACAACATGGAGCAAAGCCTGCCCGTTCTTAGCCCAGGCTAAGTTGGAGACACGATCTGCGTGAGGCTTACTACACAAAGCACCAGAGTTCAAGTTTCTCACACACAATTTGAAGTAGTCGTTGTCCTTATCATACATAGTGTATGCAAGAAACTTATGGTCAGCAAATGTCTCCGACATTTCTTCATAAGCATAACCAACAAAACCAAACACACACAAAATGTTAATTCCTCTAACAAGTATAAGAAGAGTCTAGAATTGCTTTATTTACCTCCAAATCTATCTATCAGCTTCGTGATTGTAGTCAAGCAGCTTCTGCTCAATCCTATTCCCAGAAGTGAAATCAAACGCAGCAGCAGGAGACTTATGAGAAATGAACTCCTCATGTAAGCTCCCTAGCCTCATACACAGTACTGGATACTGCTCCCCTATAAGACAGCCTGTTAAAGCCAAATAAAGAAGGAACATTTGAAACAAATTTACACAAAAAGATTCAAGCTTTTCACTACCTTTTAATCTCAATACACTTGAAATCAATTGAATACAAAACAGTTTCCGCCAAACCAATGTCTAATTGCCAAATAACGGACGAATATTTCAAATAGCGACTTACTTGTCCCTTCTTCAAATTCAATTGATTTCAAGAGTGTTGAGATGGGTGGTCACGATTAAAGTAGAGTTTTAGTATAAGTCACACGGTTTATTCAGATAAGCCCACTAAGAGTCGGAGTTTGGTGAACAGAATAGAGAACCATCAAAGCCCATTAACATTACGTCTATGGGGGTAAAACCGTCAAATTACTTTCATCCGCCTCCACCTCTATATCCCTGAGCTGAGAAACCTAAATTGAACACCATAGAAATTGATACAGAAAAAAGGAAAAAACACCAGAGAAAGAATCGACGATGAGCAATCCGAAGCCCACCTCAAACCGACTAGTGACACGTCATCAAAAAATCAAAGATGGACGAGACGGTTACAAAGGTGGGACCCATCATAACAGAAATTCACAATCCACCCCCGCGTCGTCTTCTTCACTCCGTGCTCTCTGGAGAGAGCGATTTAGCGCCGTGTTCTTCACTCCGCCGTGTTCTTCACTCCGCCGTGTTCTTCAATCCGCCGTGTTCTTCAATCCGCCGTCTTCTTCAATCCGCCGTGTTCTTCAATCCGCCGTCTTCTTCAATCCGTGCTTGCCGTGATCCAGTCGCGGAAAGCTCAAGGAAATGGCACCTGAACAGAAGATCAGGAAGATCATGAGGTGCGTAAAGTTTAGACTTTTGTGGTCTGTATTATACAGAGTACTCACTTTTCTTGTTAATCCAGGGATAAATCATCTGAGAAAGCAGCTAATGCTCTAAGAGGAGTAACCGACGAAGCCGACGAAGCGGACGAAACCGACGAAAGCCTTTTCGATTTGAAGCGTCAAGAAACCATCTTTCGAGATATTGCTGCTGCTATGCCAGGTTTGCATTATTGATTTGAACGCTTTCTTCGTAACATCTTTCGAAACCATCTTTACACAAAGCGCTCGCTTGGAACGCTAGCGTTGCTTTATTGATGTTGTTGAGAATTAGGTTACTAGGTTTGTGATACTTGGCATCATATACAAGGACGATTGTTTTCCAAACTGTTTGTTCATCATATAGAAGGACGATTGTTTGCCATTTAGAACCAAGCTCTAGGATGTAACCACTCATTTCTTTAACGTTTTTTGCTAAAGGTACCGGGCCAGATGTAATTAGTAAGCACCTTAAGGATGCCTGGGGTTGTTGGAAAGATAACAGAACATGGAAGGTCCCTTTGCTGCTTACTCCTGTTGAGGATTTGATCAAGGAATATATCAGTTGTAAGTCGGCTTGCTGGAAGAAAGAAAATAATCTTGGAAGGTTGACTCGTCTTCATCTCAAGACACTACAGGTATCTAATCTTTCTATTTATTTTTAGTTCCTTTATTAACTAGTAAGTATGTGAAACTATATTCATAGGTTGCTTTTACTGCTGCAGGATCATCAGGAAAAACTCGGAAACCCATATAGCCTTCCTGATGATTCCGAGAAGATTTATGCAGCAACTTATGATTGGGTGAAAGCTAGGAATTTTCCACCTATTCGGTTCCCTAAACTCTCCTACAAACATGACAGTGAGCTACTCAGCCTCGTCCTTGACCGACTGAAAGAATCCTATAGTGCTGATGTGAATCATGAGCAACAAGAGGAGCTTCGTCTCATTCAACAGGCTTATGAAAAGCCAGTTGAAGCTTTGAATAGGATAAAACTTGATCTTCTCAATCGAAGCTTCAAAAAGGTAACTTTCTAAATCCACGCTTCTTGTAAGTTACTAAATCCACGCTTCAAGAAGGTAACCATTGATGGTTAATATGTTTCCTTATATACAGGTCGACTTCGCTTATACTGATTCAAATCCCATGTATAAACTTGATATTCAAGAGAAAATTACAGATGGGTATTTGGATCAGTATTTGTGGTACGAGGCTAGCAAACTCAAGTTGTTTCCAAATTGGATAAATCCTTCTGATTCACAGCCACCACCACTGCTGGTTTATAAGTGGTGTAAGGCTATCAATAATCTTCAAGACATATGGGACACACTTGGCGGGGCTTCTGTGGTGATTCTCCAAACTAAGTTTGAAGATTTTTTTGAGAAGATTGACTTACTCCTATTGAATAGGTAATCTCTCTATACTCTCTATGATATGCGTTGTGGTTATGGATGGATCTTAACTTTCTTGTTCTTGTGTCTTTGTATATGTCAGGCTTCTTCGTCTGGTTGTTGACAAGCAAATTGCAGACTATATGTATGCCAAGAACAATGCTGTTCTATGTTACAAGAACTTGAGCCACACTAACAAGTGTGGTCTCATTAGGGGCATTCCGTTCGCTTCGTTTGCTGCTCAGTTTTACGGATTGGCGTTAGATCTAATGGTTCTGGGTTCAACTCGAGCCAGCGAAATTGCAGGCCCTCCCCAGATGCCTAACGAGTTGATGACTTACTGGGATACAAGAGTTGAGACGCACCATCCCATAAGACTGTATTCTCGGTATATAGACAAGGTGCACATCCTGTTTAAGTTTACCGATAAGGAGGCGCGCGATGTTATTCAACGTTATCTTGCAACGGATACAAAGATGGAAGATGATGATGGTATGCTCTCTCTCTCTCTCTCTCTCTCTCTCTCTCTCTCTCTCTCTCTCTCTCTCTCTCTCACATGTGGTGGATCAGATTGACTACCAGTCTTATTATATCTTCATCTTTCAGTCAATCTTGGTAGAAGTGTCTTCTGGGATATGAAGAACCGTCTTCCTCAGAGCGTCACAACCTGGGAGTGGGCGAATAGCTCGGTGTCTGTCTACAGCGAGAATAACCGTGACCTTTTTTTCAGCATGTATGTGTGTTTTGTCTAGAGTTTTCTAGTGCAGTTGCTGTAAACTACGCCTTCATTCTGGTAATGCTGGTGACTCGTTTGCAATTGCAGGTGTGGATTTGAAGTCCGCATAGTACCAAAAAGCAGGATGACCCCAGAAGATTCCAGCAACGCAAGACATGGTGTCTGGAATCTTCAGAGCAGAGAGAGGACCGCAGTTGCTTTTGTGCGGGTTGATGATGAACATATGAAGGCGTTTGAGAGTAGCGTGAGACGGATTCTAAGGTCTCCAGAGTCGACAGCAAATTCCAAAATCGTAACTATGTGGAATAAAACTCTGATGGGTAAGATATACAGCAGCACTGATGGCATTTTATAAATGTGTGTCTCATGAAGTTATTTCTGTACCAGGTCTCATGACTTACTTCCGTGAGACTGTGAATACGAAAGAGCTCTTAGATCTTCTGGCCAGATGTGAAAATGAAGTCAAAGAAAGGGTTAAGAAAGCATACATTGGTAGCTTTCCTTCTGTGATCTTCTACTGTCCAAGGCACTTGGGCGGGTTTGGCATGCTGTCGATGAGCCACCAGGAAAAAATACCCAGTATTCATCATTACCTGCACCGATGGGAGACTGAGTTCGTTGACTCACAAAAGGTGTGGGCAGACTATGCCTTGCAGAGGCAGGAAGCTCATACCCACAATAGACGACTCAGAATTGAAGATTTAGAAGTGAGTATCTTAGATACCATTGTGCTATGTCATGCATTTGAAAGAATTGTTATAAATCAAACTGGAGCAATATTATGTTCTTTCTTTTGCAGGACTCTTGGGACAGAGGAATCCCTCGTATCAACACACTGTTTGGGTATGATAGGCGCAGGTTAGCATGTGACAAAGGTTGGAGGGTCCGTGCTCACTTCAAGCAGTACCAATTCCCAAAGCAAGATCATTTTTGGTGGACGCAGAAGAGGCATGACGGTTCTTTGTGGAACTTGTATAAGTACCGAAGTGATGTCATCCAAGCTCTTGGAGGTGTTGAGGCTATTCGTGTCCAGACGGCATTCAAGGTACTTAACCAGTATCTTCAAAGTCTTAACTAGTGGTGCCTGGTAAAGTTGAAGATAATGTTAGCCGTTCTTCAAAGTCGTGACCTTTGGTTGTTGTATTTGACACTCAGTAAACTGTTGTTGGTTATAGGAGACTAGCTTGAATATGACACCACATCAGAAACGGAAGATTGATGAGACACATGTAGAGGTAAGTGGTGTTCATAACTTTAGTGAACCTTTGTTGAGGAGGCTATGTTTTGATGGTTTTTTTATATTCAATGTTTTTATAGGCTCATGAAGAGCTGAATGCTGCGAGTTTGCGTGACATAGCATCGATTGAGCTTGGGAAATGTGAGATTGAGACTCAGTACTTCTCTCTGTTTCCACCAGAGTACAATGACTGTGTGAAGCTCTTTTTCTGTGAGTTTTGCCTCAATTTTATGAAGAGCAAAGAGCAGCTTCAAAGGCATATGGTGAGCAACTGGTTATAGACAATGTCTGCTGTACATCTATATCTATTATCTTTTTAATGACTCTCTCTCTCTCTCTCTCTCTCTCTCTCTCTCTCTCTATATATATATATATATGCAGAGGAAATGTGATCTGAAGCACCCCCCTGGAGATGAAATCTATCGAAGCTCTACGTTGTCGATGTTTGAGGTAAGATCCTAAATATTTTTCAATGTAGATTGTCTGCTGTGATGCTAATAGGTTTATTATTTGGAAGCTGATAATTTTCTCTCACATTCAGAAATTAATGGAGTTTATTTGTGGAACCTTACAGGTGGATGGCAAAAAGAACAAGGTCTATGCGCAGAATCTCTGCTATCTGGCAAAGTTATTCCTTGA
Organism: Hirschfeldia incana; assembly: GCA_026261945.1. NCBI lineage: Eukaryota > Viridiplantae > Streptophyta > Magnoliopsida > Brassicales > Brassicaceae > Hirschfeldia > Hirschfeldia incana. Next base: position 1,362,917 of record JABCMI010000053.1, on the reverse strand, counting down.
CCACAAGACTCTTTACTGTGACGTCGATCTGTTCCTGTTCTACATTCTGTGTGAATGTGATGATCGGGGATGCCACATGGTTGGGTACTTCTCAAAGGTACCATAACTTTTTGTTTGTTTGTGATACTGTCACGTAGAATATCTAGGTTAGAAGTGGTAAGTGGCATGTAATTTGACAGCATTTTTATCGAAGTACTTCTCGCTGATTGAATCCTTATCACTCTTTGCCCCGTGATCATATCCATGATATACAGCTGAAAACAATGTTTTGAAAGTCACCACAAGCATAAGCTCAACCATTGATGTTTGGTTATTGACGAACAGGAAAAGCATTCTGAAGAAGCGTACAACTTGGCTTGCATCCTTACACTTCCTCCATATCAAAGGAAAGGCTATGAAAAATTCTTAATTGCCTTCTGTGAGTATTCTTCTCTCTCTCTCTTTCACATCTCTCTATAAAGCTCACTCTTCTCTTTTTTTTGGAGTTGATAGTAATTTACTCAGTTTGTTGTGTTATGTAGCTTATGAACTCTCAAAGAAAGAAGGCAAAGTTGGGACACCAGAAAGACCCCTCTCTGCTCTAGGCTTAAGGAGGTACAGAGATTACTGGGCTCGGATTCTAATAGTCATCTTGAAGAAACACAAGGGAAACATATCTATCGAGGTATATAAATCCTCAATCATATGATTTTAGCACATCCATCAATAGATCATTTCATATATATCCCAACCTTTTCTTAAATGTAGGAGCTGAGCGACATGACAGCGATCAAAGCAGAAGATATACTAAGCACCCTTCAGAGCTTGGAACTGGTACAGTACAGGAAAGGACAACACGTGATCTGCGCAGATCCTAAAGTTCTTAACCGACATTTGAAAGCTGCAGGTCGAGGTGGCCTTGTTGTAGACGTTAGCAAATTGATATGGACTCCTTACAAAGAGCAGAGCTAAGTGCAGAGTGAGATCGTTTTAGGTGACTTTTGTGTGTAAAAACTTTTGTTCAGTCGATCTTTTAACTCTAGAAATGTTTTGTCAGAATGGTTATTGACACAAAAGTTTATGATCGCAAATTAACAGGGAAGCGACTTGTTTAGATCATGATTCTTAGCAAAGTTACTAAATATATCGGTTAGATGAAATCATTTTCCCCGTAAAATCACAAAAGCCATAAGCTTGTAGTTGAGTTAGGGTTCTTTGTGCTCCTTTGAACGGCAAATGCACTCAGGGTATGGATTCTCATAAAAGGCTTCTTCAGTTCTAAACCTAGCACGTCCTTTGATTCCCTGTGCTGCTCCTTTCCTTCTCCTTGGTGCACCTTGCCTGCAGAACGGTTCGTTGCATTTAGTGACTTTGCATAAGAAGCACACGTATGATTCTTTTAACTACCTGTCTTGATGCATTGCCTTTACAAGATTCGAAAACTTTGCTCCCTCTTTTATCTGTCCTCTCTCCACCTTATCGAACAGCTTCACTAGTCCTTTCCTGCAATACAAAGATTATAACAAAATGAGTATAGGACAAAAGCTTCTAGAAGTTATATAAAAGGGAAAGAAGATTAGACCTGTCTGGAGTGATTGTCCTACGATGCCCTAGAAACCTGCGGTGACCTTCAACAGCTCTCGCCATGTTTCCAGAATGTGAAGGAACAAACACATCACTCTCAACAGATATTATATAATCAAGAGCAGCCGTTTTAGTCGCATGGCCGTTGAAACCATTTAACTCTTCTTCCCCAGCAAGCGTTTCCTACAAAACTCATTAACATTATCAATCTTCAGATTCCATGTAACATGAAAGATTAAGAGAGAGGGGGTGTGGTTACACAAACCTTAAAGACTAGGTTAGGGAAGCGAGATTTAAGCTCCAGGAGTCTATCATCACCACCATAGATCTCCCCTGCTGCAATATAAATGACTGTGGACTCAGGATAACCAAGACCTTTCAGGAATATCCCCACTTCTTTTGGAGTCAATGGACAGAGCCCTTCGTCTCTCTGCTCTGTTGAGTTTATACTTTTGATCTTCCAATGGCTTGTGCTCTCCCTGTGATCAAACCGATTAACATATTGAGCTTAAAAAAACAAGGGAGTTAACTTAAGAATCGATGAACAAGAGAGAGTTAATAAATCACCTCATTACTCTGAGCTCTTCGGATTCAGCATCAGTGAGACCATAGGTACAGCCAGTGAAAGCCAACATGTCTTTCTCATATCTCAGATGCAATGCAATGAACCTCCCAGCACGTGACTTGAGTCGCTCAACCAGCTTCTGTGGTTGTCACCGTCATGATTGCTCAGAACCCAATGTCTACAGGAAGCCCCCCCCATAGGACACTTCTTAAATGCATTAAAACTACTAAGACTTATGTATGTAACATCTCTATTGCTAAAGAGAACACAAGATTGAGTGTATGCAAATGAATCATCTTCCACTACAACCTATATATATGTACAAGAGAAAGTAACAAACCTGTCCAAGTCTTTCAATAGCAGGAGAGAAGCGAAGACCACGGTACAGCACACGACATCTCAACCTCTGAACATCAATAGGCAAGTCATTGTTTGCAAGGCGAGAATCTGATTTCGCCACATGGATGACCTTGTACTCCTTCCACAAGTGAGTCATTTCTTCATAGTACCCAACACTAGCCCATGAACTGAAATGCTTCCTTGCCCTAGGTAGAGACTCCACTTCCTTTGGTAGCTTCTTAATAACCTTCACATCTCTCCCCAAAGATTCAATGAAATGCTCCTCATCAAAAATATCTGCAAAAACACTGAGAAACACACGGTGAAAATAGTAGTTAGCTTATATAGAACAAAACCTCCATAACTTAAGTAAAACTAAAGATTCAAAAAAAATAGAATAACCTTGAGTCTCTCCAAAACGACCGTTTATCCAGCTCAGGAATCACTAAAGTTGCATTCATGATGCGTGCAACAGCCACCATATCCGCTATCTATAAGAACAATAATAACATCCTTATATACTAATCAATTTCTTGAACATTGGTTTAATAGTTCAGTGTTTTACTTACACCAGTACGCATTTGATTCAGTCCACCATTACTTCTCACTGTTATATAACGATCTGATTCTACAAATTCTACTACAACAAAAAAGATCAAAGAAAATAAGTGTTTAAGACCAATCCTGTAATGAAATCAAATAAAAAAAAATCTCAAATTCAATAACAAAATTCACTATTAAAAGACTGTACCTTTGTATCTAGGAGTAGGTTTGACACAAGGATGCAAACCATAGCTAAAAGGAGGAGTCCAGAGCTGAGAATCTAAATCATCACTCGGTCTCTGCAAATTCTGAAAGATCCAAAAAAAAAAACAAATCAAGACACTTCATTTCTTCATCTAAATCAAAAACCCAGTTAAATTATAATCAAACCTTCCTTGGATCTTGACGTTGAATCTGCTGCTGGTGATGTTCGGTTTGGTCAGAATCGGTTTGTATGTTTATGGAGGTGAAGACGAAGACCCAGATGGTGAAAGCGAATATGAGGATCAAGTAGATAGAGATAGCTTTTATGGAGAGGAATCTAGCTGAATAAGAAGAGCGAGATGAGCTTCTGTGTTTCACCATTACTCTGAGGAAGAAGAAGGAGACAGATCTACAACGGTCTCTTTCACTCCGAACATCAAGCTCTTTTGCTCGTTCAAAACCGGTTCGGTGTCTGTATTACCGGAAATTCGAATTTGATAGTGTCCGGTTATGGTAGTACCGGCTTTTTTTTGTATTATTATTACAACGGTGTGATTTCTCCATTTACGGTACACGCACCGACGCACGTTTCAAAGCTTGCACCGGTTCGCTATCAAATTTACTGTATTTCTTCGAAATTGATAAGTGTACCGGTACGATCCTCTTGTTTAAAAACGCACCGTTTTTAATCGTTTCTTCTACGATATCAACACATATCAAACTAACTTATAGCAGTTTTCTTTCAAGCTCATAGGCTAAGACACAAGTCGTGATGTACTTTTATACGATAATTTTGATTTTCTATAGGACATTATCAAAAAAAATAGAAAGGAAAAAAAGACGTAGATAAAATTTTATTTAGCATAGAACAATATATTTTCTTTTGAATATTAAACCAGCACTGCCATTATTTATATCCTCTCGATATGCAGACTCAAATCATCAGTGATGACACATGGAAATTAGTGAATGCGAATTGGTATATAAACATGTTAAAGAGATCAAAATAGAAGCTGTGATTCAAGTCGAAGAAGAAAAGGATAAAACTAAAGTTTTGATGGATTTCATTATCTATCAAGTATCATAGATATGTTGAAAGACACTGACACCTAAACCAATGGCGACAAGGAAGTGGCAGGTCGATATCATCATAAGTTCGTAACCATAATCTTCTTCGTACGTAATAGTTCTTTTCTTTACAGTCTATGCAAAAAAAAAATGTATTTGTGAATTCTTCTTCGGCGGCTTTTACGAAACTATACATGTGGTTCTGTGAGTTGTGATTGTTGCTCTATATCTACTGATGTACGTTACTTAGGACATTTTAATAGATAGAAGCTCGACGTTGTATTGTTGTTACGTGATTAGAGTTGGCTTATGAATGAACAAGTTGCTTAGAATCCACGTGATCTATAATGAAAGGTATAACTTACACTATATGAAAATAAATTAAAAGGAATCATGTGTTCAATTATTTCATACGAACCGGGTCCCTGCAGGGACCTATCTTTTGCTATATTCTTCTTCACTCAAACATATCGACAACAACATTTTGTTACTACACATTTGTACAATACTGTTCATTGATTTGAGATCTACATGGAATAAAATTAAGGAGACATGTAAGATCAGATTTTGAATTGCATTGATGCACAAATTCAACAAAATGTAACAAATTTGAACATCTATGTCAATATGGTAGGACAAATTAATATCACAAGATGTGGTTTCAAATTTGAGGGAATTAAAGGCTTCAGCCCAACTATCTTGGTATTAAAAAAAAGGAACATTTATATCAAGACTTAGTTATTGTCATCTAACTAAATTACTGAGCAACAACTACTGAAGAACATGGTTACTTAGTAAACCCACTACAGTGTTAGTGGTAATGAAGTTTTCAGTACTTAGTATCACTCATTTAATCATTATTTATCATGGATATAATAATTATTATTATTATTATACCAACTTTTAATTTTTTTCTTTTTGAGTGGGTATATGATTCTTTTAGATTTGTGGCACGTATAATAAAACTAACACAATAGTTTCCAGCTTTCGCTTGATCTATGACCAATCGTGGATAATACTTAATATTTAACGTAAGGCTGGAAACTCGGAAGCCATTACTTTCGAACTTTCGGCCATAAGGAAACTTCATGCTAATTAACCAGGTGAGTCAGTGTTACAAAAAAAAAACAGGTGAGTCTTAGATGCCATGTCATAATAAGCTAGATCATAAACATATAATCCTCATCACGATCAAATTATCATATATATTGACTGATTGATGATTAGTATTACATATTTGGAAAGACATATATTAATCAGGTTACTTTTATGAGTTATGATCAAGTTTCTATGCATAATCCTATTTTATATCAGGAATATTTTTTTTTGGTTTTTGGAATATGACCAATAACAATATTCGACCATAGTTATATGTTCATCGATCCTCATCTCCCCTGCTCTATTTAAAAAAAATGTCTAATAAGTCATATGCGGTGTACAACAACACAATTTCATAATGTAAAAAATTTAAAGAGTAGGTAAAAGTTTGTTTAACTGAGAGTAAAAGATCATCTAGATGGTTAACGTATATAGGTGGAATATTGAAAAGGTATAGTCATGCACGATAAAATGGTAAAATGATAGTTCAAAAAAAATTGGTAAAATGATAAATAAAACCCCGATAACCAGACGATTTCTGGTGAACAGTATGTGTTCTATCGTCAAACAAGAAAATTAAGGATATTTGAATAAAAAAAAGATAAAAAAGATATGCATTTCAAAAACAGTAAATGGAAAAAAAATTAGAAAAATTTGGATTATATGATTGAGACCTTTGTTGTAACGTAGTTGAGACGTAAAACCCTGAATTGGTTTGAGGTACACATGCATTGGATGTTGGTTTGGTATTGAATTCGATGGCTTATATATATTTGAGAAGTATTTTACAAATAAATAATTAATTCTCTATGATGCTGAAATTTTTGAATTTTCCCCAGTATTTTTTCTAATAGAGTGATACTTATAAATATTTGTGTCTTTGAACATAGTGTAGATTAAAATCCAAATTCGACATAGTTTCTCCAGTCTCGTATTTTGGTTAAGCTCCATATTTTAAGTTTAAAATAACTTACAAACGTGTCAAAAAGATATTATTATTTTTGTTTGGAGGGAGATGAAATATCCATAATTCGATTAATTACATCCATTAATTCATTTCAGATGACTAAAATATTTCAAATCGACAAGCAAACTAACGTCTAGATTTTCTAATATTTTGTGAATATTGCCATTGACAAGAAACGCGTTTACTGAAAACCCGATCTATTAGACCTAATTATACCAAAATGATGATACCATCACTTCATCCATAAGTCATACTCATTATTCATATATACGTAGATTTAAATCCAAGTGGTGCTTCTTTTTATTTTCTTTTATCTCAAAAAAGTAGCACAAACATTTGCCTTCATCATATGTTTTCAGTCAAATAAACTTGTTACAGAGGCGGACCCACATGGTGGAAAGGGGTGGCAATTGCAACAGGTTACATATAAGAAAATAATTTTTAGGCTGCAAGACATTGTTATAACCAGCTCATTTGGTCACATCATCCTTCACTTGCACCCCTAATCTGGGTTCGATTACCCTTACTGCACCATGTTCTGTCCATTTTTTATTTAAATTATTTATATTTTGGGCTTAAGTGTAAATTATGACCCAGGTTAAAAAATTTCCTGGGTCCGCCACTGACTTGTTAGCTAGCTAGTTTGGTTTAGTTGAGATATTTTTGAAATATGAACTCGTAATGCTATCTAAGTTAACATTGATGTAAACGAAGTAAACTATAATGCTAGTGAATCACGCGCCCGAGAGTCTTAAAGAGACAGCCTGTCATGCAAATAGAAACAAGTGTGGGAAACCATTAAGATTCACGGACTCGAAACAGGGAAGGCAAGCAACTTGCACTATGAAGCTCGACAAACTTTACCATTTGGTAAACAATACGACACCGTCACGGGTCACTACCAAACACTCTTTGCTTATTGGGATCTACGATTCCTTTCTCACGTTTCTTTTCTCCTTTGAGAAAAACTATTATTTCCCACCTTAATAAGTAAATAACCACTAAATAGAAAGTATTTATACGATCATGCAGAAGAGAGAACAAAAACAGTTTTATACGTAATATACTAGTAATATTCCTTGTGCACTCATGTATAAAGCTAAAAGTTAAAACACACTCGCATGCAAGATTCGTTATATTAAAAAGTTAACAAAGATGAAAGCACAGAGGTCATAAATACTAATACTATCCACATTACATATGGTCCGAATCATTATTTCTTTCCTCGAACGCCGTATCAACTTTTTACATAATCTCAACTATAATAGGACCAAAAGATATATTCAAAGTAATACTAATAATACACGCCTAGATTATTTATACAAACCTCACCGAGCTTAGTAGCTCATTGCTATTATAAAGAGTGTCACTTAACGCAAAAATAATATCACCTGCCAACATTCGAAACATAACAACACAATGGGCTCTTCTTCTCCACTAACAAGGAGAAACAGAGCACCATCCTCTGTTCTTCTTATCTTCTTCTGTTTCGTTCTCTGTTTCTTACATTCATCCAACGCTCAAACCAAGCCTGTTTTTGCCTGCGATGTCGACGCAAACCCATCTCTCGCAGCTTACGGATTCTGCAACACCCTTTTGAAGATCGAGTACCGAGTGGCTGATCTTGTAGCGAGGCTCACGTTGCAAGAAAAGATAGGGTTTCTAGTGAATAAAGCTAACGGCGTGACGCGGCTTGGTATTCCGACGTACGAATGGTGGTCGGAAGCACTTCACGGCGTTTCTTACGTTGGACCCGGCACGCATTTCTCGGGCCTAGTCCCCGGCGCAACGAGCTTTCCTCAGGTCATACTCACCGCCGCTTCTTTTAACGTATCTCTGTTCCAAGCCATTGGCAAGGTAAATAAATTTTACTCTAATTAATGTCGTTATATAATAAATTTTCGTTATAAAATATTTTTTTCATTTATTGATTGTAGCTTTAGTTAGGTGAATGATTTTAATAGTTGAATAAGAATAAAAATAAATATTTAGCTATATTAAAAAAATGGAAAAAAATCTTACACATATAATTTGAACTTCTTTGTTTTTGTTTTTCTTTTTGGATAATGTAAAAATATCTAAGCTACTATTAATGCACCTAGGACTCTCGTTCTTTTCTTTTCCGTATGATACAAGTAAACACTTTTTCAACACGTTCGTTTTCATACCTTTTTAACCAGTCTGGTTGGCACACAAACATTTGTTGCATAAACATTGTTATTACTCATTTGTTAAGGTTGTCTCGACGGAGGCGAGGGCAATGTATAACGTTGGATTAGCTGGTTTAACGTATTGGTCACCGAATGTCAACATATTCCGAGATCCGAGATGGGGAAGAGGACAAGAGACTCCTGGAGAAGATCCATTGCTTTCTAGCAAGTATGCTTCGGGATATGTCAAGGGTCTTCAAGAAACTGACGGTGGCGATGCTAACCGCCTCAAAGTTGCTGCATGCTGCAAACACTACACAGCTTACGACGTTGATAATTGGAAAGGAGTAGAACGTTACAATTTCAACGCAGTGGTATAGACTCAAAAACCTAACGACAAAGAAATACATTTTAAGTGTTTTGTAATGTTTTCTTGTCACAGTTTTACTAACTGTTTTGGTGTTTTTGTTTGCTTGTTGGAGTAGGTGAATCAACAAGACATGGATGATACATATCAACCACCGTTCAAGAGTTGTGTGGTTGATGGGAATGTGGCGAGTGTTATGTGTTCTTACAATCAAGTTAATGGTAAACCAACATGCGCTGATCCGGATCTTCTCGCTGGTGTTATCCGCGGTGAATGGAAGTTAAACGGGTAATCATCTGATCCAACCAACCGGTTTACACCGTTTTCAAGTCAAATCTAAAGGGAATTGGGTTCTGATTTTAAATTTTTATTTTGTAAATAGGTACATTGTTTCAGATTGTGATTCAGTAGATGTGTTGTATAAGAACCAACACTACACCAAGACTCCAGCGGAAGCTGCAGCTATATCTATCAATGCAGGTTTGGACTTGAACTGTGGTTCGTTCTTGGGTCAACACACAGAAGACGCGGTCAAGGCCGGTTTGGTAAACGAGACAGCTATCAACAACGCCATTTCAAACAACTTCTTGACCCTTATGCGTTTAGGCTTCTTCGACGGAGATCCAAAGAAGCAAATATACGGCGAGTTAGGTCCTAAAGACGTTTGCACGCCATTGAACCAAGAGCTAGCTGCGGAAGCAGCGAGACAAGGCATTGTCCTGCTGAAAAACACTGGAACCTTACCGCTCTCTCCAAAAACAATCAAAATGCTAGCTGTGATTGGACCGAACGCTAACGTCACCAAAACAATGATAGGAAACTACGAAGGCACGCCGTGCAAATACACAACACCGCTTCAAGGATTGGCCGGGACAGTACCAACGACATATCTACAAGGATGTTCCAATGTAGCTTGCGCGGTGGCTGATGTAGAAGGCGCCACGAAGCTAGCGGCGGCTGCGGATGTGACGGTGCTTGTTATGGGTGCGGATCAGTCTATAGAGGCAGAGAGCCGCGACAGAGTTGATTTGAACCTTCCCGGACAACAACAAGAGCTGGTGACACAAGTTGCTAAAGCTGCTAAAGGACCTGTCCTGCTTGTGATCATGTCTGGTGGAGGATTCGACATTACGTTCGCTAAGAACGATCCGAAGATAGCTGGAATCTTGTGGGTAGGTTATCCAGGAGAAGCTGGTGGTATAGCCATCGCTGACGTCATCTTTGGCCGTTATAATCCAAGTAAGTGTCTGTTATTTTTGTAATTGTAATTTCGGTTAGATTAAACCGGTTTTAACCGGTGGGATTATGTTTTTTAATAGGTGGAAGATTACCGATGACGTGGTATCCACAATCTTACGTGGAGAAAGTTCCAATGACTAATATGAACATGAGACCCGATACATCAAACGGGTATCCGGGTCGGACTTATCGGTTCTACACCGGAGAGACGGTTTATTCCTTCGGAGATGGACTCAGCTACACCAAGTTCAGCCACATCTTAGTCAAAGCTCCTCCACGTGTCGTCTCTCTCCGTGTCGAAGAGAATCACGTTTGCCGTCAATCATCGGAATGTCAATCTTTGGACGCGTTCGGACCACACTGCGAGAACACTGTCGGATCGGTGTTTGAGGTTCAGGTTAAGGTACGGAACGGTGGAGACAGAGAAGGTGTTCACACGGTGTTTTTGTTCACAACTCCGCCGGAAGTTCATGGATCACCAATAAAGCATCTTTTGGGGTTTGAGAAGATTCGTTTGGGGAAGATGGAAGAAGCGGTGGTTAAGTTTAAGGTTGATGTCTGTAAAGATCTTAGCGTTGTTGATGAGAGCGGTAAGAGGAAGGTTGGTTTGGGTCAGCATCTTCTTCATGTGGGGGACTTGAAACATTCTTTGAGCATTAGAATAACTTTTTTTTTTTAACTTCAAATGAAAAAAATTGTAAACAAGTTTAAGCTTATCAATTGGAATAAAAATGAAAATTGTGACTTTGAACATGTATAGTATGATATTATAGGAATAGAGTCCTAGTATTTATTATTACTTTTGAGATATTTTCTTATCTAAAACGAGTACAATATGGTTATTCAGGTATCTAAAATCATTAAATCGGATTTGAGCTTAGTTACTTTGTATATTATAGTTGCAACTAACTTTGACTTACATGTATAGTTTAAGGATTAATATATTTTGAATAATTTAGAAACCTGAGAATAGTTATTTTAGTGGGGTTAAGTGACTGGTGTATTTCAATGGATTTGTAAATGAAAATTAAATCTAACTTTATTGGTTCTATGGTTTTAAAACTCATTAAAATTATGTGTTATTAATTTCAAAAATTCGCAGATTTTAATTTAAATTAAATGTTATTCAATCATATAAATTTACTAACGAATTTGAATGAAATTGTATAGTTTTTCTTTTTAATAAAAAGATTGAAACTGGAGAAAAAACTTTCAAATTTGTAAACACCAATTAAAATTTATATAGGTAAGATTTAAAATTAAAATTTGGTTATCTCCGGTTTGATTAGAGAAAGACAGAATAAAAAGTAATCTGAAACAGTTAAAACTCTCTGTCTACTTCCGGGAAAAACACAAACAAAAAAACCAAACCTACCAAAAAAGCTCGAAAAAGGGAAACCTTTTTAATGAAAAAGGAGGAGGAGCAGACAAGACGAAGATTCGCTTTAGGGTTTTGTCTCCTCCTCCCTCGAATTCCTATGAACACTTGATCAAATAAAAGGTCAGATTCGCGTGAAGTTAACGGTGGTGGTTGAATTTTAACAGACGGCGTGGAAGTGGACGGTGAGGAGGAATTAAGACATGGCGACGAAGACGAAGGCTCAAACGTCGAGGAGTTGGGTGAGCATAGTGGGGACGGGAGAGAGTGAGGAGCTAGATGTTGATAAGTATGCTATCATGCACCGTGTCCAGATCCACGCTCGTGATCTTCGGATTCTCGACCCCAATCTCTCTTACCCTTCCACTATTCTTGGCCGTGAGAGAGCCATTGTCCTCAATTTGGAGGTCAGAGGGTGTTTGTTTTGTCTTTCATTCTAATTTGTTTTGCTTCAGACATTCTTTTTTTTTTTGTTATTGTCTCACAGTGTTATTGTGTGTGTTTGATGCAGCATATCAAGGCGATTATCACTTCCGAAGAGGTTTGTTTTCTCTTAATGATACAATAATTAGACTCTTTGTAGATGATTAGTGTCTAAGCACCGATTTTTAGAACATTGAATTGCAGATAATTGCATTAGTAACTTGATTTCAATACAGGTTTTGCTTAGGGATCCATCAGATGAACATGTTATTCCCGTTGTGAAGGAGCTTGAAAGACGCTTACCTGTTGGTAACGAAGAACACCATGGTCAAGGAGATGGCAAAGATAGCTCAAATCCACATAATGACGCTGATGCTGCTGAAGAAGATGGTATTCTACTATTACTATCACCACAGGCTCTTAGCTTTTCATTACAGGTTTATTGAAATATCTGCTTGCTTGTTGCAATTATAGAATCCCCGTTTGAGTTTCGGGCGTTGGAAGTTTTCTTGGAAGCAATCTGTAGCTTCTTAGCTGCAAGAACTACAGAGTTAGAAACAGCTGCTTATCCTGCTTTGGATGAACTTACCTCAAAGGTAAGGTACAATCATCGTTTAGTATCATCATCACTGAGCCAGTTTTCATCTCTGTTTCTTACTTTCATCTTTGTAGATTAGTAGCCGTAACTTGGATAGAGTTAGGAAGCTGAAGAGTGCCATGACTCGGTTAACAGCTCGTGTTCAAAAGGTGAGAGATGAGCTGGAACAGTTACTAGATGACGATGACGATATGGCGGATCTTTACCTTTCGAGGAAACTATTCAGTGCTTCCTCAGCGTCCACTAGTCCAAACTACTATCTCACTTCCCCAACAATAGGCTCCAAGATCTCAAGAGCTAGCAGAGCGAGCCTAGCCACAGCTCGTGGTGATGAAAACGATGTTGAAGAGCTTGAGATGTTGCTCGAGGCATACTTCATGCAAATCGACAGCACTTTGAACAGATTAACAACAGTTATCTTCTTGCTCCTTTGTGATTTTTGTTGTATTCTTTATAAATTGTCCTGGTTCCAGCTCTCAACTTTTGATTTTTTGATGCAGCTGCGTGAGTATATCGATGACACAGAGGATTACATCAACATCCAGCTAGACAATCATCGTAATCAGCTGATTCAGGCAAGTGAATATTGATTTTTTTAATCTTCTTCATGAGTTTCTCTTCTTGATTATATTCAAAAACCGCTGCAGCTGGAGCTTGTGTTGAGTTCTGGAACCGTTTGCTCATCCTTCTACTCTCTGGTCGCTGGTATTTTCGGGATGAACATTCCATACACATGGAATGATAACCATGGATACATGTTCAAATGGGTATGTAACCAAGTTTTTGATTTTTTTTCTTGGTAAAGAAACACTAACTAATAAATCTCAGGAGTAATGTAAACCCGGTTTTGTTGTTGCTGCAAGGTTGTGATCGGGACAGGGATGTGTTGTGCAATCTTGTTCGTGTTCATAATGTCGCATGCTCGGTACAAAGGGCTTGTGGGATCTTGAGATTGTATGGCTAGAGGAAAGTTAAAAAAGATATACCGCAGAAGCATTTGAGACTTGTTGTGTAATTGTAAAGATGAGCGTGGACTCTTCTCTATACATCATTTACTTACGAAGAATATCATATAAACCAGTTATTTTTATAAGCCATCAAGCTTTTGGCACATATATGCTATTTTAGGTTTCTGTTTTTTTTTTCACAGAAACGGAATTCTCCGAATTTCCGCAAATTGTGTGTATTTAGTTGAGTTTTGGGTTCTCTTCTCTATGAAATATTGAAGCTTCAGGACGACCAGCCTGAAGAAATGCAAGTTCGTAGGATGTGCTAAAAGAGCTAGCGGAGCATCAGGACTTATTGTTGTGTGAAGCATGGTCGTGGGAAACGGTGTAAGTCTGTAGGGTGTGAGAGAAGAGTGCACAAGGTAGTACTGATCTCTGTAAGGCTCATGGTGGAGGTAAACGCTGCTCGTGGAGAGGAGGTTTGAAATGTGAGAAGTTTTGCTAGATGGAAGAGCGGTTTAATTGGTTTGATTGGACCAGGATTTTTTCTATGGCCTTGTCTCTATCACAACTGATCATTCTCTGTCTGGAGTCAGCACTTTCTCTGATTGCACTGACTCCATTTACTTCTCTTGGCAGCTGCATCATCATCATCTTGCGAAAAGACAGAAGCTGATGATACCAATGCAGGTTCGTGTGCCTCCTTCAATGGAATCTTTAAGAAATGGGAGGAGCATGTTTAACTTTATGATTCCTGAGGAGAGAGTTCATTGTGGTGGTGGGCTTATGTCTCTGCTTAATGGCAGCCTGAAACAGACATTGCAAAGCTAGAATCTGTGTAAAGCTTATGTAATATGTATAGTGCTGTGGTTGTGGTTTTTTTGTTTATCTTTCCCTCTTTGGTCCTTTGTATATATATGTTCTTGTCTTGTGACTCTTGTCTTATCTTGAGTCTTGACCATCTTGTCGATGGTTCAAACCAAGTTTTTGTTTATTAAATTAATGATTGGGAACGTTGCGATGTAGTAGAAGTGTTATCTTTGTTTTGTTACTTGTGTAGGAAGCAGAGGTTGTTACTTTTGCATTTGATCATTGAAGTTATTCGGTTTTATATTTATGAAAATGTTATTCCAAAAACAACAAAACCATGAAACGCACAAACAAACTATACAATTATTGTTGACAAAAAATACTATACAATTATTTAAACCTCATCACACTCTTTCCCAACTTAAAATATTTTCAGTTTTTATTATTATTTGTGTGCAAGGTGCTTGCATCATACATGAGTCAGTGCTGGTTAAGCAAGCACCCATTAAAATAAACTAGAAAAATGAAAATATAAAATAGATGTACAAAGACAGTGTTGCTTGGCTCGGCGACACAAGACAACAACTAAACCTAATCAAAGATCTATAGAGAAAGAGAGAGGCTATAACTTGGAGAAAAAGGCTCTCGATTGCTAAACTCGTATAAATAATTAACAGAAAACACCAATCCTACTACCTGAAACCGGATCAGGTTTAGGCCACACGTACATATAAAATAGATGTCACACTATGTACGTCATCCTAACTTGCTTAATTATAATATTTAATTTTGTTATCTTAAACCTTTTTGTAGTCTTTATGAACTTGTTATCACCATAAATTATTGTTACAATTTTTTTTCCCAGCTGCTTGCCTCTTCCATCTATAAAAAGAGAAATATAAAATCCTTATATATTTGTTTGTTTGTTGTGTTGGAAATTCGAAATCATATAAACTTTCAAGAAGGAAAGACCAAACGAAAAAGTTTGGTTGGTCTCTATAACTTTTTAAACACACTATAAGCCTTTCCCCATGATTATTTGCCAACATGGGGGGCTTATTTTTTTAAGTCACATTTGCATGCATCCAGTGGTAACATAATCATTACTATTTCCCACTTCTTAACACAAAAACGTTCTAATGCTTTGGATCTTGTTAGTCAAAACTCTAATCGTTTCTACCAGTAAAAATATATTTAAGTTATAATATTTGTTCAAAGGATGCGAAGTAGGCTGGAAATTCATCCCAGGCTAGTATATGTGGCTTTCCTCCTAACCTTCGGTATATTAGGCAAAAAGACGAGATACATATTTTAGTTTAAAGTCTTATTGGGAAATCTACACTAACCAATAATTTTAGGTTATGATTGAATTGAGAATATCTATTATTTTCACCATATTATATTGTTTAATTGGCTTTTTCTAAACATTTTTTGTGAATTATAATTGTGAGAGATATTAATTCAAATCAAACATAACTAGTTCAACACCAAAGTATATATATTTGAATTGTAAAGAAAAATAAAAATACAACAAGACTAGAGCTTCTTCCCTTTTGTTTTGCCTCTTGCTTGCAAAATGGGATTGCTATTAATCTCACAACACATAACTTGTAAGAATGATGTCATTCTCATTCTCCTTTTTCGTTTTTTTTTTTCTTTTTGATACAAAGATTTTAGAAATAATTGCCCACTAAACTTTTTCTTTTTTGGGTGCTTCTGTCCTCATTACGGTAAGCTTACTTCGTCAAGATCATCTAAAGACAAAAACACTTCATCCAAACATGAGAGTTCTGCCCCATCATCCTCTTCTTCCTCACTACCATTTTGTTCATACACTCTGCATATCACCCACTTGCTATAATCCTGCTCACAAAGATCCATGCCGTTAATTTAGAGGGACTTCCAATCTAAAGTCATTTGGTAATAAATGGATTGGTTCACATCCTTTGTATACTAATTGATATCATTTGTAATTTCTGATGTAGGGCCTTTATCCCTAATACATGTCACATGGATGTCAATTACTAATTTTTGGTGAACTTTGTAGAATTTAAGTTATAGGCTAATGAAGCAATATAAGGAACTTACGGGTTTACGACTAGAACTAGTAGAACCACGGCTTGATCTCTTAGAAGATCGACCAGATGAAGAAGATGCATCGGGGAGGGAGTATTCTTGCATAACCCAGTTAGTCTGAGAATCCCCTAGATAGAAAGTTAAAAACTTTTTGATACCCACTTTCTTTTGTGTAGAGGTTGTGAAGACGGGCTCGTCTATGCCCATTGATTCCCAATACCCATTGCTTGTCACTCTCTCTTGTGTCTTTCTACTATAGAAATACCATTGCCTCCCTTCTCCCAAAGCTTTCCCTATAATTATATACGTAAACGAAGTTAGTGTAAGATAAAATCTCAGTAGTATCGATGCATGTGTATTCGTTTTCTATATATGTCTACGTACATGTTTTGTTGTGTAATATTTGTATATGATTGGTTGTGTTTTGTGTATCATGAGATTAAATCATTGACATGGGTGCACATGTATGACTATGAAGAAAGCAATATTAATTATGGTTCACCAATTAATAGTTTCCTTCCAAGAGGATAAAAAGGAAAATTGTTAGGTAGAGATTGGTAGTATTAGTATTTGAGTGTATGGTAAGATTTTGGAAACAAAACAATCCTAAAAAAGAGCAACACAACAAAAGTCTACTGCTAAAAAAATGACAGATTGGTTACTTAATTTGGTGAAACAATCAATCTCTGTCCTTAAATTTGGAGTATTACACACACAAATATATTGTCAACTATACGTAACACGTACATGATACACACTCACATGCATGTATATATAGATAAGAGTCAAATATGAACATATATATTGCATGATACATGCATGGAAAAAGAGATATGTGGGTACATACCAGGAAGGTCCCAAGGATCGTAAGGGTAAAGTTCGAGGTCAGGGATGACGTCAGGATGACAAGGCAAGAGTGAAGCTCTGCGGTGGAGGAAGTGGACGACGAGCTCTTCGTCCGTTGGAAAAAACCTGAATCCAGGTGGTAGATTCATTGGTGACAATATTGATATCAGTACTACTTCACATGCACATGGATGTGGTCGCGCGTGTGTGTAGAAGAAGATTAAACAATGAGAAAGTAGATATATACTTTTAGCAAAAAAAAAAAAAGTAGATATATATAGAGAAGATGATGTGGAACCAGAGGAAGTGTGTGGGAAAACTTAGGTATATATAGGAGATATGAAAAGAAGATGTGAAGGTGGTGGAACTAGGAAGTCATATACTTTTTATACATGACTTAATTCGCATTAAATTAGCACCTTTAATTTTACTTTAAAAATACTTAATAAATAAAAACATAGGAGAATGATGGTAACATGGAAGCAAGTAAGTGCAGTGGAACTCAGAAGAGATGTCAAAGGGGCATTTGAAAGCTTATTTTTCGGATTAAGTGGATCTTACAATTTTGGCTGCTTGTTTTTTTTTACTTTCTGTCAAAGAGTAGATATCTGAATTTTCTAATATTGTGGAAAATGGATTGAACCAAATATTACACATGTGAAATTCAGTAAAAATTATATTATAATAAATAAAAGTAGAGAGCAAGAGGCAGGCGGAAACGAGAGGTGGGCAGGATTGGATACTTCAACGCAAAAGGGTATCTTCTTTCTGCTTCCTCGCCACTAAGAATAAGATTCTTATCCACTTCTTATTATGTTACCATTTCGTTAACATCTACATTTTAAACTATCGCTAACATAAATGCAATATTTTCATGTTTGTTTTATAAACATTCGTTAGAAATTGTAAATACAGGAGAGCTATTCTTTCCAAATACTCTGTTTTCTTCAATGTATTTTTTTTTCTGTTTTCACAAATACTTTTTAAGCTTTAAATTTTGATTATAAATGTATTATTTTGTGATTTTATATTTTTAATAATTTTAAACTAATAATATTTAAACTAAATTATTGTCAAAACACAAACCATGTATCTTTGTAAAATAATTTTTGATTTTAAATCATTTATCTTATTTTTATGAAGCAAACAAAATATAATAGAATACTCGCTTTTCAAGTTTTGGTAAAAAAAAATTAATATAACACAACATGAATACTTTACAATTTCCCATGTAACAAAACACTAACCAAAAAAGTAAGCCGTCGTAGTATACTAGCGTTTGTGCCAAAACGTTTGATGTCACGATTCATTTATAATATGCTAAGTTCTTTTTTTTGAGAAAGGCTTTAAATATGCTAAGAACTTCTTACGGAATAAGAAACAATGCATTTAACCTTTCAACTTATAAACACCAACTAGAAAAACTCAATCATAGTGTTCAGTATTTAGGACATTCTAGCCACGTTTTAACGGTCAGTTTTCTATTTATTAACGTAGTCCACATTTTACGCCAAAGACAAATTAGCTACAAACCAAAATAAATAATGCTATTACATAATGTATTTAATAATATTAAAAATATATATTTGGAGGAGTATTTTAGAGGTCGAGGAGTGATGATGACACTTCATGCTGAGATCATGCACCCGCAATAACCCACGTGGCGCACATGTAAATGGGTTTGGTCGTCAACCATAGGATTGTGGGTCCCACTTTCTATATACCTTTGCCTTCATTTTGAGATTTCGTACCTTTGTATGTACCCAATATCCTCCCATTATTACATTTTCTCCTATTTTTATCTGAATTTTAAGATATTTTCCATTTTCTATATAGCTAATACATATTTGTACGAGTACCGAATGTTGATATATGTAAAATTCTGATGACATAAAGATTGAAATATTACACTTAAAATTTGGATGAAGATATAAGTGATTTTTAAATATATTTTGTATGATTTTATATTCCTAGACGCAAGTATTAAAGTTCGATACAAATATGATGCTGTCGACCAAACAATTAAAACTGAAAGAAATATAAATAAACCAAACAAATTTGAACGAATGTTTTGGATGATACAACCATAAAGTTGTAGATCAATGTGTTTTGGCTTACTATAGCCGCAAAAATACCACACAAATTCAAATAGATCACACACCTGTCAAACAAATATTTTGACCTAAATTTGACAAAGAAACAATGTTCTACTAAAAAAATGTGTATATATATGTTAAAAATTAAAATGTGTCTTTAATAAATAGTGATTTAAGTATGTATGAAGAAAACTTTAAAACTTATCAATCTTTCTCATATGCAGTCCCCCTCAAGTAGCAATCAGTGACTTTTGTTATAAAATTGAGATCCACACAAACTCAAAGACTGCTCAAAAGATTGAGGGTTCAACTGATTTCTCTTCTTTGGACCCACAACTTCTCTTAAAATAATTGACACTCTACTGTTGTTTAATTGCTTGAAATAATTGTTTGGTTCTTGTAATTATAACTATTGTTGTTTTTCTGTTATTTTTTGAAAAAACTTACTAAGCAATTCATCAGATGAATTTAAAAAGGAGAGCCTAGCAGTAGGCGAGCCCCAATGAATAAGAGGGTGCTCTCCTCAACCTTGCTTCAGATTTCTCCAAGGTTATAAAAATTAAATTCTTTGTTTGTATATGATAAAACTATGAACTTATAAATCACATTGGGCTTTGGATGACCTATTGCTTACGCATACGCACGCACATGCCCACTGCCACGCGTGATCAAGAGATCTTTGTCTTCTTTAGTTTGTCTTCATTAACTATCACTCAAATGCATTTTCAGTTTTTCATTATAGTATCTATCTATTGTTTGCATTTATATTAATGGATTAAAAAGGGAAAATTGGAAATATAGAAAACTTGAAAGCTAAGGTGAGTATCTCGCGATCCAAAAGTACATCAAAACATACAAGTGATTTAAGTGAATTTCATTGGATGGATCAAATACTGTTTTAACTAGCCAGATATCTTAATTTTACCAGATAGAAATATAAAACATACAATAAACTTACATTTGGATTGCTTAAGAAAAAACAAAGACACCGAAAATGAGAAAAAAAAGTAATATGTATTCTCATAGTAATATTCTACGTTCTTAATTAAATAGTGAACCACGTGGTAGTGGTCGGGTGGTAGCATGGCGTTCCAGCGTTGCTAAGCAAGCTGAGTTCGAATCCGACTACACTCAGATATCCCTATCACGTGGCCACCGGACGATTTAACATTCCCTCGCCGGGGAGCGGTTTACCGTTTTTTTTTTTCTTAATTAAATAGTGTAATAATGTCTTTGATTAACATGGACTACGTGGTGTTAATAATGGAGAAGTGTGATATTGGTACTAAGAAAAAAGAAGAAGCAATGAACAAATCAAACTTTGCGATAATAATTAATTATAAAGAAAATCATAATTTAATTAAACTTTCAACTTAATGGATGAGAGTAGAGTGGATTGGATATAGTTTCGGCTAATTGTTGTGTGCAGTAGACGTAACCATCAGAGTAATGGAAGTTAGGCAAAAGCCAAAGTCAAACTCGTCAAGGCCCTTCATACTCACATGCCCACATCTTGTTGTGTTCCATCTTATAAATTGTTCTTTTTTCGCAAAATGTTTTCGTTCTTATCTTTATTTCTTTAGATGATAAAGATGGATCCACGGGCTGTTATATTTAATTTTTCTCCAAGTTCTTTAGTTACTAATAGGCTTGAATTTTGATAATTTTGTTTGAATTTGTATTGGCTGTGTTTCTTTTAAAATCTAAATGAACCTATAATCTTCAATTAAAAGTCTCAAGAAAATACATTTATTAATGGGTTGTATATTTGAATGAATGCCTGTGGTAATCAACGCATTATAAAGGAGTAGAATCATTTTTAGTTGC
Organism: Hirschfeldia incana; assembly: GCA_026261945.1. NCBI lineage: Eukaryota > Viridiplantae > Streptophyta > Magnoliopsida > Brassicales > Brassicaceae > Hirschfeldia > Hirschfeldia incana. The sequence goes on along the minus strand of JABCMI010000053.1, from coordinate 1,341,813 downwards.
ACATCACACATCATATCCAACACATAAAAGTCTTATTTAGTGGAAGTCATATTTGTTAAATAAACTAAATTTAAAAATTGTTACATCTCATCAAGTATCCAAAGGATTTGACTACTCCCACTCCTGGTAAGACCTAATTATTACATTAACAATAATCATTCCTAAATCCAAGTTGATCATATTAATCTTCCATAAGATGAAGATATAACAATAGACAAAACTGTCTTATCTACCAAGTCCAAAGATCAGATAGATATGGTGAAAACGAGACATTCTATGTGGAAAAAGAAAAGTAACCACTCAAAACCTGATGACTGTATACTAAAACAGAGTCCACAAGCAAAATGCTGCTACAATATGATCTTGGCGTCGAAAAAATGTAACACGACTCATAGTGCTAAGGCCTGAGTAGTGATATCCCATTAAGAATCACTTTCAAGTTTCTGGGAAGTTAAAACAAAGGTATGATCTAAGATTGAGGTTATGTAATAACACGTGCAATTGGAATTTCAAGTCTCACGATGTCAAATCATGAAAATAGAATTTAACAATTTTAGAAAGAAATAAAAATCCAATTCAAATCCAAAATGTGTAAGTGTGATCTCTTTCTTTTTATATATAAAAGATAAGGTTATCCAAATATTGTAAGAATAGCCTAATCAAGTAAAAAGGAACAAGTTTACCTTTAAAGGTTTAACTTTTTCTGACTTTTTCATCTAGTTATGTAAATAAATAAACTCTGCATTAACTTTACATTTGGAGACTTTGCTGCACGCTGCTTAGCTAATAGCTATGATTAAATCTGTGCTGTCTAGTAGATATAGAGAGAGATACACTAAAGAATACCTGAAAACGGAATCTGTAAGTCATGAGACAATGACAACACCAGACTGCATGAGATGATGAACCGTAAACATAATATGAGTGTGGTTATTATAGTAAAATGATCTGACAAGACTTGAAATGGTTTGAGTTTACATACATCGTCTACAATGAATCGGTCGATGCTACTAAGTTGCGGTTGTAACCATTCAAGTGAATATGCCGACAAACTTTGTTGTCCCGAAGACTGATGATCACCTGCAGAGATCATAAACCTGACTGAACAAAGACACACAGAGAAAGTGAAACAGCTAAACGAGAAGACATAGAAAAGTATATCAAACCTGACTTCCGTATGAATATCTTATGTGTCACAAATGCCTGCAATTACCACAAAGGTGTGTTAGTGAGAAAGAATCATCCATTGAAAACGGTATTATTGTGTCAAAACATTATCTACAAAGCTCTCTAAGAAGACGGTTTTGGGGGTTCATAACAGAAAATGACCTGCCAAGAAGAAGGCATGAATTCACGGAATGGAGGCTGCTGAGCTTTACTTGAAGCATTCCCTGACAGATCACTGTTTGAGGAGAGCTTCCTGAAATTAAAAGGAAGTTCGAGATGAAGCCACTAAGAAAATATAGAAGAAGCGTGCGATTAACCAACTAACCGATTATTCTCGTTTGTCGGGTACTTCTCTTCGTAGATTGTAGCTTTAGTGGCAATTATCACCAGTGAATGCACCTGCATTAGCTTCTTCATCTCTTGCACTATCGTCTCCACCACATTCGTAAGGGAGAGACTTTTCCTGTATATCAGCAAAATCAAAATATAAGAGTTTTGAAGTTCCCCAACCTCTTCAACATGTTAAGCTGAAAGACACATAATCTAACTAAAGCAACTAAATTTGTACAAAAACTAGAGAAGTAGTCTCTGTCTCCTTACGCTGTTACACCATATTGAACCTTTTAGGTTTACCAAGCAGAATCGTATAGACGAGATTGTAGTTAGATGTAAATTGTAGATATTTTACCTGTTATTTTTATCCAATGCCAATGATGACGATAGGCGATCAGTCCAGTGGAAAGCACCAATGCTGGTATAAAAGATTGCAGATTAATTAGCTCAAAATTTGTCTTGTCTGCTGCTTGATAGAAACAAACAACCATAACCCACAATGCATCTGCGACAAGTATATTCGACTAGCTTATCTAGTCATTATGAGATCAATTCTAGCGCCACCTTACATATTCCTAACCTATAATAAATCAGTTTCAGCATCCGGAGAATAAAAACACAAACCTGTCAATCATAAGCACTCCGACTTGGCTTCCACACGCTTCCAGCAGTCTAATCCGATAATGCAATGTCTGCAACGCAAAGATAGAAACTTGTTAACAAGGATCCTATAATACAAATCACCTCACAGTATTAACATTCACCACAAAGAATACCTTGAGACTGGACAAAAGCTCTAGACTATCATAGCAACGAAGATACAAGAACCTCTTCATGCACGAAACATACAACTCCTCATCATAAACAATCTTAGACTTCGACTTGTCGTCTTGTGCAGCTCTGCAATTCTTAACATCTGACTCTTCAAGTTGCCACCATGCTCCATTCCCTATCCCTAATTACGCTGAAACAACTACATTCAATCTATCTCAATCTATCCACATACGACTAAGATCATCACAATTTCATGAATCCGAACTCAATATCAATCCCAAAGGCCAATGCTCACAACCTAAGCTCACAAGAATCTACCTAAGCTCAAAATCAAAAGACGAGGAGAGAGTTTGCATACGGTTAGCTTCGAGGAGACGATGCTTGAGCACATCGGATAAACGCACCACATCGAATCGGCAATCCAGATCGAGAAACAAGACGAGTTTCTCCAATCCTCCGTAGCGGACGCCGTTCCACGTCTTCGGGAGGATGCAAGTGATGGCGGATTGAATCAGGATCTGAGTCTTCGCGGTGGGAGACGAGCCGGTGATCTCGATTACGTTCCCCGCGCGTAGAGGCACGCGGTGGAGAGGCGGGAGGAGTAGGAAGGCGCGGTCTCCGAGGACTCTCGATAGCATCTGCTTCGCCGTTTCGTCGCAGCGGATCCAATCGCGCGCGTCGTGTTCTCTCATCGCGCAACTAACTTTGTTTTCCCGCCGACGTGATGGTCTCGGCGACGAGACGGTGGTTATCGGCAGGTTTAATATGGGCTTATTCATGGGCCTATAAGAGTAAGAGTAATACACATGAGTGATGGGTTATTTATTTTTAGTTTAGTTCTTATATTTCATCTCATCATCTATAAATTACGACGTCGTTGAAGCTCGTTGTAGAGCAAAAAAAATAATTGGCTTCGCCCGGGTTCGAACCGGAGACCTTCAGTGTGTTAGACTGACGTGATAACCAACTACACCACGAAACCATTGCTGTTATCCTTTATGACGTGATAATTACAACGAGAAACATTTTCCAGGTGGTGTTTCGAATAGAATTTCTAGTCTAAAAAGTAGACCATATCTCTATGTTACAATCATCTTAGCTCTGATCCAGTTCCGACCCTTGTTGTTCTTCAAGGACTTGTGATAGCTACAGTATACATATTCGTAAAGCTCAGGTTATACACTCTTTCCCTTTATTTCTTCACTCCAAAGTTGAACAGAGAGAGTTTGACAGCAGGTGTGAAGTTCCCTCGTTGATGTGGTACTATACTGCTATAGCCTATAGGACCGGGTAATAGTGAAGTTATGCCACAAAACGAGTTTCAAAATGTTCTTGGAATCCACTTGTGAATCTCCAGGTTCTGCTAAGAGCAACCGTAATGATGGCACCCGCTACTGCGGTGAACTACAATTCATGGATCATGGTGGGGATGATATCCAACTTGTACGGAGGAGTAGCGCTTGGGGGAACAAGAGGTGATCTAGCTAAATGTCCAACTGCTAGAGTCGTCATTATCGATGGTTGTCCGGTAAGTTGATCTTATTTATCATTGGTGTGCTACCAGAATGAATTATATTAGCATTTCTAAACAAATAGAGTAACCAACCAACACTCCAAACTTTATCATAAAAATAATAAACAACAGGTATGACAGTCGAAACTTTCAGTATCTGAAATGTCATCCAGACTCTTGGCATAATTTTTAGACAAAGCAAGATAATAAATGAAACAAGCTTCAGGCAGCAAGATTGGAACCGGAGTTCTTCTTGCACTCAGACAACATATCCATGTAGAACTGACACTTGCTAATATCGCTTCCATAGCTGCCGATGCACTGCACCCAATAACAAAAAACAAAAAACATCAATGTCATAAAGCCTTTCAATCCTAGTGGCAAATCCCGAGATGCAGGACAAATATCTCGAGAACAATAGATAGAGAGATGAGAGCAGGAGAAAGAGAATTTAACACTTACATCTTGGAAAGCCTTAGCGTGAATGTCACAGGAGCTGGAGAACATGGTGCTTCCGACAGGAGCAGCAGATGCAGAGGCAGCCTCGACAGCTTCATGCTGAATGGTACGTGGGCCCATGACGGAATCAACAGCCCTATGAGCAACTGCACTTCCGGTTCCAAAAGCCATACCTAAAAGAAGTTCCCCCAAAAAAAAAAACACAAACAAAGAGATTAAAGAAGAGACACGTTTCGGAACCAACCAGTTCGGTAATTAGACTCAATTTACCCTGAGCTATGGTGGAACCAATGCCAGAGAACATGCCACCACCACCACCACTGGTCGCCTGAGCTGGTGCTGGAGGAGGTGCACGGTTTACTGAAAAACCAAAAAAAAATCAACAGTTGATTGGATTAGATTTGATTGAATTAGTCATTACACACAGAGAGCAACAAGAGGAAAATAAGATATTACCGGGTTGAGGAGCTGGGGCACGTGGGCGAGGACGAGGCGCAGATCTTCCTGCAACCGCACACGAATCAAATCAGAACACAGAAATCAAACATAGATAAACCCTAGATCGGTGATTCACGCATAATCAAATACATCAGAAACACAAAATCAACCATTCCGTAAACCCTAGATCCGTAATTCAATCCTAAAAAGTCAGTTTCGTCATCATCGAAAGTGATAGAATCGAATAGGATCTAACAGTCAGGAGAGAGGAGGAGAAGCTCTTTTACCTCCGGAACTACGGCGACCCATTTTTCGTGATTAGGAAGATGATCGACGACGAAATGAAGGAAATGGATAGAGAGAGAGGAAATAGAGAGGATTGCAAATGAGAATATACTCGGCACCAATTGTGGAGTCGGTTATTAATGGATAAAGATCTGGTCAAGACCACGAGGAGAATCTACACACGTGTACGGTCCTTGTTCGTTTTAAGTTGATAGCTTCTATATCAGGAAACCTCGAATTCGATTTCTCGAGGAAAATAAATAATTTTAGACTTCTTATTTTCTTAACGTGTGCGCTGAGGAAGTATGTGTTCTTCTGTGTTTTTTATAAACCGGCACGCTCAAACCGAACTTTACTGGACCGGTATATTCAATCTTGAGATTCAATAACTATCAATAGTTTTCACTTTCAGAAAAAAAAAATATTCAAATCAAAGACTTAATAGGTAGTAGAATCTCATAATCACCAGTTAAATCCATTTATTAAATATAAGATCAGTAATTAAAAGGGATCAATCCGGTCCAACCGGCTTTGTTTAGTCACTAATTGCATGAGCAGGTGAGAAACTAAAAACTGCATTCTTCTTATTTCTTGAGTAACATTAAATAACTGATTACAGAAGTCTACTGCCTCGCCTCCTACATGTTCAGAGGACTTTCAACAAAAGCATAGAAACATTCAAACTTGCTCGGCTCCTACTTTTTCGAGCTTATTATTCCATTTACTTATGACCAAGTCTTCTAAGACCAACCGATTAAAGCAATAATAATTTTTTTTTTGTTATGAAGAGTTCTTGTGGAGCATTGGGTCAGAGACAACTTGAGGCTTGAAGTCTGGCTTTAAGTAATTAGCCAAAAGATCAGCATATAATTCATATCTTGCAGTCATTCTAAACCCCCATTTGTCTTTGTACTGCCGGCACAGATTGAGATCCATGTCCGAGACCAATAACCCGTCTCTGTACCGTGAAAGAGACGGCGTGCAAGAAGCATCTGGTGCAGAGAAATGACTCGATCCATAGAAATGACCAAAGTCATTGTGTTGCGGTTTCCCATCCCCTGAGGTGAAAGCATTAGGAAACACTTCGGTTCCAACTCGGTTGATGGATCCCACAAAGTAACTGTTTGCTATCGCAGCGTTCCTCGCCTGAGTAAGTGAAATCATCAGGCAATGTTAGCTTTAAAACTTGGTGTAAAGATGGAGAGTTTTAAAATGTTTAAAAAACCTCAATAGGCCACATTGGTTCACTGAGTTCACCAACAGTGGCTGAAGGGTTGAAGACAATCTCAGCACCATTTAGACCAAAAGCTAACCAGTTTAGAGGATGGTGTCTTCCATAACATATGTTAACTGCAATTTTCCCAAAAACCGTCTCAAACACAGGATGGCCAGTGTCTCCTTCCATGTAATACGTGCTCTCGTTGAAGTCTCCTACCCTTGGTATGTGGTTCTGTCACACACCAAGCAATACAAGTTAGCTCACAAGAGAAAAGACAACACAAGAAACAATGTTCAAAAAATCATGGTAACTAGACCTTTTGTATAGAGAATTAGTAATTAGGGGAATTATTGGTTAACAAAATATTTATTTTTATGTATTTTACATTTATATTAGATATTTTAGTTTTTAGACTTAGTTATAAAATTATTTTGGTGAATTATAAAGTTAAATATACAAAAATACAAATTTATGGACTTGTATTGACATTATTATTTGATTTAAGAGATTGAATCGATTTAAACCGAATTAAAACAGTTTAAACCAATTTAACTCACATGAACTTGGTTTTAAAATTATTGTTTTGGCTATGATTGATTTGCGGTCTATACCAATTTTTAGACTTCTTAGTGCAAGTTTACCTTCCGATGCTTGCCAATGATGTTTCCATTGTTCCCTATAATCACAGCAGTGTTCCAAAGTACTTCACCATGATCCATATCTCTTTCAAGAATAGGATTCACAATCACCATGTTATACTTCTTAGCTAGTTCTTGAAGAAACTTTGTTGATTCGCCATCAACAGGCTCTGCAAACTCACACCATTTCTTCTCCCTCGTGCAGAAAGCAAATGGCATAGTCCAAGCTTCCTATAAGTAGGACCATCTCAAAGTTTAAAAAGAAACTAAAAACTTATTGTTTAAGAAAGCAAATGGAGGCAAACCTGTAAGCAAAGTATGTTAACACCAGCAACACCTGCTGCTTCGATAATCGGTTTCAACTTGTTGTGTATTCCTCGTGTTTGGTCCAAAAATGGAGCAGTGGTTGGGAGAGCAATAGAGTTTTGAATGAGACCAACTCTGACCACTCGTGGCTTTCTCATTTGCTCTTTATCAGCTGAGAAGCTAACAGCCTAGAAAGTAATTTGTGTCCCAAAGATCCAATCACAACACTATTTTTCACTCAAACGATTCGATCTTATAGTATATAACTAAAATGAGTATTAACCTGAAGATCAAAACCATGCTTTGAAGAGAGTGCTTTTGCAGAATCTGGCAATACAATCTGTTCAAGTGGTCTACCACAGTTACTTCCAAGTAGTACTCGGCTTACCTCCTGCAAATCAGACAATCAGCGATCTAGTTTTAGTTTTTTTCTTTTTTTTACAGCAGTAACTAAACACAAAAAATCATTACAAATCATGAAAACATTCTAACTTATTAGTGGCTAATCAAGAACCATGATCTTAGTAAGTAACACACATCAAAAAAAGTCAACGTAAGAAGCAAAACTTCACGAGACCATATCAAACTTAAAATTAACCATCAATCCTAATCATTAACTAGTTTCACCTGATAGAGCTCAGGCTTCAGATTTGTGGATAAGAGTTGATCCAGCGAATCATATCCACAAATCGATCCCTTGGCAACCGCTTCTCCATTGTCTGAGATGCTCTTATCCATTTTCTTACAAGAGATTTTGCAAGTTCTTTCGAGGTTTGATCACGGAACCAAGATGGTGATGGGTTTTGATGAGAACAATGATCGGTTTAGAGGATTGGTTTATCTATTTGTTCGGAAAGGGAATCATTTGCCAACTCATTTCTTGGCAGTTTCGTCTACTTAAATCTTAAGCTTAATGGATAATTCCAACATGTGCTGGTAATACAATTAACTGTTTTTTAATTCTTCACCATGTGTTAATGAGTCAAATTAGGGCCACTTCATTTTCCAGGTTACCATTTGAATTATGAACTTAATAGTTTTTTTACTAAGAATTATGAACTTAATAGTTTTTTTTTCCTAAGAATTATGAACTTCATAGTTCATATATAATTATAAGGTTTCAAGATTATTTTTCTGTAATGGATTCCAACATGTGTTAACAATACAATGAAATGTTTGTTATTCTACACCATGCGCTGATGACTTGATGAGTCAAATGGCCAAAATTCATTTCGAGGTTATCTATAGTTTTCTTTTCATCAACGTGTGATGATGATACAAATAAATGTTTTTTCCAACTTAATAGTTGAGAAAACTTTGTGATGTCACACTTGTCAGTGTTCTTCTAAACCCGTTTGACAGCATTTTTAGCGTAAATAAAAGACCAGTCTCTTGTTTCAATCCGAATCTATGTTTTCTTGCTGTTATTACGAGATCATTACTGTTGTGTCGTTGGTTTTCTTCTTTAACAAAAACAAAAATAGAATATGTCGCCGTCTGTGGGGATCGAACCCACGGCCACGGGATTAAAAGTCACGCGCTCTACCACTGAGCTAAGACGGCTTGCTGTACACAGACCAACCAAGGTAATCCAATCAAAAAGACGTTGTGAGAGTGATGATGAAGTAATGCGCACTGATCACTCTACTTATCCTGCTCAACAAGTTTGCAACAAAAGGGAACCAGAAGAAATAGATGCTCCTTGTGAAAGGCAGAAATTACCGGACAAAGTAGATAACATCAGTGGCTTACATCACTCTCCTTATCCTGCTTCATGTGATTAGTTTTAGTGTCTATAATAATGCAAAGCACTCCTTTGTTCTTTCTTCACCACTTGCTACTTGTTTGTTGTTGCGTCTTTGAGTCTATGTTCATTGTTACATGTATTATCAAGATGATTTGGTTTTGTAATGAATAAACATTAGGGACATAGAATTACAAATTAGAACCAAACGAAAGCTTCAAGAATCAAATCAAGAACACATAAAGTTGGCTCAAGAAATTGAGTTCCTCCATCTTCTTGGTTTCCTCACCGGTTGATGATCAACACCACCAGCTTGTTCTCCTCCTGGACTCTCTGGTACACTCGTCTTAGTCAACTTACTTAGCTTCTTCCAACCACTGGTCCAAGCCGAAGACGAACTGGTCTTCACTTTCCCTGTCTTCTCAAACTGTCTTTGCATAGCTTCCATCTCATTCTGAAGTTCAACGTACTTCGTCTTCACCGTCTCTATCTCGAACTTCAACGTGTTAATATCCTTCTTAGCCGCAGCCCATCCTTCCTGTTTCTCAAAACGTAAGCCAAAAAAAAGACAAGAAACTATGTGCATGAAGTCTGATCGAGTCTTCTTCTTACTTACCTGAAAAGATTGTGGTGTAGCTTCGATCAATGTCTTACGATTTGGGATCATTGGTTGGTATGTAGTACTCATGGCTTCTCCTAAAGTAGTTGACTCCTTGAGTGACGTGTTGGCTAAGGCATTGCTGATCTTGACTTGCTCCGAGAAGAGGACTTGAACCACCACTCGCAATGGTAACCTCTCGTTCTGAGCCGCATGCATGCATGCGTCCATTGATAGCTTTTGACAGTCCATCACTCTGCAAAGCCGTTTCCTCTCGTGTTCTGACAATGTCGGATGCGCCTGTCGTTCAGACAAAACCAAACATGATCAAACATTATAACAAGCTACTGTACTTCAGCTCTATATGTAAAAACAGTAAAGTAGCCTTGGAATTTAAATCCGAATTCTCGGTTTAGAGTTGGCAAATATTTTTTAAAAAATTTTGGGTTTTGTTTCAATTCAGTTCACTAGTAGGTCAGTTTGGTTCTAAATCCTGAACCGAACTAAACAAAAAACAGAGCAAACTAACATAACCAAACCGAAATTTAACCAAGATTTTTTGAGTTTTAACAAATTTAAACCGAAAAATCTAACCACCACAAAAGAAATATGATTTATCAGTTGGTTCAAAATCTCAAACCAAACTAACCAAAAAATTGAACCTCATTGGACTTTATTCGATATTTTTCGAGTTTTAACAAATTTAAGCCAAAATATATATGAAATAAAAATTGTCAAATTTAAATTCGACAGAATTTTCAAAAACCAAAATAATAACCTAACCATTTTTGGTTTATTTCAGTGAGATTTTAGACTAAACAAGAACCAAACTACTCCAACCGATTTAACCAAATAAACCGAAACCGCATGCTTATATAAACGCACCTTGAGGTATGAATCGATAGCTCTGTATAGCCCATCATCGCAAGTCCTTGCAGATTCCGGCAACGCCTCGGCCAAAACCTGAAACTTAGTCAACGGCAAGTTCCTATCTCTAGCAACTTCAGTGAGATAACTATCCACAAGCCTCGCCACTCTCATTTTCGCATTCTGACTATTACTATTATTATTACCACTGATGCTATTCCCTCTCGGCACTCCGGCATCAGCGTGCATACCCCGCGACGGCGACATCCTACTCGGACTAGACCCTTCCATCTGCTCCTGAACAAGAAAATGCTCCAACAGTCTCTGAACGAGATCAACATCGTACTGCATCGTCTCCCCTTTGATCAGAAGATCCTGAAGAGTCGCCTGCTCGAACTGCATTCCGACGCGCTTCTCCAGCTCCGTGATCAGAGCCGGAGCTACTTTAAGCGTGTTGGCTGATCGTAGGAGGCGGAGCAGGAAGCTGCAAGTGACGGAGTCTCTCTGTGGAGGGATGATGCTGATCAGGGACTCGACGATCATTCTTTGCTCTTTAGGGCTTGTACCGTGTCCAGCAAGGGAAGTGGTGGAGTCTTGATGATGTCCGTTAGGTTTTGTGGAGGAGAGGACCATGTGGAGACCGCCTTTCCAGTCGTTACCGGAGCTTCCTCCGCTGCTGTTGCTTCCGCAGCTTACGCTCATATCGTCTCCTCCTCCTATGGTGGTGGACGTTGCTGGAGATCCTTCTTTGATCTGACCCGGTAGCCATTTCCCGGCGTAGTGCATTATTACTGCTCCGAGTAGTTCAAATCTCATACCTTTCACCTGTTTCAAGCATTATAGTTGGATCTAGTCTTGGTCATATTATCTGAAACCCTTAAAACCGAACCAAAAAAACTGAAACCAAAATCGAAATAAATTTACAAAAACCTACAACGGTTTCTATTTCTTTTAGTCCAAAGCCTAACAAAGAACCGATTGGATATCCGAATATCTAACGTGTAATAAACTAATTTTTTTCCAATGTTAAAATAAGTATATATAAAATAAATGTTATGTAAAATTATATATTAAAATATAAATGATAATTCACAGATTATCAAAAAAAAAATCAAATCACGGAGATATGCACACCAAGAGTTAACTTCTTGAAAAAGAAAGTTATCTATGTACCTTGATTGCAGTGATCACACGAACGAAGTGATCTATCCTCAAGATGGAGACATCTTCAAACCACCAGTCCGGAGGAACAGGCTGGTTGTTATTATTGTTCCTACTCGGACTGCAATACAAACTTGAATCCTTTGTCTCGTTCCATCTCGGACTAGAACTCGTGAAGTTATTAGTGTTCTTTGGAGATTGAGATGGTGACTTCCCTGTGTAAGCCCATCTGATCCCTTTCGGATTACTACAAGCCTTCCAAGCGATAGATTCGCTACACCTTCTTACAATCTGAAGATTCTCAGCCCAAGGTGAGAGCTTCTCACAGCTCTTTAGGACCAAGATCGAGTCTCTCCATGAAGACAGAACCACGTAGCTGAGAAATGCTTCTGTCTTGAAGATTAGATTCCCTTCTTCAAGATCCTCTGTCATCTCGAGATACTCAGCTGCACAACGTAGACCTGATATGTTAGTTGCCGTGAGATCCACGGGAACTCCGTAGCAGAATTTGGATGCTAGCTCAAAGGCTTCTGGTCCTCCAGGTAAATCATCGAGAATAAGTATGGTCGGGTCAGGTTCTCGTGACTCGTAGATCAATCTGTTCATCTTGCCGCTACGTGACAGCAACGGATACTGAAAAAAAAAAGAAACAAAACATGTTTTTTTTTTTTGAAGAAAGGCTTAAACAAAAACATGTTAAATATATCCATAGAACTTTAGTGTAATAATATTTGACTCAAGAACTTAACTACCTTGTGTAAGTGAAAGTTCATGTCGCAGATTTTAACTAGCAGATCACTGGAGATATCCGTAGAAACAAACCTAATCAATGCAAAGGTTTTATTAATGAAACCTAACTTCCTTAACAAGGAAAAATACTGTTAGGAGAGTGTATAGCGCTTTTAAATTTGAGGATGTTACCAAGATTGGCCTCTAAGTTCAAACCCATCAGTCTTGACGCTGCCATGTTTGTTAGTACTCAAGACTCCACCATCGTACTCTCTTCCTCCTCCTCCTACAACCCCAGAGTCACTCTCAGATTCCCACATCATTCACAAACTCTGTGATGGAAGCAAGAGAAGATAATAGAGAGAGAGAGGAGAAGAGTGATGTGAAACAAGCAGTTCAGAGGAAGGACATATTGATTAGTATTTGATTATAAAGATGACAGAGTAAGGAGATATTATCCAACACATGGGATGATGCTATGAGATTTGGACATTTCTCTGTATTGTCTATTTTCTCAGAGAGAATTTAAAACCAAACTCTCTAATGTATATCTACAGCCTGTGAAGTAATGGGCTTAAAAAACACTCCGCGTCTCAATTATCGTATAGTATAATTTAATTAACTCTTTCTACTTTTGTGTTGTAATATGGCCATGCCCATTCTTATCTTACAAATCAGCAGTGTATCCTGTCTTTTTTAGATTTTACATCTTGAATTATTGAGTTCCCGACTGATGCTACATGTTTTTGAGTGAAGATATGAGTTGGTTCAGAGGTGAAAAACAAAACAATATATGATTCGGTTCTATAAAAAATATAAAAACCTAAAAATGGAAGGGGACAAGTTGGAGAGTAAGTGTCATTAAGTTATGACAAAGCCTTGTTCCTTCTTCTTTGCCATCTCTATGTTTCTTTTTGATACAATATCCTATCGGCTAATCCAATCAATTTCGCTAAAACGACATTTACTGTCACAGTGTATTTTTTTCTCCAAAGAGTTATCATACTGTCTAATTTGAATTTGGTATACTTAGCTATAGATAGCCGGGTCATCTGTTACAAAACTATCAAAGACACTTTTGATAGTTTTGCATTTATATTCTATTACTTTCTTTGAAGTGATTCCTCTTTCCTTACCTTTGATTTGATAGTTTAAATGTGATTAGCTCTACCAGTTAGAAAAAATGAAGCATCGTTGTAAATAGAGCATACTAAAATGTATTATGAATAAATACTTGAGGACTTATGACGTTAGCTATTACTTCAATTGTATTTGGCTAATGTAAAGTGAAATGGAAGCAAAAAGTTGGGAGGAAACTTAAAAGAGAGCATTAACAACAAAGGCTGTTCGTTCTTACATAAATTGAGATAGAGAAAGAACGAAGTGGTCCACAAGAATGTCGGCTATGTGTACACACAGACAGAGATAGTTGGATGAGTTTCGATCAAATTGTTATGATTGAAAGCTTGAAGCTGTGATTTTATTTCCTATTTTAAAAAATTTATGGCAATATATATACTTTTTTTGCTAAAGATTTCTATTAGCAATAGGTTGTGAATATTATTAATCTTGACTTCACTAAGGAATTTATAGATTAGTTTGATATTTTTTTGGCATCAGATTAGTTTGATTAGAACACGTTCTTTTTCTTCTTTATTGATTAGAAGTTTAGAACACACGTTCTCTGTACAACTAATTTCGCTAATTATATTTTGGTTTAAAAGTGTATCGATCACACTGTACTAAAGGAACAGGTCTTATCCAAGTACCAATCACCACGTGATAACTTTTATTCCACATACACATTGGCCATAATAATTACATAATGGCCATATACTGTTTAGATCGTTACGAGGGGTAAAAACATATGAGGTCAATATGTTTTCTATTATAATGTGATCTTATTACTTAAATCGCATTATTGATGATGGTTAGTGGTGATAAAAAGGCCACATCGCCTTCATATGTTAAATTATCGATTCCAGTTGGACCGGGGATCTATTTACCTGACGGCTGTCAGGTATGACAAAATCTAACGGTGAGAATCAAACCTAAAGTCAGTTCTTTTGGGTTCAGAATAAGAGTACTTTCCCAATTTGAAAGTTCTTAAAATTTAAATGGTAATAGCTTTATTAGCAACTAGATATGGACTCGTGCGTTGCACGGATTTGGTTTAATGTTTTAATTTCATTGTATGATTTTGTATATATTGTATGAAAATTATTCTAGGTATAAGAATTGTTTTTCTCACTGAAGTTTTGGTTAGTACTCATATTTCAAAAATCATGGAGAATAAGTGAAGTGAGTTATTAGCAACTTTATACATAAGTAAAAGGAAAAAAATATTTTCAAAAATTCAAATCGAATTCAACGTAAAAAAATATGAAATAAAGTAAAATACAAAGAATTTAAAATTTGAATCAAGCAGATTGAGTTGATGACAATGTCATCCACTTTCTTAAGCTCTTAACTTAATGCATGTTTGTATTAATTTTATATGTTAATTTTCTTGTTCAAACATATAATAATGCTTCCATGATAATTTTGTAATGTTTTGTGTTATCATTGTAAGATCTTGATTTTTTTTTTTGTGCACATTCATTAGCATTTATCTATTTAGTTTGTATGATTTATTCATCTTTGAAATATCTCTAGTTCTCAGCTCTTTATATTTCTTTATTTTTTCCATAAAACAAAATTCTATTATAAATGTGAATTTTTCTATTGTATGATTCTGCTATAGAGTTTCTATATTTTAAGGAAAATGTAATAGAATGATATTTTCATCTCTTTATCTATAAACAAAAATACCATATCTTTATATTTTCCTCTAAAAATAAAAGAATTCTATAGCATAATCAAACATTAGAGCAAATCCGAATTAGTAATGATGAATCGAATCAAAATTTATATCTCTTCGAGTATGGAATGGAGACCTCAGAACCACCACGACGAAGAAGAAGAAGAAGATTTTAAACTACTATAGGAAATTAGCTAACTATAGGAAAATTATAAGATTATTTTTACAACTCCCTTTCGCTTAGAATTTAAATAAGGAAAAATATTTAGATTATATTATAAAATATTTTGTTGCTTGTATTCTCAGGTTTTTGTAATTCTTTTTTAGATATTTTAAACTACTATTTTCTTTCATAATTATTTTTCTAGACCACATAGTGTAAAATATTAGCCTTTAGTCAAACATGAATCAATGACTCTTCCATAAAAATGTAGCTAAATAATAAGATTAATATTACCACTCTTTTTATTTAGAAATTTAATAAGGAAAAATAATTAGATGTATTATAAAATAATCTGTTGTATTCTCAGATTTTTATAATTCATTTTTAAAGATTTTTAAACTACTATTTTCTTTTCTAATTTTTTTTTCATGATTAGAAAAAAGAAATTTATAATTTCCTAAAAAGAAAAAATAATTTTCATATAACGTTTAGAAATTTATTTGTTTATTATTTAAAAGGGAAAATTGCTATTAAGTTATTATTTGTATTGATTTTTTATTTTACAATGTTTTGTTTAAAACTTAAAAGGAAAAATCCAAATAAATAATTATTACAATTCTATTTGTTCATGATTTAGTAATTATTTGTATGGATTTTTTTCCTTTACAATGTTTTGTTTAAAACTTAAAAGGAAAATACTAATAAATAACTATTACAATTCTTTTTGTTCATGATTTTTTAAAAATGAAAAATTATTTTCATAAAACTTTACAGTTTTAATTCTTTTGGATATAAAACGAAAAATACTATTAAATAATTATATGTATGAAAAAATCTTTTGTTTACAATATTTTGTTTGAAAATTAAAAAGGAAAAATACAATTAAATAACTATTTATATAAAAATTATTATTTGACACATGTCACAATCATAAATATATAATTTCTTATTATATGATTATTTTTATTTATATTTTGGTTTACAATATTTTGTTTAAAACTTAAAAAAGAAAAATACTATTAAATAACTATTATAATTCTATTTGTTCATGATTTAGTAATTATTTATATGGATTTTCTTTTCCTTTACAATGTTTTTTAAAAAACTTAAAAGGAAAAATACTGATAAATAACTATTATAATTCTATTTGTTCATGATTTTTTTAAAAAGAGAAAATTATTTTCATATATATCTTTACAGTTTTCTTTCTTTTGGATATAAAAAGGAAAATACTATTAAAAAATTATTTGTATGAAAAAAAGCTTTTGTTTACAATATTTTGTTTGAAACTTAAAAAGGAAAAATACTATTAAATAACTATTGATATAAAAATTATTATTTAAAACATGTCACAATCCTAAATATATAATTTCTTATTAAAAGATTATTTGTATTTATTTTTCGGTTTACAATATTTTGTTTATAACTTAAAAAGAAAAATACTATTAAATAACTATTATAATTCTCTTTGTTCATGATTTTTTTTTAAAAAGAAATTTATTTTCATATATTTTTTTATTATTTTATTTGTTTTTGATATAAGAAAATAATTACTATTAATAATTATTTGTATGAAAAAAATTATTATTTAACACATGTCACAATCCTAAATACATAATTGCTTATTAAATCATTATTTGTATGGATTTTTTTGTTTACAATATTTTGTTTAAAACTTAAAAAATAAAAATACTATTAAATAACTATTATAATTCTATTTTAAAAACGAAATTTATTTTCATATATCTTTTAAAAATTTATTTTTTTGGATATAAAAAAGGAAAATGCTATTAATAATTATTTGTATGAAAAAAGTTTGTTTACAATATTTTTTTGAAATTTAAAAAGGAAAATTTCTAGAAAAATAATATTTAATAATTTGACACATATCACAATCTTAAATATATAATTGACATGTGTCGCGATCATGTTAATTAGTAACTTTGAAAACCAAGCTTTATATAATAAGATAAAGAGGATATACACATGAAAGCTTCCTCTTCTCGCAATTTCACAAATCACATAACAAGTAGCATTGTTGAGTACATAACAAGTAACAATGTTGAAAATATTATAACACAAGATAAGTACAAGTATCAGAACATAAACAATTCATTATTTATTGAAGTACTATAAATATTTATTTCCCGGATAGGTTTGGTTTGGTTTGGTTTGATTCATCAAACTTAAGACTCAGGCTCAGTGGTTGCAGAATCATCAATCTTCTCCACAACATTATCATCACTGAAAAGTCCCCACATAGTTGGGATCCGAGCCGCAGAAGATTGTTCCACTAGATTAACTCTCTTCCTTCGATACCTGCCATTACAGAAACCAGTTTAGATAAATGAAAAGAGACACGAAGCCTTAAGACTTTAAAGTGCCCTAACCTGATCAAATCTGCAATGGAAACAATTTTGAGGTTGTTCTCAGCTGCAAACTCACGGAGCTTTGGTAATCTAGCCATGGAACCATCATCATCAACAATCTCACACAGTACTCCAACAGGATTTAGTCCAGCTAAAACAGTAAGATCAACAGTTGCTTCAGTGTGTCCATTTCTTTTCAAAACCCCACCTTCTCGGTACTTGAGTGGAAAGATATGCCCTGGACGGTCGAAGTCTTCAGGCTTTGAGTCTCTTGATGCAAGGGAGAGTATTGTTGTTGCCCTGTCACGAGCTGATACTCCTGTTGTTGTACCATGTTTTGCATCCTATAAAGCAACAAAACACAATGTCAAGAAATTGATATGCAGTAACTGCATGCTTTGTAAAGGATTAGGAAATAAAGAAACTATTCAGCCCAGGCGGAGTTTAGACTTTAACAATTTTTTTATGTATGTTATAAATATCTATTATATTAAAACAGAAGTCATGACTTTTAATTCATGTGTGATTTTTAATAAAATGGACTATGACTAGAATTAGTCACGTGATATTTTCAATCATCATTAATTTTTATATTAAATAGAATATACTACATTATTCTATCATTAATAATCTTAATATTATATAAAAAAACAATAACTTCCCATTATTTTAAGGATTTCATAAATAAGAATAACAATATTAAATTCAACTTATATTTAAATCATATATATATATATATATATATATATCAAAGTTTCGAAAAAGACTACTTATAAATATTTTAACATACTTTAATTTTTAAAAAATTATATGTAAATATTTTAACTAATTTTGTTATTATTATACACTAATATATTCAATTGTTGTATACAAAATGAAAAAAAAAATATATCTTTTTTTATCAATTATACAATCCAAATAAATTATACTAAAATAAAATGATTATGTATATCTAAATATTTTAACAATATATTAATTATTTAAAATATATATATATATATATATATATATATATATGTCAATATTTCACTAATTTTGTAATTAGCAATGAAATATTATTATGAAATATTTAAAGGGCAGATAAAAATTCAACATATATTAAATACCAAAAAAATTATCAAATATGTTTTTATGCACATATTAATTTGTTTAAAAATAAAGAAAAATACAATAATATAAATATATAATAATAAGAAACAAATACATGTGATGGTTTTAGACATTTTACAACATGTAAACTATAAATTACTTTATTTGAATATTTAAAGAAACATTAAAATATATGACTAAAATTAAATCTAGAAAAAAAAAAATATATATATATATATAAAACTAAAACTTTATTTATTTTTTTTATAATATTAATATATGAAGTTATAAATTTAATTTTTAACTATCTTATTTAGTAAAAAATTACATTATCTTTGCTGATGATAATATTTTAATATTCTACCAAATTCTATTTCTATTTATTATTTATTTATTCAGTAATGAAATACTAATATAAAAAATAAAAAATAAAAATAAACGAATACATGTGAAATTTTGAAACAATATATTTGATGAAAAAAATATACACTAATATTATTATGTGTGATTTTTTTTTAAATGGACTCAATGAACCATCCCTAGAAATTAGTTAATATCATTTATTATTAATAATAATATAACTTATATATAACATGAATAATATAACTTTTTCCTAATAAACCGGAAACATAACCATAATATCTTTTGATATCTTTTCATTTAAAAAAACTCAAAAAAAATCTATTTAAAAAGATTTTAAAAAGATCTTAATTTTCAAAACTTATATGTACATATTTTCACTAATTTCATAGTTAGTTCTGAAATATAATTTAACATTAATATATTCAGTTATCATTTATAAAATGAAATATAATATTCTATTATATTTTTATCTATTATATAATCACAATCAATCATATTAAAATTTATTATCTGATCTAAATATTTTAACAATATCATAATTTTCACAAATTTTGTAATTAGAATTGAACTATATATTATTATGTATTAATAAGTATATTTTTATTGTTTACAATCCGTCACATATTAATTTGTTTAATAAATAAAAATAAATGTAATAAGATGAATATATAATAAGAGACAAAATATATATGGGACAGTTTTAAACAATTGATTATTTACAACATGTAAACTATAAGTTATTATATTTGAGATAGTTATAAAACATTAAAATTAAAAATGTATACCATTATCAATTTAAAACAAATAAATATATATATATATATATATATATATATATATATATAATTAAAAATAACACCCGCACGGTTGTGCGGGTCAAGATCTAGTTTTATGTTATAATAAGACATTTTAGTTCTTAGATTAATATATAAATTAGATAGATAAGCAAAAGGAATTAGATAAATTTATGGATTTGTACTAATATTATTACTTAATTTATGGATCTTTCAAAATCATTTCGGTTAAGAAACCATGAATGAGCAACAGATTCTCCAAAACTCAGCACTAAGATGGAAGCTTTATTGAGAGAAGAAAGACATACCACAGGCACTGTGAATGCAGGCAAAAGCGTTTCTTCGTTCTCCTTCTGGTTCACCATTAGAGGAAGGTTCAATCTCTGGAGGTCATCGTCTTTCATGCTTACACAAACGATCCCAGTTCCATGTTTGACAATAAAAGCCATAGCCTCAGGTGTAGCAAACTGAGCAGCCATGACCAAGTCTCCTTCGTTTTCTCTATCTTCATCATCAACAACCACCACAAGCTACACAGCATTACCACCAAACAATCAAGGAAAACGAAAAAATGTTAGAAACTTTGAGGTTAATTGTTCACAGATTTTAAAGTAGCTTTAGGCTTTTTTTTTAAAGAAACTAATTTTAAAGCAATGAACTTTTTAGGGGAAATAGATTTCCTCTAATCTAGAGATACTAGTTTTTTTTTTTAAAAAAAATAGCTTTATTAAAAAAACACTTTAGTTAAGTTTTTAAGCAAATAGTGTTGAGTTTTCCATTTTTTTTTAAAAGTTTATATTAATTCATCAATCAGATTTTACTAAAATATTATTTTATTAAAAATAACAAAGTCTTAGAATCTAAAAATTATAAGAAATTTAGAAAAAAATGAACAGAAAAAACTATTTTAAGACTAATAATTTTAATTAATTATACAGAAATTATTCATAGGTAAAATAAATAACCATAGAAATATGTGTGTCCAGATTGTTTTGGAAACAAATAAATTAAATGTCTGATCTTAATTTGTTTTATTTATAATGTTGAATTACTTATAATAATCTAAATTAGAGTTTGACCCGCACATTTGAGTATTTTTTTATTTTATAAATGCATAATTTTATCATAAACATTTTAAATATGTCATTTACATTTTAATGTGATATATTGTGTATCTCTATAATCTTACTGTTTAGGTTTAATATATAGTGGTCTATTTTATACATTTTACTTTGTCATTGCATACAATACATTTTTTTAAAAAATATTTAATTATATTATGAAAAATATATTTGTTGAGGATAATTTACATTTTAGCATCTATGGTTTTATATTTTGTAAAATTTAGAATATTATCATTTTTGCGTTTGGAATATTTATTTTCAAAATTATATGTTTGGTCAAGATAATTTTAGAAGACTACACTGCTATTTTTGAGTTTAGAAGATTATGTGACTTTTGAATTTTTCGCTTACTAAATTAATTCATTACTTCTTAAAACATAACTGATTTTTGGTGAGATTTATTTACCTTCTCAACATACTTTGTCGTGATTAAAACAAACGTTAAATTTATAATATTTTTTTCACTTTTTATTTAGTGAATTATTAAAATTTCAAAATTTTAATAATATATTTTGTGAATAATACATAAACTAAAAGTTAGTTATATATTGTTCTATTTTGTATATAGTTAATTTTTAGATAATATCTTGTTACGAGTTTCAAATTAAGTAAGAATATAATATATATAGTTGTAGATATAAAAATTATTAACATATGTTTTTTTTGAAACAATATTATTAACATATGTTAACAATTCTATTTTATTTAATAGTTTAGTTTAAAATTATAAAACCATAAAAAATAAACTAAGCAGCAAAATCTAACTTCTCAAAAAACTAAAATTTATAGCAAAATCTAAAAACTAAAGACCAAAATATAAAATCTAAAAATCAAACAAACAATCATCACCTTTATATTAACAAAACCCTAAAAAGAACGAACCTTTCCTTGGCGTATGTCTTCAATGGCTTCCGGGATAGAAGAGAAACCAGGTGTAGGTATATCCGACTCGTAGTCATCATCTTTAGCAAGGAAATCATTGGCTGGTGCAGGAGCTGCTGAATCTTTATCGACGAGGGAACCACTGGTGTAAGAAGATAGAAGATCATCTTCTCTAGATATGGCAGAAACTTTAACTTTTGAAGTGGGTTTAATGGAGAATGATGATGGATGGTTAGATGGAAAAGTAATACGGTGGAGCAATGTAGTAGTACAGCTTTGGCTAAGTCTGCACAAGAATCATCATCAAATCAAAGTAATATATACTCTCATGAGAATCATCTCATGATCATGATTCATTTTTTTATCACATAACTCTTCGATTAGGATCTTTCAATTCATAGAGATTTGCATGCACTAAACATATATATATATATATATATATATATATATATATATATATATATATATATATATAACGTAAAGAAAAATACATAACGAATTAAGAAACAAAAATTAATCGTCGAGATTAGGAAAAATAAGCTGACCTTGAGAGAGAAAGAGAGATGGTGGAAGGAGAGGACGATGAAAGATAGATCGAAGACATGTCTCGCTGAGAAATGACGAGGTTATATGAAGAAGAAGATGAAAGATTAATTGTCTTTCATTTCTTTTGTTCTTTCTAGTTTCGGCCTAAATCTTAGGTTTGAAACTGATCTTATCATGAAGTGTTTCATGCAAACTTTATCAAACTTAAGGTTTTATAGCCTTACCTTGTAATGTTTTATGTTTTTAATTGAAAGCCTTTAGTCAAAAAAAAAAAAAAAAAGAAGATGAGGAGAAAAGTGGATTAGGGAAGCCTATTATTCGAAGAGATGTCTTCCTCCAACGCCGCGGTCGTCTTTTATAGGCCTTTCTTCATTTTGTTATTACAAAACAAGAAACGTGAAGTATGCTTTAACAAAATATAAAATACTTAATTTCTTTTTAATAAACTACAAATAACTCGATCAATAATAAATTATCCCATAATTTTAGAAACAAATATTTCTAATAAAACAAAAAAGATTAGACTAAAACTTTTACTTTAAATATTTATAAAAAATTAGTTAACTAAAAATAGAAAAAAAATATCAAAAAATATATTTTCTGAGTTCACATCACCAACTGTTCATTTTCCACACCCCCGGCCATTAAAAATATTTTCGGTCTCACTCTAATTTTTACTATTAAATAGAATTTAAATAAAATATTCACTTTATTTTATTTTCTATTCTTTTTTTGGAAAAAAAATATTTTCTACTTTATAATAGAATAAAAATATGGTTACTCTAAATATAGAATAATCAAACTATTTTTCGTTTATCACTCTATTTCTATTCGAAAATAGATATCATTAGATGATGTAACTTATTATAAAGCTATTTTATTTTAAACAAAAAAGATAGATTCAACTTTCAGAGATAGTCTAAAATCAATCTCAAAATAATTATTTCTGTTCAGCTATTTATATTTGTGTGAGTGAGGTTATTCTACAACCTGTAATGTTAAAAAGAAAACACAATTTCTCTTCTCTAATCCACAAGCTCGATAAGAGCAAGCAACACTTCTTATGCAATATAAATTAATGTATACTTCGTTATTAGGACATTTTCAACCCCACTCTATTTTTCACTTTAAAATAGAGTTTAGAATAAAGAGTTCCAATGGTACTATATTTCTCACTCTATTATAATGTGAAAAATATGTTTACTCCAAATATATAGTAAGTTGTTTTTTTTTGTTAATCAGTCTATTTTTACTTTAAAATAGAGTATCATTGAAGTAAACTCCAACTCTATTATAGTCACTCTATTTTAGTGTAAAAAATAGTGAAAAATTGGAGATGGTTTTAATGCAAGAGCTATACTAATCGCTGCCCAAAGCGACAAATAATTTTTTAAAAAAAACTTATGAAAATATGTAAACATAGCTAATAGTAGTATATTGTAATAGAACTATAGAACAATATTTTTTTGGTCATCTGAAATGTATAGAGAACATTTTCAGTAAAAAAATGTATGGAGAAAATCTTTTTATTTACCAAGATTTTTAGGGGAAAAAACAATTGTTTCCATATTTTGTTGTGTTTCTTAAAGAAACCATTTTTTGGGGTAAAATTAAAGAAACCATGTTTCAAATCTCATATCTGTTTTTGCTCACCCTTATAAATATTACGAGGTTATGTTTTATAGTTATTTAATAGAAGATCTATTAAATAAAATTAATGAAAATATTTTTAAAACTTAAAAAAAATAGATGGTCTAGGTCAATGATTATATTTTCCTCATGTGAACACAGTTCTGTTTAAAAGATTTTATAAACTTAAGTATCAAAGATAGGATCACATAGCTTTTTTTATAAAAAAAATTATGACCTAAACGAAAGTTTTACTCATGTAAGCACGGCTCTGATTATTTATCAAACATCTGCAAGGCATTCTTCCACAAAGTCAAGGTTATGGTTCTTATCAAAATCCTAAAATCTGAGACGAGCCAAATATATCGAAGTTTTTCTGTCTCTTATGTTACAATTTCAAATATCTCTATTTATTCATTGTAACTTTTGCTCTGCATGTTTGAAAAAAATCGTCCCATATGGTTAATAAATAATTGATTGACTGATGCAAATTTCCAAAAGATGTAGAAAGAACAACACATTTTAATGTACAATATTGAAATTATTTAGATAGGCATTCTGTATATAAAGATATATACATGTGCGCTTAGGATTATTCTATGAATTGGAAAAAAAATAATAGTTTGATTCGATCCAATCTGATTAGCAGAATAAGCGTGTATGATTTAAGCTTGTATCGCGTATGATATAAACTCACTTGAGTGGTAATTTACTATTTTGTCAATTAGTGCATTTGTTAACGAATGTTTTGTTGACCAATGATATTACTTAGTACCACACTACCACCAGACATTGGTAGGTAGCGCTCATTATTCAAACCCAGTGGGAGATTCTAGTCTACACGTCTTATCTTTGATATTAAACCAGACTGTGTTCAAAAAAAAAAACCAGACTGTTACCAAAAACAAAACAGACTTGTTCCTAGCCCAAAGTGAGATTAAATCCAAGGCCCATTTCCTTCTAGTCACAAAATCAAACATACATTAAAAGTGATTGACTGATGTATGAAGAGTAATGATTTTATTAGCAATCAAAACAAAGGAAAAACTACACACCAAAACTTCCTCTTTTCAAAGTTTCACAAATCAAATGAAACTACTCAACCAAGAGTACATAAGTAACAATGTTGAGTGCACAACAAGTAGCAATGCTGAATTTGTAACACAAGAATTGTAAAAAATAAAAGTCAGATATATAGCAATAGATCAAAAGTATTTCCTTGCTTGCTCGTCTATGCCATGTCTCTTTTCTGGTGTATTATCTATATTTATTCCCCGGTTTAGTTTGGTTTGCTTTCATTTGGTTCATCCTGGTTCTCCCGCTTTAAGACTCATCACTCAGTGGTTGCAGAATCATCAATCTTTTCCACAACATCATCACCATTAAACTTCAAACCATACATGTGACCCATCTTGGTCCTCTTAGTCTCCAAATATCTCTTATTCTCCTTTGTGATAAGACTCAAAAGAGGCACTCTCCCCACGATAGCTAAACCATATCCCTTCAAACCAACATACTTAGCCGGATTATTCGTCATCAGCTTCATCGTCCTCACTCCCAAATCCCTTATTATCTGTGCACCAATTCCATACTCTCTAGAATCAACAGGAAGTCCCAGATCCTCATTAGCTTCAACAGTGTCCCTCCCAGCATCTTGAAGATTGTAAGCTCGAAGCTTGTGTCCTAAACCAATCCCTCTTCCTTCATGTCCACGTAGGTAAACCAACACACCACGACCAGCAGACTCAATCTGCTGCATAGCCAGAGCTAGCTGGTTCCCACAATCACACCTCGCTGATCCAAAGATGTCTCCAGTTAGACATTCTGAATGAACCCTCACTAGAATGTCTTGACCGTCACCGATCTCTCCCTGTACCACAGTTTTCAGACAAAATGAGTTTAAGGCCTAGGATGTTGTTCTGTAATGACCAAATGTTTTTATCATCTTAATTATTTTTATTTTATAAAGTTAACTAAAACACTCAAAATGTTTTTTTTTTCAAAACACAAACATATATTCAACTAAAATTACTTAATGTTTTTATAAACTTCCTTATATTTTTTTATGAAACATGATTTTAAATATAAAACTGATGCTATATATATATTCAGTTACTAACCTTAACCATTGCAATGTGCTCTATGCCGTCTAGTATAGACTTGTAGCAATAAGCCGTGAAAGGTCCCCACATCGTTGGGATCCGAGCTGCGGAAGAACGTTCCACTAACTTATCTCTCTTCCTTCGATATCTGTAAATCATTTCAGAAACCATATAAAGTTTATACACTCTCTCAGGTTCAAAGAGACACACAAAACTTAAAGTGTGACTAACCTGATCAAATCTGCAATGGAAACAATCTTGAGGCTATTCTCAGCTGCAAACTCACGGAGCTTTGGTAATCTAGCCATGGAACCGTCATCATCAACAATCTCACACAGTACTCCAACGGGATCTAGTCCAGCTAACACGGTGAGATCAAGAGATGCTTCGGTGTGTCCAGCTCTTTTCAAAACCCCTCCTTCTCGGTACTTGAGAGGGAAGATGTGCCCTGGACGGTTGAAATCTTCAGGCTTTGAGTCTCTTGATGCGAGAGAGAGTATCGTTGCTGCCCTGTCGCGAGCTGATACTCCTGTCGTTGTACCATGTTTTGCATCCTACAAAGCAACAAACACACACACAATGTTCAACCGTTTGATAAATTATCTATATTAGATACACAAAATAAAAGTAACTAGACAGATTTATGGATATTTACTAACATTGTTACTTAATCTAACAGATTTATATTAATTTAGATCGATTTAAACCAATTTGAGTACTGATTCTCCAAAACTCAGCAGTGCACTTAGATGGGAAGTGTTATTGAGAGAAGAAGAAAGAGACATACCACAGTGACAGTGAAAGCAGTGCAGAGCTTCTCTTCGTTCTCCTTCTGATTAACCATCAGAGGAAGGTTCAACCTCTCGAGATCATCTTCCTTCATGCTGACACAGACAATCCCAGTTCCATGTTTGACAATAAAAGCCATAGCCTCAGGTGTAGCTAGCTGAGCAGCCATGACTAAATCACCTTCGTTCTCTCTGTCTTCATCATCAACAACCACCACAAGCTAACTCACAACACATTACCAAACCAAATCAATCCAAAAACAAAATAAAGGTTGAAACTTTATTTAACCAAATCAATCAAAAAACAATAAAGGTTGGAACTTTATGATAACAAAGTTAGAAAAAGAAGGAACCTTTCCTTGGCGTATGTCTTCAATGGCTTCAGGGATAGAAGAGAAACCAGGTGTAGGTAAGTCCAGCTCGTAGTCATCGTCTTCAGCAACGAAACCATTGGGTGGTGCAGGAGCTGAGGAGTCTTCGTTAATGAGAGAACCATTGGTGTAAGAAGAGAGGAGATCGTCTTCTCTAGAGATCACTGAGGCTTTGAGTTTCGAAGTGGTTTTAATGGAGAATGATGATGGGTGGTTATGTGGGAGAGTGATACGATGGAGCAATGTAGTAGTAGTAGAGCTTTGGCTAAGTCTGCACAAGAATCATCATCAAATCTATGCATCTCATGATCCATTTCTAATCATACAGTTTAGCATTAAACGTAACGAAGAGATAAAGCTTTAATCTTTGAGATTAGGAGGAAGAGGGAAACTGACCTTGAGCGGGAGAGAGAGATGGTGGAAGACGATAGATTGATCGAAGACATGTCTCTTTCTCTATTCGTGGATGAAATCAAAGTAAACCCTTTTTTTGCAGAATCTGGAAAAAAATGGGTTAGGATCTCAGAGAAATGACGAGGCTTTATGAAGAGGAAGGAGGAGATGCGGAGAAAAGTGGAGGGTTAGGTGAAGATGGCGATTAGGGGAAGCTTTATTCTAATGGCGGCGCGAATTGGTAAAAAAGTGGAAGAGAGAATAATAAGAAATGGATATGATTCGGTGAGGGGGTGATGATAAGACAGAACAGAACCACCACCACTTTGCTTGGCTCTTGTCTTTCTCCAACGCCGTGGTCGTGTTTTTTAGACTTTTCTTTTGTTATTTTCAAAACAAGAAAAGTGAATTAACAAAATAGGTCATTTAATATCTTTTTTATATATAATTAGGATTGGATACAGGAATTTAGCTAATTAAAATTGCAGATTAAGAAATGAGAATAATCCAGAGATAGTCAAGTCTCATGTGCTATTAAAAATGTCTTATCTAAATCATCTATAAACCATTGTTAACATAAACCTTAGTTTCTTTTCTATAGCTTATTTGTGTTCTTGCTCTAACATGTGGCTGTGCTTTGTTTGTAGACTAGTTTGTGTAATTTCATGACCACATGGATGTTACTTATCAGAATCTTGATAGCTCGGTCTAACGATGATTCCCATGTTAACATGCATGTGAACAATTTTATAAATAAAAAGGGTCATGACCATCAAATATTCCAAACGATATAAGCTTCTGCATGAATGATAACAGTAATCCAATAAATATGTTAGTATTATAATTTCTTTTGAGTGGAAGCCCACTTCTACTAAAAAAAAATAAAAAAAATAAAAAAATAAAAAAAAGCCCACTTCTACTTGATACAGACCGCACATTTTTAGTGTTATTTCACCCACAATTGATTGGATGACTCATGTAAAATAATGTCTACGTGTTCAAGAACTACACAAAAAATAGTATTCCATGTGGGTTCTGAATATAAACACCATAAAGTTTTGTACTTCTGTTAACATCGATGTTGTACTTTACATGTGGGTTGTGTAATTGAACCAAATTATAATCTAATTCGGTTAAAGTCGAAAAAGGTTCCGGTTAAAAGAAAGAACCGAAGACCTTTTAGGTTCTGTTTAATAATTTAACCGTCTTCTTCACATCCACTCATCATTACCTCTTCGGCGACAGAACAAACACAGAGCTTCTGACGATAAACTAAAACACTTCGTACGTCACACATTCTCTCTCTCTGTCTCTCTCTCTAATCGCCGGCGATGGAGAGCTTAGCACTTCACTCTCTCTCCACCACCGCTTCATTCTCCCGCCATCACCCCTCACGCCTCTCTCTCCTCCGCCGCATCTCATCGAGATCTCCGCCACCAACAACCATCTCTCTCCCATCCCTCCGATCTCACTCCGTTCAACCTCTCACCTTCCCTCTCCTCAAACCAATCCCTCTCTTCTCCACAACAACACGGATCTCCGCCGCACCACGCGACACCACCCCTCCTCCTCCCTCTCCTCCTCCGCCGCAAGGAGCGAAACTACTCCCTCTAATCCTCTCCCTCTCCGTCGGCCTTCTCCTCCGATTCGCCGTCCCTCTCCCCGAAGGAGTCACCCCTCAAGGCTGGCAGCTCCTCTCCATCTTCCTCTCCACCATCGCAGGCCTCGTCTTAAGCCCACTACCCGTCGGAGCATGGGCCTTCTTGGGCCTCACGGCTTCCATCGTCACCAAAACGCTCTCCTTCTCCGCGGCCTTCACCGCCTTCACGAGCGAGGTCATCTGGCTCATCGTCATCTCCTTCTTCTTCGCCCGCGGGTTCGTTAAAACAGGTCTCGGAGATAGGATCGCTACTTACTTCGTCAAGTGGCTTGGGAAGAGCACGTTGGGTCTCTCTTATGGGCTGACGATTAGTGAAGCTTTGATTGCTCCTGCTATGCCGAGTACTACGGCTAGAGCCGGCGGCATTTTCTTGCCGATTATTAAATCGCTTTCGTTGTCGGCGGGGAGTAAGCCGAATGATCCTTCTTCGAGGAAGTTGGGTTCTTACCTGATACAAAACCAGTTCCAGGTTTAGTTCTTTTGTTTTTATGTCCTTTCATTACAATTTACATCTGTAATCTTCCTTGTCGGAAACTGGAACCGTATTAGTTAGTAGTGTGTGTGTGTTGTGTGATGTTGAGAAGACAAAGTTTGCAGTTTGGTCCATTGTGTCTCTTGGTTGCATCTGAAACTTTGATGTCGGAAACTGGATTAGTTCTTAGTTAGTGGTGTGTGTGTGTGATGTGTGTTGTGTGATGTTGAGAAGACAAAGTTTGCAGTTTGGTCCATTGTGTCTCTTGATTGCATCTGAAACTTTGATGTCGGAAACTGGATTAGTTCTTAGTTAGTTAGTAGTGCTTGTGGATGCTGAGAAGACAAACTTTTTAGTTTTGTTGTGTGTAAGAAGAAAGAGAGCTTAAGATGTCGGAAACTGGATTAGTTCTTAGTTAGTAGTGCGTGTGATGTGTGTGGTACTGAGAAGACAAAGTTTTCAGTTTGGTTCAGTGTGAAAGAAAAGAGAGAGCTATATAGTTGTCTGAATCTGTTCTTGAGCAATGTATGTATGTACCTTTGCAGAACTGGACTTGTTTCGCTTAACTCTCTATTTATGTTCTGTGATGTTTGTTTTGACAGTGTGCTGGAAACTCTAGTGCTCTGTTTTTGACTGCAGCAGCTCAGAATTTACTGTGTCTCAAGTTAGCTGAGGAGCTTGGAGTAGTGATTGCAAACCCATGGGTGTCTTGGTTCAAAGCAGCTAGTCTACCAGCAATCATATCGCTTCTATGTACACCACTCATCCTCTACAAGCTTTACCCTCCAGAAACCAAAGACACACCCGAAGCTCCTGGTATCGCTGCTCTAAAACTCAAGCAGATGGGTCCAGTGACTAAAAACGAATGGATCATGGTCGGGACAATGCTTCTCGCTGTTACTCTTTGGATCTGCGGGTACGTGTTAAGATAATAATAATAATCATAGCATTTGTTAAGGTTTTAAACATGTAATATTTTTTATATTGCAGAGAGACTCTTGGGATACCGAGTGTTGTAGCTGCAATGATCGGTCTCTCCATACTTCTTCTCCTCGGTGTACTTAACTGGGACGATTGCCTTAGCGAAAAATCGGCATGGGACACGTTAGCTTGGTTTGCGGTCTTGGTGGGGATGGCGGGACAGCTCACGAACCTCGGTGTTGTTACATGGATGTCTGATTGCGTAGCCAAAGTTTTGCAGTCTCTTTCATTGAGCTGGCCTGCTGCGTTTGGTCTTCTCCAAGCGGCGTACTTCTTCATCCACTACCTTTTCGCAAGCCAAACGGGTCATGTTGGAGCTCTCTTCTCGGCTTTCTTGGCTATGAATATAGCAGCGGGTGTTCCGGGGGTATTAGCTGCGCTTGCTTTGGCGTATAACACCAATCTTTTTGGTGCTTTGACTCATTACAGTAGTGGTCAAGCCGCTGTCTACTATGGAGGTATATTCTCTCTTGTCTCTTTTCTCTTGT
The DNA here is from genome assembly GCA_026261945.1 of Hirschfeldia incana. Classification (NCBI taxonomy): domain Eukaryota; kingdom Viridiplantae; phylum Streptophyta; class Magnoliopsida; order Brassicales; family Brassicaceae; genus Hirschfeldia; species Hirschfeldia incana. The sequence continues at coordinate 1,310,568 of JABCMI010000053.1, read as the reverse complement.
GATGTTGAGAGTCTCTAATTTGGTCGAAATCATTTTTTTGCAGCTGGTTATGTTGATCTACCTGATGTATTCAAGATTGGATTTGTGATGGCAACCATTAATGCTATCATCTGGGGAGTAGTTGGAACTTTCTGGTGGAAGTTTTTGGGTCTCTATTAAGAGAGCTTTATTTTATTTGAATCACCAGAAGTTGTTGTTCTTGAAGACTACAACGACGTTAAATCTCTGTTTATCATTTGGTTTCAAGGGTTTTGTTTTCCTCTCCTTTTTAATTTACTTGCGATTAGAGAATTACGACAACTCTTTGTAACATAGATACACAGAGATTTGTCAATGGAGATCTGGTCTCTTTCTCTTTTTAATTTCGAGCGTTGAAACTTTTTACAGCTAATCAAATAAAATCCTCAAGTCAAACAAATGCAGATAATGTACTAATCACAAATCTCAGAGACTTTCCTGCAGATGTAATGGCAACAATGAAACCGAAAAGCCAATAAAGACACAAAATACGTTTTAACATATAGTAGAAGTTTTCTAGTTTGCTGAATATAGAAAGAGAAAGCGTTTCCTCGTATCTCAAAAGAGTATTATACAAAGTGCAACAAACCGATTACCAAATAAAACAGGAGACTAAAGTGTGTCTTGACGTTTCCTTTAAAGAAACATCGTCAACTCCGGTCGGCTATAAACATTCTTCTGCTCATCTTCAAGGACCGGGTAAGCAGCAACAAGCGTGTCCTGAGCACCAATGTAGAGCGAATTGTAAATCTTCCAGTACACTTCACGGACCTTGCGAGCCGGATGAAACAGACCCTGCAGACAATAGTTCAGTATCACAGCTGCACCCAGCGCAACTCTCATTCCTTCAATGGCTTCCATGACAGCGTTGATCACGTGAGGAGATGTCTCGAAGATGTTCGGCCAGATGAAGTTGAGCAAGTGAACCAGAGCGTCTTCGCATCCCAAACCAGCTACACCTAATGCCATGTGTTTCACTGCTGAAGCTGCGGTTTGTCTGTGAACCAAGTCCCTGTCCATGAGCGCGTCCTCCAGCAATGGTGTGACCGCGTATATGTAATCCTTGCCCATCTCTCCAATGTACTCGAAGAGGAAAGAAAGTGATTTCAGAACACCGTTCTGGACGTTGAGCTCTGGTACACGGTACTCGTTCATCAAAGCAGGCAAGACAGTAAACGGAGAGCATGTCTCAGCGACAATGGCGATTGCTACTGTGGTGCAGACACGGTTCTGGCGCTCTTGGACTTTGAGATTGTTCAGCAACGTGGCGAGAACATCTTGTGGTCCAATGGCTTTGGCGATGTATCCAAAAGTGTTGACAGTGGCACGTCGGATACCTTTCTTATGAGCTTTGAGCATCTCAAGAAGCTCGAAACAGATTCTCATCCATTCCCTCGCTGGAACAAACTCAGCACCACGATCAGCAATCCTACCAACAAGGTCGATACAATTCTCTTGCACTTTCTCGTGCCTGTTCTTCAATATCGGAGTCAGCCTTGGAAGCAGATCCTTGATGGGAGGAGTCATCTTTGTCATACCAATCACGTTGACAATTGCTTTTAGAGCTCCAAGAATTGATCCCAAGACTTCAGGGTACTCTTCTCCAAGATACTCATACAAAACAACACCGAGATGCCCCATCAACTGTTCCTCTCCACACTGCTTCATCACAACAGCAATTCTCGAAATAAGATCAGCCGCTTGTTGTCTCACCTTTGCACTCTTGTTGTTCAATCTCCACTTGATGGTACCACAGATCTGAGGAAGGTAGGGCTTCACTCGCTGACCAAGACCATTCACCACAGCACCGAACCCATTAAGCATCACATTAGTTTCATCTGTTGTCTGCTCTTGGAAAGCATAAAGCATGCCATCTATGAGCAGCTCCTCCAGTCTCGAATCAATATCAGATGCTCCCAAGTTTGTGATAACCTTGTCAATGGTTTCCATAACCATACGGCGGTATGGCTCACTCTCGTCTTTAAGACCATCTTCAACAACCTTCGACACAATATCAGCAACACCAACCTTGTTTGCAATCTCGACAGTGGTTTCAACAAGCTGCTTGTAGTTTCTCTTCTCTAGAGCCATTCTCCTAACCCAGAAATGCTTGAAAAACTCAGGCAAAATGTCACTGCGGATGTAATCCGGCTCCACACCTTCTGTGCTTACACACTGTTTCACCACCTTGAGGACAATCTTCTTCATCTCTTCATCAGGTGACTGGAACTCACGGATCAAGATAACCATCACTTCTTTTGTATAATAACTCGCATATATGGCATCCATCAAGGGGATGATAAACCCAATCGCCTTCAAGAACGCAGCCAAGACTTTTCCACGGTGAGACCTGATACCTTTCCACAGGGGCTTCAGAACAGAGTCAAAGCTCTCGATACCATAAGGAGCAGAAGCTTCCGCAAGAGCAGCAAGTGACAAGGCCGTAATAGTCCTAACCTTCTGATTTTCATCGCTGAGACCATGTTCAATAATTTCCACCAGAGACCTCAAATGAGGTAAGACAGCACAGCCGATAAGTATGGCAATCTGCTGGACAATCTTGATCCCAGTGTGCCGTGCCTGCCATGACTTCTTACTCTGGCAAACGGCTTTCAGGAATGGCAAGAGCGCAGGGATTCCAAGAGCTGAAGCCACCACACTGAAAGCTCTCGCTGTTGTGTTCCTCACGTACTCATCCATGTTGTCTATATCGGGACGCATAGCTGCAATCATCGTGGCTAAGCCTGCTGCTTTGCTAAGGTTCGAAATAATCTCTCTCCCTTCTACTCGAGCATAATAATCTTCATCAATCAGCAAAGGCTCAATAACAACCAGAATCTTGTGGACAAAAGGCCTTACCAGCTCATCAAGTTTGTACAGAATCCTGTCGATTACTTTCACCAACAGATGCCTCTCCTGATCCTCCAAAGTAGGTTGCATGAGCAACGGCAGAATCTTATTGAACAAAGGACCAGCACCAAGCTCACGAGCCTTATCAGTAAGCTGCCTTAGAGCTGTCTTCCTCTGAGCAGGAGTTCCGTTCTTGACCTTCAGCAACAGTTTCATGATCTTCCGCTCTTTCTGCTCGTCAGGAGACAGCTCCTCTTCGTTCTCTTCATTCAACAAAGCCGCAAAATACTGATAGTCCTCCGGTTTCATAAAAGGCAGACCATCAGGAAGCTCCTGAGGCACATCAAACTGCTGCCCACGGTGCTCCTCAGGCATAACGTATCCAGGAGTTGTCATGGGTGTCGGGGTTCCAAGAGCCTTCCTAGCAGGGGTTATGATGGGAACGTAATTAGCAGGCGGTTCCAACACCTTGTATCCTTCCGTAGGAAACATGGCATCAAGCTCCTCATCACTCAAAGGCCTGTTCCTCTCTTCAATATCCTTCTCCCACCTCGCCAAATTGTACTGCTCCGGAGTCATAGCACCACGCAGATTAAGCTGACTCGGAGTTGGAGTCGCCATATCAATCCCCCCAAACGGAGTAACACCAGGAGTGTAAGCACCAGCATTAGGAGTCACTCCACCCATAGGTGTAGCACTCCCCATAGTAGCCGGCGTCTCATCCCACCTAGAACGCTGCCTCTTCGGCGTAGGAGTCGCAGAACCTTTAGGAGTCGCGTCCCAAGTAACACCAGAAGGAGTAGCACCACCAGGAGTAGCATCGGAATCAGTCACACGACCAGGAGTAGGAGTCTCATCCCATCTGTTCCTCCCTCTCCTTCCAACAGACGGTACACCATCACCAGCTCTCCCAGGTGTAGCGTCCCATTTACCAATCCCTGGAGCTGAGTCAGCAACATCCCAATCAGAATCAGAAGCTTTAGCTTTCTTTCCACCACCACCAACATCTTCTTCACCATGGTCCCATCTGTTCCTCCTCTTCGAAGGAACACTAACACCAGAATCTTTCTGATCCTTAGCAGCTTCCTCCGCTTCCTTCTTCTTCTTAGCAATCAACCTCATAGTCTCCTCCCTCTCCCTCTGCACAGCAGTCTCCCTCATATGATCATTATAAGTCCTAACACTCGGATCCGGAGTCTTCTCCCCCATCGCAAACGGATCAACTCTATCCGGAGATAAAACTCGATTAAGCCTCCTGTTACGATAATCCCCCTCACGCTCCGCGATACTCTGCCTAGGTTTGAATCCTCCGTCGCCGTCGTCGACGTGAGCGCGCGCCACGTCGTTGAGGATGGACTTGGGAGCCGTGTAGGAGGCGAGGCGCTGAGCCACGAGGGAGCCGTTGGCGTCGAGATTCGGATCTTCGTCGTCGTTGGGAGCGATGGAAGTTACGTAGGAGTCGCGGTCGTCGCTGCCTCCGTAGAGATCGCGATCGAAGGTAACGGAAGTGAGGGAGAGCTCCGCTTCCATCTTGCGCCTCTCCTCTTGCGTTTTCGCGATCTCGGGATCTAGATCCGCCATGGTTAGTTAGATACCTAAACGTAATATCAACAAAAAGATTCGATCAGATTAGAAAACAGATCAAACGACGACGTAATCGAGGATAAGGAGAAGAAGAAGAACTCACAGATTTATCGGAATCGCCTGAGATTGTATGTGGGGGAAGTGGAACGCGAGAGCTAGGGTTTATCTTTAGATAAAAAAGAAGGAGAAATAAACAAATACAAGGAGATGAAAGTGATTGGAATTGACCGACGTATCGAGAGAGCCGGTTCTTTTGTTTGGGCCGGATTTTATTTTGGTTTAGTACTCTTTTTATTTACTTGGGCTTACTCAAATATAGTTCAAAAAGCCCGCATATTTATATTATACGTTCTTGAGGTTCTTAATATATTTGTATTTGTTTTTGCTTTAATTCGTAATTATATATTTTTTTTAAAAAAAAATATGACAAATTTCCAATCTCAAATTTAAAACTAGTTAGTTGTTTTTTAAGAAAATTTCAACATATGAACCTGAAGTGAATTTTTCATTTTGTTATTTTATTGAGAAGTTTTTTTAACAAAAATATCTAGTTTTGATAAGAAAATTAGCCTTATTCCTATTTTATTTATTCATTTCAAATATTCCTGTTTTTATCTATCTATTTCTTTAATTAAATATAATTATTTATTTAGGTTTTCTTTATTCATCAAATGGTCATCATTCGAAATGAATATGGATACTCTATGAAAGAATTGAAAAAATGACATACACGAAAAAGTAGAATAACCTTACTACTAGTGTGGTTATTTAGTTAACACATTTTTGTGTCAATTTTTTTTTTTGGCAATCAAAACTGAAACACAACATAATAATAAAAAAAATTGCAGACCAATCTCAAGAAGAAACAACCACATATGTAAACAGTAAGAAAAAAAAGACCAATCCCCATGTAAATAATGTGAAAAACCAAACCAGTTTGTGTACAAAAGGCATCGAGCATTGAAACCATGCACAAGCCATAATACTTCTAAGGTATTGGCGAATCTAGGTTGGTCAGGAAGGGGGCAGGTGCCACCACAAAAATTTAAAATAAAATTTAAATACATAGAATTTCGTAAAGATTTTCTAGCTTAGTTGGTTAAAAGTCTTTGGTTGCCCCCACCCAACCAAGGTTCAAATGTCTTTGAGCTCATTTTTGCCCCCATTTAATAGATTTCCTAGATTCGCCAAACATACAACTTGAAAAGAACATGTCTCTCTATACCCAAACTAATAAATCAAATCCACCACTCTTTCCAACTATGTAGAGAGATAAAGCGCTGTATTTACATTGCCAAAACCTAAATAAAGTTAGAAAAGAAAAGTATTGTGATCATCATACAGTGAGTGGATCCATCATCATCATTCAAATGCAAGAGACATGAAAGTATCGTCATCCAAAAGAGAATCAATGTCGATCAAATCGTCTTCCTCGTTGTAATTCGCAGCTTCCTCTGTATTGCTATTGGTGGTGTTGTTGTTCATAGCTGAGCTAGAAGAAGCCTGTTAACAAAGTCAAAGACTCATAAAGTAATAATGTTAAGGAGACTTGACAAAAAAAAATACACAACCCTTACCTCGTTCTCGCGGATGCCCTCAACGACGGTCAACAGCCTACGGTACTGAGCACGTGCCTCAGGATACTGAGCCATAGACTTTACTCTGGTGAGAGCCTTTTGAAGCCTCTCCTCGGTTTGTTTCCTTCCTTCCTTGAGAAAGTCATAGTCATCTTCTTGTGTGGGAGCAGCACATACAGGCTCAGGTGCCTTGGTGACTGCATCGCGTTTGAAACCGCGTAGGCCACTACCTTTACGCCTCCACCGTAAGATGATCTTCTCTAGTAATCCTACAGACCAGATAATGGCTCTGTACTGTTTCCTCACTTGATGTCCTCTCACATGAGCCTAAAAGGGTAATAATCAGTAAAAATCAAACAGAAGACAGAAGCAGTAGAAATGATTCAAACCTGAATCTTGACGATTCTCTGTCGGATCAAAAGGAACTCCTTTCTCTTCTTCCAACCACGGTACTTCTTCTGAATCTGAACAGCAGCAGCATGAACAGCAGCACCGCTACTATGTCCCGCCTTCTTACTCTTCCCAGCTGCAAAAGAAACAGCCAACTCATCCGACAAACCAAACTCGTCCTTCTCACCAATCTCAGACAACTGTTTCCACTGGAAAGACTGCATCCTAAACACTTGATGAAGACGATCAGCTGCTTGCGTGGCATTCAAGACAGCAGTGAGAGAGTCCTTCATCGACAGTGTCTCTGGTACATCCCCAAAACTCATAGGGGTGGCTGTTCGCTCAGCTACTGTTTGAACAGCTTTTGCTCTTGAGGAGTCGGTGGAGCTGTCTTCCTTGCCGTCCACTGTTAGCTTCTCGAGGTAGCTTGTGAGGGAAGACTCTGCAAGGAAACCTGAGATTCCCCTGTGTCCGTTTCCGTAAGCCAAGTCAGAAGCTGTTTTGCCCAGAGGAAGCTCCGGAGATGGATCCGTTAATGCTCCAGAATCAGCACCTAGAGAGACAAGCAGAGCAACAGTATCCTCCCTGAAGTACAACAAAGATAAGACAGAGAACTTTCAGATACAAGGTAAGTGGTAAAGACGTTTCAGGACACAAGAAAAAGTAACTAAAGAAAACATCGTCTGAGGTTCTTGCCTGCCATTGAATGCAGCCCAATGAAGAGCAGACCACCCATTAGCATCTCTGAAGTTGATGCTAACTCCTGCTGCCAAAATCGGCTTTATAGCCCAATCATACCCTAACGCTGCAGCAAGGTGTAGTACACCCTGTCCTTCTTCATCTAGTATATTCGGACCCTTGCCTTCTTCAGTCACCTTGTGGATAAGCCATACATACAATTTATCTTCAAACTCTTCCCTAATAAGTCTCTCTTTCGCTTCCACCTCTGTTAAACCCTTCTCAACTGTAGATGTGAGGAAGGACTCCTTTTCGTCTTTTAGCAACATGATCCTACTGATCTTCCTTCGTTTCTCCCCAACATCCTCAAAGATGTTGTGTTCCTGAGCACTAGATACGCGAGACAGGAGATTCTCAAACCGTAGATGAAGCGACGCTTCGTTTGAAAAGGCACCGTATATGTCAGCAGCGTTTAGCTTTTTCGCAGAGCCAGGAAGGAAATCAAACTCTCGTACTTCACTGCAAGAGAATCTGTCGGAACATGTGATATAGAACGGGACTTGACCGACTTCATGCGGAGGAGCATGGCAGCAAAGAACACCATCCACTAGAATCTCAGCAGGAACCTCCACTTCTCCAAACATGCACGCCCAGCTGTAGTTAGTTACTTCCTGAGGACTCAACAGAAACGTCCCAATAACCATAACCTGTGTTGGAACAATTAAAAGGGTGAGAGCTGATACAAGAGTTCCATCAACTATACAAAGATTACAGGACAGTGTAATGACATACTTCTTCTGATTCATATTAAGTGTGTTTTTAGTCTTTGAATTTTGTTTCATTATAAATGTTATTTCACATTTTCAATGCACATATTAAATGGAACTTTCAAATTTTACTCTTATTTTAATTCATTAATTAATAAAACCAAACAAAAAATTGTATTAAGTAGGGATAAACCAGAAAACAAAATCCGTTTAGTGAAACCTCAAACACACTTATTTTGAAATGGAGGTATTTACCTCAACTTCTGTGTCTGTCTTAGTCCATTTGGGCCAAAAGTCTATCATAGTGAAGCGCTGGTCCTTGGATAAAGAAGGGCTTAAGGAAGACGCAGCTCCTGCAGTTTCAACAGAGGTCCACGCAATACCTCCGGAAGAAGACTGCATCTGCAAGTCCTCCATCTCCGCAAGCTCGTTACTAACCCACCGAGAGAAACTGTCAACCTTTTTCAAACTATCCTCTTTCTTCAACAGTGATTTCCTTAGAGGTAGCGTTTGGTTAGCACTTGCTTCGTATAGAAGATCCTCAGGGCCAAATTTAGGTATGTATGCTGCTTCAACACTACTTGTAAACGGAGCTTGAAAATTAGGCTGCTGGTTTTGACTGCCGATAAGACTCGAGAACGTCTCATGTAGGCTCAGGTCAGTACCATGGGCCATACCAGAATGGGAGTCCATGGGCCATTTTTGCAATGGCAAGCTGTCCTGAACTGGAATCTACAGAGACAAGAATATCAATACTGATCCTCTCTCAAATATAATCAATACTTTATATATAAGATGGATAAGTTAGATAAAATACCTGCCAATTAACTTGGTTTTGAAGAGGACTTCTGAAATGCCCTTCCACGGACATTAATCCAGTATTAGAAGGATTTGTCTGAGTCAACAGAGCATTATTAAAAGGTGGGTTCTGGTATCTTGCCAACGGATTCTCAAAGGAAGCATCCAACGCTGGGATACCCACTAATCTTTGAGAGTCGCTTTCTTTTACTCTATTCCCATGAACCTGCGATGTCCAACCATCTCGGTTTCCTAGAAAGGAAAAACATTCTCTCAGCGAACATGCAAAACTTTTAGTAAAAATAGAACTATATCCCTAAAAAGAAAGCATATAAAGTTGAAGAGGAATATATAAATACCAGAATCAGCATCTTCACATAGTGGTGACAATGTGCTGGATGTGTTTGCTGTTGAATCAATATTCACAGAAGTGGAGCCACTCAGAGAATTTGAATTGTTTTCTTTAAGTCCACTGGAACTTATCCGATTACCCTGTATAAATAGCATGAAGTACAGTAACAACCATAACGAAAATAGAATACACTTTAACAAAGAACAATACAACGTTGAGTGATGGGTGTTTATATTCTACAAGAATATATTAGTACAGTACCTTAACCTCCAAGTAGTGAACGAAAACAATATGCATCAGTTCCCTGTACCCATAAAAAAAAAAAAACAGAGGACATCAGCACTAAAACTAACAATCGAATTTATTTTTTTTGTACTGTTCTCAAAGTAATATTTACGGTACACTAACCATAACCAAAGAAAATGAAATATGGAGAAAGAAAAAAACATAGACTCACTGTTCAAGCATCCAGTAGCAACGCCTCTGGAAATTCTCATTGTCTTCCCCATGTGCATAGTAACAATGTAATACGTCAATGCTTCCTACCTATATATACATAAACAATGTTACTCACCCAGATTTCAAATATTACTAATAAATTAGTGAGGAAATATATTATTAACCTTGAGCTTTTCGTGAGCCTCTTTCACTGTTTTACCATCCTTCTTTTTCCTCCAGTTGTGCCCATCTTTCCTAAAATATCTGAGCACCTTTCTATCAAAGAGAAAGAGTGAACCACCTGGAAAAACACGAGACAGCGTAAGAAAATCTTAAAGCCAAAGAGAAGCAGAGGATAATACAACTATAAAACTCTGTTACTGCAAGACAGAATCAAAAACCAAAGTGGCTATAATAAAATAGCCTATTCAGTGTCCTTGTCATTGCTTGTTCATATAGTCCATAACTTAGTAATGTCAAGAAACTCAGCGAAAAATAGCATACTGGGTGGTCGGTTGGGAGGCTCTGACGCAATATGAAACTTCTGGTAGTTCCGAAGAATCTCGCAAATCTCGGCAGGTCTCAGCCACCTGTGTTGTGCTTCAGACAGAAGCTGTTGAATATCTACAAGTTGACCAAAGAAACAAACACATCAACACTAACGATTTCGAATCTGAATACAGTTCAAGAGCTAAAGAGCGGGTAACACTCTCTTGCACTAACCAATATCAATATGCAAAAAAAGAGTTAATTCAACTAATCGTAGCCAGAAATTTCATTTCCGACAAGGAGACAAAAAAAGAACTCGATTCGGACCAAAAATAACCAATTCCGACAAACATAGCAAACAACAACCCTAACGTCTTTGAATACTGGATATAGTTCTAGAGCTAAATCAACAATCTCTTGCATAACCAAATACCAAAATGCAAAATAGATAGATCAGCTAACAGTGGCCAGAATTTTTCATTCCGACAAAGAGACAAAGAACTCAAAATTCAGACCAAGTAATAACCATTTCCGACAAACATGAAAAAAAAACAACAACCCCTGACGACTTTGAATCTGGATACAGTTCCACAGCTAAATTAACACTCTTCATTGAACCAATATCAAAATGCGAATTACTTATATATCAGCTAATCGTGGCCAGAAATTTTATTCCGACAAATAGACCAAGTAATAACGAATTCCGACAAAACATGACAAAACAACAACCCTTTGCTAGAACCCTATCAATGATCAGATCCAAGCTACCAAATGAGTAAAAAAAAAATCCGTAGATGGAGAGATAAGATACCTAATTGAGGGGCAAATCCGAAAGATCCACGATCCGCCATAGAACATAAACGCAGAACTCAGCAGAGATCTCTAGCTTGTCGCAATCACAGAGCTAAATCAACGAACGAACAAACCCTAGAAAAAATCGATCTGTGTAGGTATGAAACTGAGGTAGCTCTTATAGATTGTCTTCTTCCCTTTTTTGAACTTTCCAGGTATGAAAGCGAATTGATTTCTTTCCCTTTAATCCCTTTTTTGGGGGCGATCGGAGGAAATCGGAAGGAAAGTGTTGATCCGGTGGAGGTTGTTTTTATAAAACCAGTGATGGAAACACTATCTTCCAATGATTGTGTTACACGTGGATCCACGGATGACATTCGCGCACGTGCTCTTTTTGTTTGGATCATGATTTGTAGAAAATTATCTTAATCTCTTTGGTAGTGCTAAGTTTAGTTTTGATAATGAAATGTTAGGAATCAATGAAATATGTTAATTATTATAAATTTGTTTGTCGTTATAACGAGATCAAAAAGTATTGCGATTGAAACTTGAAAGCGATAATAATTGGCATCTATCTATATATATAAAATAGTGTTTGCTTCTCTCCCGTAAAGCCACGTCATCATCCAGCCTGGAAACTCGAGCATCGACAGCGTGACACGTCAGCATCTCATTTATAAACACCGTTTCATTTAATTTAACTTGGGCTTGAACGATTTATCAGTGTGCTTGGGCTCCGAGATTTTGTGATTATCAGGCCCGCTTAAGTTGCTGCCGCCTCTAACCCTAATACTAGAGTTCGATTCTCCTCTTCGTTCGCCGGCGAGACAGTGACCTCTGCGCTTCTTCTCACGACCTGAAACGGTCTGATTAATGGGTCCGTCATAAAGCTCATTGATTGGCTCACCATGATGTGTCTTCATAACCTCATTTCGATCTTGGAGGCGGTGTTAGGTTCTGTATAAATAGATGTGAAATTCATCCCCTTGAACTCATCTTCTCATTTGTATCTCTGATATCTTATACTGATTAATCAGGCGAAGTAGTTTTGCTCCTTGCGGTGGTGGAGAGGACGGTGATTCGGAAGGTGGTGGAGGAGGAGGGGTATCATCGCGTGGTGGGGCGGCGATCGTGTTGTGGAGAAGCGATAGTTTGGTTTGAGGAGAAGAAAGGTGCAGGTTGAACGGCGTGAGATCAGATAGTCGGAAGAAAAGGGAGAGAGATGGTTGATGGCGGAGATCTCGATGAGACGCGGCGGAGAAGAGACAGGCGTGAGGGATGGTGGTGGGAGAATTAAGCGGTGGTGGAGAGAGCGTGAAGTGCTGAAGCTCTCCATCGCCGAGATTTGAGAGGTGTGCGAAGTGTTTTAGTTTTTTTGGTCAGTGGCTGTGGGTTTGTTCTGTAGCCGAAGAGCGATGATGGGAAGGGATGAGAAGAAGACAATTTAGTTATTAAACAGAACCTAAAAAGTATTCCGTTTCTTTCTTTTAACCTATTTAACCGAAATAAATTATAATTTGGTTCAATACAACTCCGAATATAACTTTTGAGACCTTTAAGAGTACAATCGTAAACATAGCCACATGTATTAAAGTAGTACTATATCATTGTGATTTTAAAATAGGCATTATGATAAATGATTGCATTAATTGTTTAATTGAAAAACAGAATTAAAGCTGATGCACCTAACATGTTATCGAAAATGAGTATCCTAATGGTGTTTGCAATGGTTTGGACTTTAAATGACTTTCATGGTTGTGATCTTCGTTCCGAGGGCCCCTAAGCCGGGTGTCAGGTATAATTTTTAATCTAACGTTACAAACTTCTTTATTTGCTTCTAATAGCAGTGGCAAATGCTTGTATGTGTATTTCATGTCAGTGATAAGCCGATCTGAGTTGGTTTAGTTTTAATTCATTTTTTAATTCACAAAATTTTAAAATAAGTGTTTTGGTTAAAGATATTTACATTAAAAATGAAATTTCAAAGTTATATTAAAAACAATTTACATAAATCTCCTAGACCAAAAATTAACAAAAAAATAATAATTTATATTTAATAATAAATGTAAATATATACATACTATTGAAATAAAGTAAAATGATAGTCGTAAAACTAAATATAATAGAAAAATCCCGGGCGTAGCCCGGGCTGGCCCTAGTAATTAAATAATTGAATGGATTGTTCAATATATTCAACGCAAGAGGAGACTTTGTGAAAATATGTTGTCCATAAAAAAGAGACTTTCTTAAAATACTTGTTATATGTATGTACCCAAAAAATATGGAAACAATTATATTTTATTGATTTGATTGATATTTGTTAATGTATTAAAGAAGATTGAGTGAGTTGTTCGATATATTTACCCAAAAATATGGAAACAATATTGTATAATCGTTTCGATCATGATTGTGAAAATTATCTTAATCTTTGCAGTGCTAAGTTTAGTTTTGATAATGAAATGTTAGGAATCAATGAAATACATTTTATTAAATTGTCACTAAAATGAAATAAATAACTATGAAAACTGAAAAAGATAATAATCTATATGATTAAATAATTGAAGGAATTGTTCAATGTATTCAACGCAAAAGACTTTGCTAGAATATTTTTTATATATATGTACCCAAAAATATGGAAACAATTATATTTTATTATTTGATTAATAGTTTGTTGATGTTTAAAAATAACTGAGCCAGTGCTTCGTGACTAGTATTGTAAGTCGAATTAGGGGTGGGCGTTCGGGTACCCATTCGGGTTCGGTTCAGGTCCAATCGGGTTTCGGGTTTTCAGGTTCAAAAATTTCAGCCTCATTCGGATATTTCTAAATTTCGGTTCGAGTTCGGTTCGGATCTTTGCGGGTTCGGTTCGGGTTCGGATAACCCATTTAAATAATTTTTAAAATTTTAAAATTTATTATATACTTTAAATTTCTCAAAATCTATAAACAAAATACATATTACATATAAATTTGAATAGCATGTGTCACAATATATAAAATTAACCTATAAATTGGTTTATTTTGAAAATTTCGATTGAGAATCAATAGATATTTTAAATATTTTTGGTGTTTTGAGTATACTTTAGCTATTTTAGACATGTATGTTTGACTATTTGTATATTTTTTTAAGTATTTTGGATTACTAAAAAGTATTTATATACTATGAATATTTTTAATATACAATAAATCTAAAAAATAGTTAATATATATAGGTATATAAATCTATTTCGGATATATTCGGGTACCCGAAATACTTCGGTTCGGGTCGGGTTCGGTTTCGGTTTTTTAAATACCAAAAATTTGAACCCATTCGGATATTTAATCAATTTCGGTTCGGGTTCGGTACTACTTTTTCGGTTCGGGTTCGGTTCGGTTTTTCGGATCTGGGTTTTTTGCCCAGCCCTAAGTCGAATCATTAATTTTGTATGTTTTAAAGCAGTAAGATGCAAATCGGCTTAACACAGCTTTAAATAAAACTGTTAGACATATAAAAGCTTGTGATGACAAAGAAAAAAAAAGAGATAAAAGCTTGTGAGATAAAATGATTGATATGATATCTTTTTCTTTTTGCAATAGAATGATAAATTAATTTATACAACTTCTTTTAGGGACTTTCACTAGGTTCCCAATCTGTTAATCCAATTTAAGCCAAACAAAAACATATCGAACAGGAGGATATACTCGAGGGCAAAGATTCATGGGGGTCTAAACGTCACGTCATGATTCGGACAAGCTGACATACTCCAAATTTTCATTGACGCTCATGTTACTTGCACTACTCAAATCAATACCATTAAAAAGTTTCTCTTTATCACGAAAGCAACGGACAGATTAAAAACCACGTGTACTTAGCAGCATTCGCCGCGAAACAGCTGCTGTCACCTGTTCTCCTTTCTCTCAACAACATCTGGAACACATAGAACCCGATAGTGAATACTATCCAAACTCACTAAAAACATAGGATCTGAAACAAGAGGGTGTAACGCGACATGAGTCAACTAATTGCGAGGAAAGGTTTACGATCTCTGCTCGTCCGCGGCAGAGTAAACCGTAACATGTTCGTTCATGACTGGTGCGGCGGTTTTGTCGGTTTCAATATCCGTTCTGAGCATGGTGTGCATTTGTAGATTTATGTACATATTATGATATACTCGGTGATATAGATTATGATTTATGTAAATCTTGAGCAGTATCCTTGCTTGGGAGTTTCAACCTGGAGTGGAGGAGGATGTGTTCTGCGTCGGGGACAGAGAAGAAAAATGAGAAGCCTAAGATCGACACGGTGAAGAAAAATCAAAACGGCGGTGGATCTGTGGCGGTTCCGAGTTATTGGGGGATAGAGACGGCCAAGATGAAGATTGCTCGAAAGGATGGGTCCAAATGGCCCTGGAACAGTTTTATGGTATGTTTAATTATGGTCTCTCACGAAATGGCCGAATTGCGTTTAAAATCTCTGCTCCTCATACATTTAACCAATCAAAAATAATAATAAGATCATTAAATAGAAAATAGAAAATAGAAAATGCGTTTTTAGTAAGATTATTTGTATAATCAATTTTTCACGTGTTGATTATATATATCGAGTTTCGTAGCTAGACGTATTAGGCATCTACAATAATGCGTATGTTGAACAGCCATGGGAAACACATCAAGCAGACTTGTCTATCGATGTCAAGAAGCACCACGTTCCGAAGAATATAGCCGACAAAGTCGCTTACGTGATAGTCAAGCTCCTCCGTATCCCCACCGACATATTCTTCCAGGCATGATCCTTCGCATAACATAAGATTCATGTATACGTTTTTGTTTAGATCATTTCACGTTCAAAACTCTTCTTACAAAACGTTACTACATTTGTCCTTAGAGACGTTACGGATGCAGAGCAATGATGCTAGAGACAGTAGCGGCAGTACCAGGGATGGTCGGAGGAATGCTCCTCCACCTAAAATCAATCCGAAGATTCGAACACAGCGGAGGTTGGATCAAGGCGTTACTAGAAGAAGCGGAGAACGAGAGGATGCATCTGATGACGATGATGGAGCTAGTCCAACCCAAATGGCACGAGCGTCTTCTCGTGATACTCGTCCAAGGCGTTTTCTTCAGCTCTTTCTTCACTTGCTACGTGGTTTCGCCGCGGTTGGCTCATCGTATCGTTGGGTATTTGGAGGAAGAAGCTATACATTCTTACACGGAGTTTCTTAAGGATATCGACGACGGGAAGATCGAGAACGTTAAGGCGCCGGCGATAGCGATTGATTATTGGAGGTTGCCGGAAGATGCTACGTTGAAAGATGTTGTCACTGTGATTCGTGCTGATGAAGCTCATCATCGAGATGTTAACCATTTTGCTTCCGTAAGTGTAGACACACACGTACAAACCATTGTTCAGATTTATCTTAAAAAGTATATTGATTAGTATTTTACTATTTGGTAGTATGTGATTTTTTAGTTAGTGTTGTGTATGTGAGGTGTTAATATTGCATGTTGAGTTCTTATTTTTGCAGGACATTCGTAATCAAGGAAAGGAATTGCGAGAAGCAGCAGCTCCAATTGGTTATCATTAGCGAAGACTTATTGTATTACATACTCTAGTTTTTAAAATCCTTTTTGAGAATGATGAATGTACCAAGCATGATCTTGGTTAGCATAATGAAACTAGAATTGTTGAAGCCGTATCGTTGGATACTTGTACAACTGAAAACTCGGGTTTGAAATTATAGAGAATATTATTTTGTTAGATTTTAACTTATTTTTCTAAATAATGTAAACAAAATAGTTAGACGCTAATTTTTATTCTATGACGATTTAATATGACTAACCGATTAAAACGTGATCTCGTGATGTGGATTCCGTCTTGTAATTTAGTGAAGAAGGCACAACCGGTGTAAATTTAGCTCTAACTCTGTCGGGATGTAGCAAACGAAAGGCATGGATACGTCCAAGAAGTTTCATTTTGCGCAATATGAAGTAATGCATAATAAACATACACCCCATAGCGCAAATGCTTTTCCGGACTACAACTTCTACATAGATCCCAAACTAACAGTGTAATATAACGTAGACTCGGTGTTTTAGAGGGTAATATAACGCAGATTCGGTGTTTAGAGGTTTGCACTAGTTTAGTCCGACGATGCATAAACCCAGCATAATTCATGGCTGCCTTGGTCTCTAACAGGGCCGAGTTGTTGGAACCAATGAGTAGTTAGCATTTCCCTAGTTATCAATGTATCGCTTCTCCAGTTAAATTATTTCTCACAAAAGATGGCTGTCACATTAGCATTTGATGAAATTATGCAAGCTCTATAACCATCATTATATCCAAAACAAGATCAAAATTGGTTGGCTACTTGTGGACTGATGAAGTTTGCAACAGATTCAAGAGTTACATCACACAATCTAGTGAGTAAAAGTTTTTGAGACAAATTCTCTGGAAGGGTGTAAAGTAAGCGAGTATTTAAGTTCCTTTGGTACTCCATCTCAAGAACTTTGACCACAAACTTTTATTTAGATAGATCCTTTAGTCTATATAATGAATCATATTTAGTCTGAGAATACATAGAATCAAAATCTTATTAATCAATTCATAAATTGAATACAAACTTAAGCCTAGATGCCTATATATAATAAAATCATAAAATAATAAAATAAAATAAAAATAATTATCTAGTTAAATAATAAATATTTGAAAATATCTCAAATATTTATCTGCATTATTCTCTCCGGGTTAGACTTCAACCCAAAACTTTCAAAACTTGAAATCTCCACATGAAATTTCTTTTGCGACTCTTCCAAACATAATATTCTTCAAATAAAAGACATAATTCATTGCCACAATCATCTTAATCTTCAAATCCACCATAGTATAACACATCGCAAGGAATTGAAAATTTGTCTTCACATGCTCATTAATATAAGAAGATGAAACCTCAATCAGTATTAATGAGAAATTATTGGACTTCGTCTCTTAATATCACAGTTTGACTCTGATTCACGATCACATCCTTTAATAATTGATCACTGATGAAGTTTATGTTATTTTTCTTGTAGATATCCTAAACGAGATCACCAGTTATTTCTCTATAAACCGTTTTTTTCACTCTTAAGCGAACAAATTGCCCGTAATTTCAGAATTGAGTTTTGATTAAGAAATCACTTAGTTCTGAAGCATAAACTACGATAACACAACGAATTTTATTTAATTTGGAAATTTCTAGGATCAAAATCTTCTTAAATTCATTAAGATAACCACTGATCTACCGAAAACAAAGAACAAAGAGAAAACTCTCAATTTTATTAATCAATTTATCAACTGAATACAAATTTAAACTTAGATGCATAAAACCTTAAAATAACAAAGATAATTATCAAATTAACTAATAAAATAAGCAATAAGTATTTAAAAATTTCTCAGATATTTATCTACATCAGAAAAAAATTTCATCTACTACAGCTCCTCTATCTGCTTGTGCATTTCTCAGCTCTTTAATTCTTCCACAAAAGAAGCTTAATCTCTTCAAAAGACGACTTAAAAGCCCATGAATCTTAGATTTCTCATTGCCTATTTCAGTTTCTGCTCTTACCTCCTTAGCAGATTCACTAGAGGTGGAAGCTAGCTGATTGTCTTGTGATTCAGATTCCTTTTTGGCATCTTCAACATTCTGTTTCACCTTCTGAGGCATCTTTTCCACAACTACAACTTTGTTGTTATCCGTTCCTGGGTACACGCATGAACAAGAAACACACCTTCTCTCCCTTTGGAACAACCTGTAAGATCTCCGGCATAGACAACAGAAACCTAGAAAACCTCTTATTATGTCCATAAAAGTCTTCACCCAGCGGTACATTTCTCTTCTTCAGCTGCTCACGCAGTTCTGTAATGGCTACTCCTTTAGGATACAAAACTCAACACAAAACCAATCTCCTTAACAACTTCTTTAGCGACAGTATATCTAAATAAACAAGAGTCCTGCAACTCTTCTATCCTCACAAGCCTCTTCCTTGGTGAATGTTGCAAATGGAGTTTTATAGCGACCATACCAAGAGTTGTAAGGACCATCATGTGGCTGGTTAATTAATTATTATGATTATGTTTTTAATGTGTAAAACAACAACTTGATAATGTAGCTGAAACAGAGGCACTTCAGAACATTTGCTAACATGATCATGACTAAACCTGATTCCAGCTTGACCATGACTCAAAACCACCTCATATCTTTGCTCGTCTACTTCGTACACAGTTGTATCTTTATAGAACGTCGGAAATGTAGTTTCCACTCCTTCCCCTGAAACACCAACCAAAAAGACTTACAATTAGAACGTAACTAGTTCCCGCATAGTTCAATTAACCAAAGAAGCACAAACCATGGCAGAGAGGAGAGAACACAGTACATAGTAAAGGCCAGAGACTTTTTCACCGTGGGTGACTAGAAGCAAGTTCGTTCTTGGTCTATCAAAACATGTTTGCTTTGTATTGGTTATGTTTCATCTTCATGCATGGGAACTAGTACTGTGTGTTTGTTTCCTGATATCTTTTCACTATAGTGATATCTTTCCTTTTAGTTGTCTATGTACCATGATTATTATGTTGCAATTTTTAATAGGCTGTGGTCAAGTTGAATGTTCTTTGTCTTTAGTTCCATAGGATGCTGATCTTATTATTACATGGCTTGTCTGGGAAGATGACACAACTATGTAGATGATAGATGCTGGTCATAACAATCTGTGTTCGTAGTCTTCCCCTACATATATGTGCGAAAACTAACTACTGTTTTTGAAACAACCTTAATCATATATGGATACAGAAGAGAAATTCTCTATTTTATTCAAAGATTAAATCACAAAGAACTCACTTATAACATAATCTTGATTAACAAAAATTTTAGCTTGTACGAGTATATGATACAGAAGATTACAAGTGAAAGAAACGCATGAGATCAATCAATCAATCATTAACACCGCTTTTTCACAGTCGGTCTTTCCCACCGAGCGTTTGGATGATAGCTTCCAAGAGCTTGATCTCGTTATCGCGTTTGGATATCTGCTCTTGCATCCCTCGTAGCTCTTCCATATGCAGCTTGAAAACCTCTGAAACAAACAAACAAACAAACAATCTCGTTTTCATCAAAAATACCAAAAAAACCCAAAGAAGAACGTTGATCATATTAAAAACAAACGTACTCGTGGTATTTTCAAGCTCTTTAGTGACCTCAAGAGCACGTGTTTCAGCAGCTTTTTGAGAAGATTCAGCATGACGTTTCACTGAACGAGCATGAGCAGCAGCTGTAATAGCAGCATCTAGTTCTCTTTCTAGCGTTTGTACCCTTTGCTCAAGAACCTAAAACAAACAAAACAATGACAAAGAGTACACACATTGTAAACATTATTGAACTTGGACACGTGTCATGATCATATTCATCACCAATAGATCGTAAAAAAAATCAAAATCCACAAGCTCATTTGTAAATCCCTAATCCAACTTAGTTACAAAGGGGAGGATCTGGTTTTAATCAACAAGATCGGAACGATCGAATCCATAGATCAACAACTAGATAAACTACAAGTCGATCGTTTATTATCGCTGACCTTGATGGTTCGGGCTTGTTCGGAGACGAGAGAGGCTCTGGAGAAAGTGTCTTCTTCAACGAAGACGGCTTTCTTGAGGAGAAGCTTCTGGAGAGAATCGAGATTAGATGCCATCTCCGTTATGTTCTCTAACGATCCCTTCCATCTATCCTCGCTCCCTCCCATCTGCTCCTCCATCGGAAGAAGATCTCTAACTCCTCCCCGGAGAATCCAACTTGACTCGAAGAAGACGATCGATCACAAAAAAGAAAGAAGAAGATTATTTGGGCTTTCTATTACGGCCCATATAAGCTATAATTCAAGCCCATTTATCTTTTATATAAATTTCATCACTCATCGTATGGAAATTAGGTTTTTTTTTAGCAGAGTCGATTTCACGTTAGCTTCTTGAGCACCCCCGCCGCAACATTCAACAGGTTAGTTCATCGTCGTGTTCCCTTGTGGTTTTGTATATTGTTGTTTGTACTCGCTGCTTAGTGATCTATCGTACTAGTAGAAGATTTTGTTTGACTTGGTGAAATGATAATGGAGCAATAACAATATAGTTAATGATTATTGTTGTGTTGACACGAAAAATAGACTGTTAGATGTATGACTCGAATATCTTGAGTTGGTTTCAGTTTGTTACAACATATTCTGCTTTAGTTCATTACTTTTGATTCCATCTGCTGGTTGATATGAGGATCTTTAATATGCCATGTTTTTTTTTGTGTGTGATTGGCAGAATGGATTCTCAGATCAAACACGCGGTGGTTGTGAAAGTGATGGGGAGAACAGGTTCGCGTGGTCAGGTGACTCAAGTAAGAGTGAAGTTCACTGATTCAGACCGTTTCATCATGAGGAATGTGAAAGGACCGGTGAGGGAAGGAGATATCCTCACTCTCCTTGAGTCCGAGAGAGAAGCCAGAAGACTCCGTTGATTCCATATGCCACATCATCATTCTCTTTGGCAAAAGTCTCCTCCCAAATTTTTACATTTTGATGGTCATTTAGCTTTTGTTTTTGTCTTAAGAATCTGCTCTGTTTGAATTGCTTGATGAGTATTGGATGTTAACAATGTTTGACTCTGGAAATGAGTTTTTGAAGATTTTGAACATATGTGCCCATGCAACTGTTACATCTTCATTTCTAAAGTTCTCTTTCAGTGTTACATCTTCATTTTGATTGTCATTTAGCTTTAATATGCTCTGTTTTATTACTTGAGTCTCTGTTGTTAAGACAATGCTTTGAATCTAGAAATGAATTTTTGAAGATGAGACATATGTGCCACTATCGTCATAACGCGTACAATATATTCGATGACCATAACGAATGTTTAATAATCGTATAAAAGTTACAGTTCGTAGTGATTATAATTTACCAATTTAACCTCCTCTCCGCGTTTCTTCTTCCTTTTCTAACTCTAATCCTAATCCAAATCATCTCTGTCTTTTATCTGTCTCCCACACGATCGTCCCTTTATAAAATTCAATTCCTTAAGATCTCTTTTGACAACAATATAGAGAGAGACAGAGCCAATAAACAAATATTTCCTCTTCTTCCTTCTCCTGGTTAGTCGATTCTCGATCTCGCTTTAAAAAAATATTCATAGGTTTCGTTCCTTCTTCGATTCGTTATGTCATTTTACAATCTCGCAACGAAGAAATTCTTGTTAGTTATCGCTTGTGTTTAGTTCCGGTTTGAAATTTTATTTCCGATTCGCCATTTTTTTTTTTGATCTGATCTCGCATTGGCCTTGTGTTTAGCTGAAAAATCTTGGTTAGTACAAATCGTTATCTACTTTGGCATTGTGGAGATCTGACTCATAGGTTTGGTACTTTGGTTTTGATATTTAATCTGGATATTGATTTAGATTAGACCGTAGATTAATTACGAAGCATATCTATCATTTGATGAAACGATCTTCACTTTGCTCTTCAACTTCAATTAATTATTAGCTAACTGTGTGTATTTTTTTTTTTAGTTTTGAATAATCTTTGTGTATTATTACACTAGTGCAGGTTTTGGTGACGTTGCGACAGCACAATGTCTAGCGCAGAGGATTTGAAAGAGCAAGGAAACGTCACTAATGAGGCAGAGAAGTCCATGCCATCATCACACCAGGAGGTTTATATATATAACTCTCACACACTAGAGATTACGGATAAAATGCCATGATCTAACTCTTTCTTTGATTGAATTGTGCAGGAGGCTGCAGTAAAGAAGAAGTACGGAGGGCTCATGCCAAAGAAACCACCACTCATTTCCAAGGTAGGTTCACTTTGTTTACGTCTAAAGAGATATTCTGAGGTGTGGTTCTGAGGAGTGTTGTTTTTTTACTCCTATCAGGATCATGAGCGTGCATACTTTGACTCAGCTGATTGGGCTCTTGGAAAGGTAAATTGTTAAGACTTCGATATTTCCACTGAGTGTTGTTTGTTTATCATCAATGATAAGCTATTTATAATGTTTCCCACTTTTACTTTCTTGTAAACAGCAAGGTGTTGCGAAGCCAAAGGGACCTCCTGAAGCTCTTCGTCCCAAATTACAAGTAAGAGAGCTTGAAACCACGTTTCAGCTGTTTTTCTTCCTTTCTGTGGTTTGTTTCCAATCCTAAGATCTTGTCCCCTACTTTTTGCAGCCAACCCAGCAGCAGACGCGTTACAGGAAGTCTCCATGTGCTCCATCCGATGGTGGTGAAGGTAAACCTTTTACATCTTATCATCTCCCATATCCAAAGCAATGTAAAGACTTACTGATCAATCTCTTTGCTCTGATATCATTAGGAGCTGCTCAGACCGAGGGAGTTACTGGCAACGAGGAGTAGAGACAGAGAGAGGGAGAGAGAGAGAAATGAAAACTCTTTGTGTAACAACTTTGTCATAATCATATCTTTTGTCTGTTCATTTGAAACCTAGCGAGGTGGTTTTCATTACATCTTAAACTTGATCGTATAGCGTACACTATCAGTCTTATCATTTGCCTAAAGAGAGTTGAATTAGGAACATTACAAGTATCATTAGTCATTGCATTTTCTCACAACTCTTTCCCTAACCAAACGCAAAGCAATCCTCAAA
The DNA here is from genome assembly GCA_026261945.1 of Hirschfeldia incana. Classification (NCBI taxonomy): domain Eukaryota; kingdom Viridiplantae; phylum Streptophyta; class Magnoliopsida; order Brassicales; family Brassicaceae; genus Hirschfeldia; species Hirschfeldia incana. The sequence continues at coordinate 1,287,198 of JABCMI010000053.1, read as the reverse complement.
AATCATGAAAACCACTCAAGCAATGATCATACAACAAGGATTCTACATTCATCTCATATTCAACAACACACATAAACCTTCACAAACCCCAAAAGAAAAGATCCACTCAACTCACTTAGATGACAAAAGAATCTCAGGTTTCTTCGACTTGCTCGGAGTGTTAACATTCGACGACGACCCATCAACAACAACACTCTCAGCAGACGCAGCCTTCGCAGCGCTCCGCGCGCTCGCATCAAGATTAACCAAACTCCTCGTAGCTAAAATCGCCTGCGGGTTCAAATCATGAGAAGCTCTCGCGTACAACGACCTCACCGCATTAGAAGCCGCATCCTTAACATCCTCACTATTCAACGGACTAAGCAAGCAATGTCCCAAGATCCTTAACGTCGGTTGAAGAATCTCCCACGGAAGTGGAATCCTCACACCTCCTCCGTTAGAGCTAACAACCTCCTCCTCCTCCTCCTCGATCTCGGCTTCGATCTCACTGCTTCCATTTAATGAATCAACAAATCCATTAGTCAACGCCAAGACTTTACCTCCATCCCCATCAATCTTCCCTTTACAATCACAATCTTGACCAGCCCAAGCCGCCGCGAAGCCGCAGAACTCAAGCTTAGACCAAGCAGGCATCTGAGAGATCTCCTTGAAGTAACACTGCATCCCAACCCCAACGATCCCGGCTCGCTTCGTCGACTTCACCGCGACCTGAGGCTCCAGCTGCGGAGACAACACTCCCACGGAAGCCTCTGCGACGTGGCGGCTCGATCCGTTGTTACGCGGCGCGTGGTAGAGAGACGGCTGGGAGAGATCGGGGACGTGGACGAGGACGGCTTTCCCGGCGCGGGATTTGACCTCGGCGGCGTGGATCGCGAGGAGGACGGCCTCGAATCCGGAGAGGGAAGGGAGGGAGGCGGAGTCCGAGGAGTGGATTCGGGATAGGTAGGTTCCGGCGAGTAGAGGGAGGAAGGAGAGGACGACGAGGCGGAGGGGTTGGTCGGAGGTGAGGTAGGTTTCGTAGAGCCACTGGCAGAGCGGGTCGGATCCGGATCCGGAGGATGGATCGCGGAGGGAGGACGAGATCGAGGAGTAAGCGGGGCGGGAGGAGAGTAGGGAGAGCGCGGGGCGATCGGAGTCGGCTAGAGAGGAGATCGGAGTTGAGGAGGAGAGGAGAGAGGAGAGGGAGAGGATGCGGGAGCGTTGCTTGGAGACTGATTCCCACCACGAGTGCATCGGATCTCGATCGGAGGCAGTTACGGTGGGGGATTTGTAAAGGTGAGGGGTTGTTGAAGTTGACGGAGATGGTGAGTTGCCGTTAGGTTTGACGGAGAAGTCCATGGGGTGTGGGTCTGAGTCGTGTGACAAAGGGAAGTTTTTTGCTGGATTATAGCGACACCGGAAATGAAGGGAGGATTTGAATAATTTTATTTGACAAAGAGGACTGGTAATCAAAATTTGTTTGTTGTGGGGTAATTTCGAGAGATTATGAAAGTCTTGGGAGAACTATTCGGCTGTATTACGTGGGTTTTACAGCTCACGGCCCAATCACGAGAATATGTTGCACGTTATGGACTTTATTTCCCACGAAAAATTTCCCAAACGCGCGGATCTTCCAGCGCAAGTTAGATCCCTTCCATTATCTAGACTAGCATACACTAAACTAAACTACAATCACAATTAAGGCTAAGTGTATTTTATCCATTAAATTTGATTTGATTCATTTTTCATTTCGATTCGATTAAAAAAATCTGGATATCTGCATGTCTCCAAATCAAAAACAAATATTAAAAATCAATATATGTTAAAAGCGAAACAAATCACAAATATTAATGAATTTGAAGGCGGACATCCCATCTGCTCCAATCTATATACAAATAGATGTATATCTATGACTAAATATAGATTTTTAAATGTATGATCTTATATAATAATTATTTTAACATATAATTTTATTAATTTTGTTTATAAATTACTTATAAATATAAGATTAAGAAAAAGTATAAAATCTTTGTAGAAAACTATTTTTTTTTCTAAAATTCATTAGTTTTAAAAATTCATAAAACATATAGTTTGAAACTGTTTTTAGTATATTTTAAGAAAAAGGCATTTGTGTAATGTTTTGTAGATTTATTTGTATTGAATAAAATTGATAAATTATCCGTAAATATCTGTGAATATTTGCATCCATCCATCAATTTTTCAGATATTCATAGTTTCTGAAATATAGCAAATAGAAAAATTAGACATGTGTGGAGTACAAATCAAATCACAAATACAAAAAAAAAATAGTACTATTCGAACTGTGCCACCCTTAATCACAATAGGACTGAAAGGAAATCTCACCTTATCCACATTACAGCCACAATCCCTTATTACATGCACGTCCACGTCATCAATCATCATCCATAATCTTCTCTAATGCTAAAATCTCTTCTTCTTCACCATCCAACCAATCAAGACCTCTGACTAGACTACTCTTGAATTTTCTGACAAAAAAAAGCAAAAGAGAAACAACAGGGTATTCTAATGGCGGCCATGAACTCGAGTGTTCTCACGTGCAGCTACGCAATCTCCGGTACTAGCTCAGCAGAGCTGAACCAGAAAGTGAGTTTAGTGAATTCATCGGTTGGGTTTGGTCAAAAGAAACAAACGCTTCCTGTGATCAAAGCAGCTCAACGAGTCGATGGTGGTGATGTTAATGGAAGAAGATCCGCAATGGTGTTCTTAGCTGCTACACTCTTCTCTTCTGCTGCTGTGTCTGCTTCTGCTAATGCTAGCGTCTTCGATGAATACCTCGAGAAAAGCAAAGCCAACAAAGTAATAAGTCTTGAAAATGTTATTAATCTCCTTGTTGGCATCTCTAAAGAAAGCTTGCATAACAAGTAATTGCTATTTTTTTTAATTACAGGAACTTAATGATAAGAAGAGATTGGCAACAAGTGGAGCAAACTTTGCGAGAGCATTCACTGTCCAATTCGGAAGCTGCAAGTTCCCTGAGAATTTCACTGGTTGCCAAGATCTTGCCAAGCAAAAGGTTCTTTCCTAAAAGTCAACCCTTTTTTTTTCTTTCTTTGGGAGATCGGTAGATGAAGACATTATCATGTTCTTAATGTTTCTTGTAATTGCAGAAAGTACCATTTATCTCAGAAGATTTGGCTTTGGAATGCGAAGGCAAAGACAAGTACAAGTGTGGTTCCAATGTTTTCTGGAAATGGTGAAAACATGTTTTGTTTGTCTTTTCTTTATCCATTCTTGTATAAACTCAACAATGTATCTACCTATCTCTTTCTCACTGTCTTGATTCATCAAAGTTCTCATATCCATTTGAATCTATCAAGTCTACCCTCTATTGAGAGAAACATTATTGCACACACAAATAAAAGAAACTGAAGAAACTCTCAGTGTATAATGAAACATTATTCCTTGGTGGTGGTGGAAACAGAGAGTTACAAAGAAACGAAACAAGAAAGAATCAGAGAGATGAATCTGCTATCTCTTGCTCAGCAATGGAGTCACGAACTGCTTTCAAAAGCAGAGGCATTATCTTCTCATTGGCAACTATAATCCCTGTGTCCAAATCAAGATACTTCCCTTTTGAGAAATCCAATTCCTTTCCACCTGCATCCGTCACGATCCCACCAGCCTCTGCGTCCCATAAACAAAACCAAATATTGCATTCACATTCACATATATTTTGGTATATTGTAATGTTTTTATTATGTTACCTGTAACAACTATAGCACCAGCTACATGGTCCCAAATCTTCTCGCGGTATCCTTTATGAGGGAACCTCAAGTATATAGCTCCATCTCCTCGAGATAAAGCTCCATACTTTGCTTGGCTATCTATCCTGACAGGTGGCGCTTTCACACCAAGTTTCTGTATATACCAAAGAGAGAACATAGCTCAAATGCAATGTTTTAAAAAACGGTCTAGGTAGGTGCCCTACCGACTAAACAATAATCTTCTATAAAATGCCTAGTTACCGCCTAACGATTTCTTGAACATTAATCAATGGTTGCAGAATCAATCACATGGGGGGAGACAAAGAGAGAAGCAACTTACATTGGCAATGGAGCTGGATAAATCATGAAGAGAGTGAGCTCCTTCAAATGATTCAAAGAAGGATGCGTCTTCAGGATTCTCAACGCTAGAGACATGTACTCTGACTGGATCAGATTTCGAATCCAAGGGCTGCATGTATGTCCCTGAACCGAGAGTAGCATAGAAGAGACATCCTTTTTCCTCAGAAGAAGAAGAAGAGTTCTTGTTTCCTGCTATGGAAGCTAATGGCAAGTTTGGACAAGCAAGCACACCTAACACTACTTTCCCATCCTCAAGCAATCCCAATGCTACAGCATACTGATCTCCCCTCAAAAATCTACAATCCACCAAACAAAGTTCAGTGTTCAGAAACACACAACACTATTCTCAAGGATAAGTTATGAAGCTTTTACCCTTTGGTGCCATCAATAGGATCCAAGACCCAATGTCTACCATTTGGACCACCTTCAGATGTGCCACAGTCAATGGCTCTCAGAATATCATCTGTTGATAAAGCAGAGTCAATGGGTTTGTGTAGATCTTCATTAGCCAAAGTGTCGTTGACTAGTTTTGTGATGCGCTCAAGAATATCCTGAGAACCCTCCTTGCGTAGATCAGCTGAGTCCTATATACAGACAATATGACCGAGTCTTAAAACATGAAACACTAAAAAGATAAGTAATGTGAGAGAGACATGTACATAAAGTGTTTATTTCACCTCTTCAGCCACCAATGAAAAGGTTTCAGAGCTGAGTTCCCTTTGTAAGAGTAGACTAACAACTGCTTGTGAACCTGACAGATAACAACAAAGACAATTACTTAGTTATTGGCTATGTAAATACATTTCAATCTCAGGTAAGATTCAAACTAACCATAATCAGCGACGGTCACTGGACTTTTATCAGATTTCGACTGAACATCAGACTGCAACAAAGCCTTTTGAACTTTCTGAATCAACCAGACAACAGAAAAAAAAAGATGATTATCATCCATACCAAGGTGAAATATAACTAGAGTCTATTCCCCTATTACATATTCAAGATGGGTTTTGTAAAAGAATCAAAATTTAGAGTTTTTGAGACAAGAGGAGAATGCACCAAAACCTGACAGAGACGAGCTGCGAGTGAAGCAGCTTTCTTAGCAGCATCGAGCTCTTTCTCGTACGCCATCGATGAAACTATAATCTGAGAGTAACAGATGAAAGGAGACGGCTTACTTTCCGGATACAGACACGATACGGTTCGATGAACCTCTTGATCTCGAAATCGATACAGATGTTTGAAACGGTACCTTCCTTCGCTGTCCGAACGCAATTTATTAGTTTTCTGATTGTCAAGACAATTATTATAACTTTTCCAAATTTCCGTATGCACCCAACTTATTTATTCTCTTGAATTAAACCCTATATTTTAGTTTCTGTTGATAAAAGCCAGAATTGGCTGCTGTTATTTAGGACTAAATTTAAAAGAACAAAAAAAAAAGGTTGAAGATCAAAAGTTTTAAAATTCATAGATTGGTAGTTGAGTTCGGGGCTAATGGATATCGCGCGCACGTGGATGTGGTGCCTGAAATATAGTGAAATTATAGGTGGTGAAGATTACAAAGGCCTTGTTTTTGATTAATGAAGCCCAAGAAAATGATCTCTAAGATTTATACAAAATCTGGTCTATTAAGAGTTTTATATGTTTAAGAATCAAAAGCCTAAATCATATAATCTCAGAGACACCAAATGAGTATCTCCAAGTCAATTTCCAACTGAACTACTGGTAAAGCAGAGCCGGAGCCCAAAGGAAACACCCAAACATTTATCTTTGAGGATCTACATTTTATTTAACCTTTCTCATACTAATTTTTCTGTTGTTAATATCGATATGTAATAAATTTGTACCTTTTTTTATAATTACAATATTTTTAAGAACTATAGCAGTATGGAACTCTTATATTTTAATTAAAAAATTTGTATTAACAACTAATTTCATGAATTCATCTTCACCAATCACTAATTTCGAGATCAATTAGTTTGTAAGATTTTAGTATGTTATGTGTATATTAGGACTGGGACGGTTCCAAATATCAGGAAAATTTGAGATATCCGGATCCGAATTCAGATTCGTCGGATCCACTGATTTAGTATTCGAATTCGGATTCGAGACTTTGGATATTCGGATTTCGAATATCCGTCTATATATTATACTATCCGCGGATATCCGGATTCGGATTCGTAAAAATAATTAAAAATAAAAATTAATATTTTAAAAAAATAAAAAATTCTAAAATACTATATAAATTAAATACTTTACACAAGATTTATAAATATAAATATAAATATAATATTTAAAAATGAAAATATAATATTATAAAACTAATTATATGAACAAATATTAATATATCAAATATAATAATTAAAAAATTATTATATTTTAAAAATACGGATCCGGATTCAGATTCGCTTTTGATGGATCCTTCTTTTTACTATCCGGATTCGGATTCGGACGCCCCAGAGATCCTAATTTCGGAGCGGATCTCAGATCGAATTCGGATCTCGGATATTAAGTCCCAGACCTAATATATATTAGATTAAAACATTAAAATAAATATTATTAAATTTTATCTAGTGCATTTAAAATGTTGGATCAATACTGCTGGCTAAACGATAAATATTATCTTTGAATCTCAAACCTCAAAGAGAACACAATCCTTACTCAGTAAAATGAATATTATAACAAAACACTACATAAGTCGTCTACATTTTCTTTGAAGGTTAAACATTTAATTACTTATTTCAAACATCAGATTAGACAATTGATATCAAAACATGTGCGTAGGAAAATATGTAATATTTAAAAAATTTCAAGCATTTCCAAAAATTTAGTATTGTAAACATTTTTTTTCTTTTGTTGAAAAATAAATTTAACATTACAACAAAAAAATATGTAATATTAATTATTGAAGAAATACCTAATTTATTATTAATTTAGGTGATAAAGCCTGCCATATATTTTAAAATATATTTGATAACGTGGCAGTTATATTAATTCAAAGGATAAGATTGTTGTATTGAAATGAATAAAAAGAGAATTAATATCCACTAATAGCGATAAGAAAATCTTTGGCTACAATATTTTAATCCTAAAATGTGATAAGATAAGACTGATCTATTATAATGAGTAAGAATATATATTATCTTCTATATAAGATAATAAAATATTTGGTTACAATGTTTTCAACCATAAAATGTGATTTTCTATGTTTGGAGTTAAAATACATTTCATAGTTTTCTTCTATCTCTATATATAGTGGCTTTATTTTCTCTAGTCTCTCAATCTATTTACCCCTATATAACTAGAATATTTCAATTGTCTCTCCTCAGACAGATCATCTTACCACATCCCGTATCTCGCTCTGGCCCTCGCTTGGGTTACTGTTAGTGTTTCATCAATTAATGGCCGAGATTTGTGTACAAGCCCAAGCGAGTGAAAGGTCGAGACGTGGGATTATGGTAAATATGCACATATTTTTTTTGTTCGTCCTCTTTCTACTAAGTTCTTAATTGTATATAGTCAACTTATCTACCTCTAAATCAATTGTTTATTTTCTGCACTTCTGCTTCTATTGTCTGGTGACCATGTGTAGAAGCTTCACTGATTGAAACTCATTCACACAATCTCAAGCGGGTGAGAACTAGAGCATTGATATGGTCGAATATGCACATGCTCTTCTTGTTTGATATTATGTAGCGGATCCCTTTATTATTTGCTGTGAAAAAGAATTAGCAAATACGTAGATATTGTTCAAGTACCAATATCTATTTTGCTAATAGGAATAAGTTGTTATAAAGCACTAGTTCCCGAGGTTCTAAGTATTGTAGATAATTTAATAGGAATTGTTCTTAGCAATCTGGTAACATTAAACTGTGAGAGTTTTCAACCAATATTTCATTTGTCTGTAAGCTGAATATTGTAAATGGCTTTCCTAGGATGTATATTCACAATGTTGTTAACCGATGATGGTTCTTAATACAGCTACTACATATATCGCAAAGCCGATCTAACGTTCAATTTTAACTGAAACTTCAATAGCAAAAGAAACCAGTAGTTGAAACAGCAAAAAAAAATTAGAAGCCCCAAAGCTCTGAGTTATTGCTTGGCTGTGGCCATGTCCTTATGTGCTTTTCATTCTCCGATAAAATTAATATGGGACAATATAAGAACAATAATAAATCACACAAAAAAGTTGGATCAAAATCAATTATATTGGTGAAAAGACAAACACATCTTCACGAAAAGAGCCTTTGCATTCTTGACACTTGGTCTACAGCCTCCCAAAGAGTTCTCCTAGGTCCGACACTAAAGTTTACACAAAAGTTCTTTCAGAAAAGTTATTGAGGGATTCAAAAAAAAAGTCTATAGAAAATGGTAGCTTACCCATAGACACATTTTTGCAGTATAACTCGACTTCTCTTCCCTTGAAACGCGCACACAGAATTCCATTGCTGGTTGGAGTTGAAAGCACCCACATGTTGAATCAGATAGGCTAAAATTATAGGAACAAAAGAATCAAACAATGTGAAACTTTGAAAACATAAAGTCCAGTAGATCTTGCAAGATCCTATGTACTTGAAAAAGAGCATGAACAAATACATAGGAAAGTAACCGCAAAATACCTGATCAAACCTTTGCAGCCAACACAGCTTAGATGTTTGAAGGAGTAGTGACTGATATTAACCTCGTGCATGTGACTTCCATAAAGCAGTTCCTTTCTGCCATTCTTTAAGACTGGCTCAACTGATCACCTTTCTAATCTGATTTTCCATGTAGTAATTTTGGTCTATATGGATGTTATTCTCAAGCACGTAGATCGGATCTCAGGCCATTAAGAAGCACTGTACAAGAGAAATGATTTGTGCATATTATGAAGAAGATAAAGTAACATTGATGATATGGAAGCTATACCTTGGCACCTCTAATTAGTAGATTGTATAATAACATCAGGTATCATGGCAACATACACATCATGAATTTTTTTTGTTCCTTATCAGATCTGGTTTTGTTGAGTTCATGAGTTGAGATGGCAATTAACAAATGACTTGCTGCTAAAGCCATAAATTTTATTAATGTTTATCCAAATTGTGTTAACTGGATTTTATCTTTTAATTTCAAACCCAGAAGAGAAGGCAATCAATCAGTAAAATACATGTCAGAAACTTTTATATTAATTTTCTTTGAAATTTGACATTTAGTTGTGTATTTTAAAGTAGACACCCATATCAAAACATGTTGCACGAAAATATGTTTGAATCAATTAGTTATCGAAGAAAAAACTAATTTATTCGTAACTAAGGTGATAAATCCATATATTTTTAGATATAGTAGTTGATGTGGCACTCATATTAGTTCAAGGGATAAAATTGTTGTATTCTACTGAGTAAGAGGAGATATCTTCTAATTAAGATAAGAAAATCTGGTAAAAAAGATGAAAATCTTTGGTTACGATGTCTCAACCCTAGAATGTGATAAGATTATTGGATTCTACTGAGTAAGAAGATAATATCTTCGAATCAAGATAAGAAAATCTTTGGCTACAATATTTTAATCCTAAAATGTGATAAGATAAGACTGGTATATTCTAACGAGTAAGAATATATATTATCTTCTATATAAGATAAGAAAATCTTTGGTTACTAAGTTTTCTCAACCCTAAAATTTGATTTTCTATTTTTGGAGTTAAAATACATTTCAAAGCATTCTTGTATCTCTTTGTATAGTGGCTTCATTTTCTCTAGTCTCTCAATCTACTTACCCCTATATAACTAGAATACTTCAATTGTCTCTCCTCAGACAGAACATCTTACCACATCCCATATCTCGCCATGGCCCTCTTGGGCTAATGTTAGTGTTTCATCAATTAATGGTTGAGACTTGTGTACAAGCACAAGCGAGTGAAAGGTCGAGACGTGGGATTATGGTAAATACGCACATATTGTTTTTGTTCGTTCTCTTTCTATTAAGTTCTTAATTGTATATAGCCAAGTTATCTACCTCTAAATCAATTGTTTATTTTCTGCACTTCTGCTTTCATTGTCTGGTGACCATGTGTAGAGGCTTCAGTGATTGAAACTCATTCACACCGTCTCAAGCGGGTGAGAACTAGAGCATTGATATGGTCGAATATGCACATGCTATTCTTGTTTGATATTATGTAGTGGATCCCTTTATTATTTGCTGTTCAATATAATTAGCAAATACATACATATACACACTTTGTTCAAGTACCAATATCTATTTTGCTAATAGGAACACAAGTTGTTATAAAGCACTAGTTCCCGAAGTTTTAAGTATTGTAGATAATTTAATAAGAATTGTTCTTAACAATATGATAACATTAAACTGTGAGAGTTTCCAACCAATATTTCATTTGTCTGTAAGCCGAATATTGTATATGGCTTTCCTAGGATGTATATTTTATGATGTTGTTAACCGATGATGGTTCTTAATACAGCTACTACATATATCGTAAAGCCGATCTAACGTTCAATTTTAACTGAAACTTCAATAGAAAAAGAAACCAGTAGTTGAAACAGCAAAAAAAAATTAGAAGCTCCAAAGCTCGAGTTATTGCTTGGCTGTGGCCATGTACTTATGTGCTTCTCATTCTCCGATAAAATTAATATGGGACAATCTCGGCTGTTAAGACCAATAATAAATCGCACAAAAAAAATAAGTTGGATCAGAATCAATTATATTGGTGAAAAGACAAACACATCTTCACGAAAAGAGCCTTTGCATTCTTGACACTTGGTCTACAGCCTCCCAAAGAGTTCTCCTAGGTCCGACACTAAAGTTTACACAAAAGTTCTTTCAGAAACGTTAGTGAGGGATTCAAAAAAAATCTATAGAAAATGGTAGCTTACCCATAGACACATTTTTACAGTATAACTCGACTTCTCTTCCCTTGAAACACGCACACAGAGTTCCATTGATGGTTGGAGTTTAAAGCACCCACATGTTGAATCAAATAAGCTAAAATTATAGGAACAAAATAATCAAACAATATGAAACTTTGAAAACATAAAGTCCAGTAGAACTTGCAAGATCCTATGTACTTGAAAAAGAGCATGAACAAATACATAGGAAAGTAACCGCAAAATACCTGATCAAACCTTTGCAGCCAACACAGCTTAGATGTTTGAAGGAGTAGTGACTGATATTAACCTCGTGCATGTGACTTCCATAGAGCAGTTCTTTTCTGCCATTCTTTAAGACTGGCTCAACTGATCACCTTTCTAATCTGATTTTCCATGTAGTAATTTTGGTTTTTATGGATGTTATTCTCAAGCACGTAGATCGGATCTCTGGCCATTAAGAAGCATTGTACAAGAGAAATGATGTATGCATATTATGAAGAAGATAAAGTAACTTTGATGATATGGAAGCTATACCTTGGCACCTCTAATTAGTAGATTGTATAATAACATCAGGTACCATCATGGCAACATACACATCATGAATTTTTTTTTGTTCCTTATCAGATCTGGTTTTGTTGAGTTCATGAGTTGAGATGACAATTAACAAATGACTTGCTGCTAAAGCCATAAATTTTATTGATGTTTATCCAAAGTGTGTTAACTAGATTTTATCTTTTAATTTCAAACCCAGAAGAGAAGGCAATCAATCATCAAAATACATGTCAGAAATTTTATATTATTTTTTTTAAAAAAATTTAACATTTCGTTGTGTATTTTAAAGTAGACACCCATACCAAAACATGTTGCACGAAAATATGTTTGAATCAATTAGTTATCGAAGAAAAAAACTAATTTAATCGTAATTAAGGTGATAATTCTATATATTTTCAGATATAGTAGTTGATGTGACACTCATATTAGTTCAAGGGATAATATTGTTGTATTCTAATGAGTAAGAGGAGATATCTTATAATTAAGATAAGAAAATCTGGTAAAAAAAGATTGAAAATCTTTGGTTACGATGTTTCAACCCTAGAATGTGATAAGATTATTGGATTCTACTGAGTAAGAAGAGAATATCTTCGAATTAAGATAAGAAAATCTTTGGTTACAATGTTTTCAACCCTAAAATGTGATTTTTCTATAAATAGGGCTAAGATATTTTTCAAAGCCATCTCCAATCTCTTTATATTATTCCTCAATTTTTTTCTAGTCTCTCAATCTCTAAGCCTGTAAGTCTTCTATTGTCTACGGAACATATCATCTTACCACATCTTATATCTTTGTATGTCTGATTTTAGCATTTGTGTAGTGTTTCATCAATTTTTCTTTTTTCTAAGATAGTGTTTCATCAATTAATGGTTGAAACTTGTTCATATTCTGAAGGCAGGGATACAAAGACATGGGATTGTGGTAGAATATTCACATATTGTTTTTGTTCGTTCTTTCAAATAAGTTCTTAAGTGTATATATAGCCTATTTACCTATCCATAAATCAATTTGTCAATCATATCATACAAATATTCTGCTTTCATTGGCTTGTGGCTTTGTGTAGAGATGCTTCACTGGTTGAAACTCATTCACACAGTCTCGAGCGGGTGAGAAATAAAAGCATTGATATGGGTCGAATTTACACATGCTCTCCTTGTTTGATATTCTGTAGCAGATCCCTTTAATATTTATAAGTTCCTTCAAAAGAGTTAACAAGTACATATACAAGCTTTGTTCATCAAAGGCGAATCCATTTTGACTACATATATAGGTTGTCCTGTGATGCAGACAACTATAAAGTATTAACCGATGATTATGGGTTAGAAGTTTCAAACCTTTTAGTCTTAATACTAGAAATGATTCTCTCTTGTTTGACTCAAGTGCTACTTAGCATAGTACTTGTTGTATATGCTTCTCTATATAGATATCTGTTATGTTGCTAATGTATATGATATAATGCAAATCTCTGCTTGTTTTTAAAAAAAAATTAAGTTTAACATCATCACACTATGAGTATGAAAGAGTAACTGTTTCAATGGCTTTCATTTTGGTTCTTATCCTAATTCTTCATAGCTGGATAGCTACAATTTGGAAAGTGGGAAGTAATTTTGTAAGTGAAAGACATTAGTTTAAGGGATTGACTGTGGTACAGGTATATAAATGAATAAATAATTTTTTTTGAAATAACAAATCTTTGTTTACAACAACGTCTTCAAGTTCCGACCTAAAAATGTGTATTTTGTTTCTTGTAGACGCATTAAAAAAATCAAAGCCTTTTCTATCTCATAATATATAGTTTCTCATTCTCTCAAAAAGTGCTTATCTGTGAAAAAAAAGATCTGTGACAATTTTTTGAGATTTATTGATTGTTTTTTATAATAAAGTCTTTGTAAAATGTTGTTACGCAAAATTTTGTAAATTAAGATTCACCTTCTTATGGTTCAAGGGAAGAAGTGAAAATGAAGTTTCTCATCCAAATTAAATCTATGAGTATTGTTCATGGACATTCCTAGATCTTACAAATTTGGTGAAGAATGAATTCGATGGACAATTAGTGTATTTAAAATGAAATTTAAAATAAAACAATCAAGGGTATGTATGAGTCTGAATAGCGGCAACGAATATGAAATTAATTACACCATTATATATGGTTTTAGCCTTTTAAGTCCGAAAAATCATAAACATAAAATTAAAAATGAATCTGGAAAGACAACACGACTAGCTTAGAAATAAAGAGAAGTTGATGAAAAGTTCATGATTCATTTCATCGACAAAAGAAAATAACATAAGGTTCGAAATTTAAATTTAATTAGATTTATTTTTAACAATTGGATTACATTAAATTAAGTTTGTTCACCCGCTTCTGCTTCGCCACCATCACAATGACCACGTTCTGCAAGAGCAGAAGACGAACCATCACCATCATTTCCCAACAACTGTAAAGCCTTAACATTTAACTCAACAAACGCTTGGTGTTTCCACTTCAACTCCTCAACGCTCAAGCCTTCATCTGGAATCTTCCACCACTCAGTACTTTCTGATTCTTTAAATTTCTTTTCATTCTCCTCCACCATTTTTAGCTCCTCAGCGAGATCATACATTTTTTTCTTCAGCTCCTCATTCTTTTGCTTCTTATAAGTTTCCACTAGTGATCCAATAATGGTAACTTCTTTCACAGACGGTTCATGTCCCAAAGAGGTCTTTACTCGATCAACAGCATCTTCCATAGACGGATGTGCGAATGTATGAGGATTTCCGGCTTCAGAGAAAATCAAGAGAGATGCTTCCACATCGCATTGTGCAACAATCTCGTTTATCTTCTTTAAAATCCCAGCTTTACGTTTTGAAAACGTAGTCATTCTGTCTTCATAGTCTTCAACCTTTTTCATTTCGATCTTTTGTTTCCCTTTTGTATGTTTCATTCTCACGTTTTTAGGAATCGGAGTAGTTTTCTTTAGGTTTGTGTCTTGATAAAACCATGGAAGTGCACAATATATTTATAGTAAAAATATATATGTATAGAAGGATCGTATTAATTATAGACATTTAATGTTCATAAAGAGAATGTATTGACTAGCTTGAATATTTGACTAATTATTTGGCAGCTAGTATATTTTAAACAGTCTTGGTCATTATTGCAGAACTTGAGTCAACAAACTAAAATTGTAAATTAGTAATTCAAGTAACGTAAATCTCTTTCCATTTTACAAAAAATGATATTTTAAATATTTTAATTTTGACTTCATTAAATATCATTTTACATTTTAAATACAAATTTGTAAACAATATTTTAAATTTAGACTTCATTAATTTAAGATAAATTCTTTAGATTAGTCTCTTTTAGTTTATTTTCACAAAAAAAAAACTTTCAAAGAAAAAAATGATCAAAAAAATATTTTTTTAGAGGGTAAACTTCTGCACAAGTCTCAAGGGAGTGAAAAAGATACTTGGGCTGGTGGTAGAATATGCACATGTTGTTTTTGTTCATTCTATATCAACAAAGTTCTTAACTGTATATAATCTACCTCTAAGTCAATTGTTTATATTCTGCTTTCTTTGGCTTGTGACCTTGTGTTGAGGCTTCACTGGTCGAAACTCATTCACACCGTCTCAAGCGGGTGAGAACTAGAACAGTGATATGGATCGACTCTGCACATTCTCTCCTTGTTTGATATGATATTCTGTAGTGTATCCCTTTTTGTATTTCCTTCAAAAAAGTTAGCAAATTCGTCTACAAGCTTTGTTCATCAAAGGCGATATATACATATAAAGCTTGCCTTGTGATGTAGACAACTATGAAGTATTAACAGATAATTATGCCTTGGAAGTTTCAAACCTTTTAATGTAAACTAGATTCTAACCCGCCCTTCAGAGGGCGGGTATATTTTTTGTTGAAAATATTAATTTTATGTCATGAATATTTTTATCCTTGATAAATTATATTTTGTTAAGAATTTTATGAAATTTATCTAAAATTATTGTATGAATAATTTTTGTTATTTTAAATATGATCAAAATTTTGAAGACTCCAAATAATTCTGATCCGTATTTTATTATTTTTGTTTATTAACTTGCTGTTAAACTTGTGAATTATTTCACAGTGATTTTATTTTTAGTATTTTAATTTAAAGAAAAAGTTTAATATTTTTAAACTATTGTTTTTTTTGTCATAGACCCATTATGTATTGATAAAATCTGTTTTTGTGTATTTTAAAAAGTTTATATGATTTTTTTATTTTAAATGAAACTATTTTTAACATATTTGAGAACATTCGGGTCTTCAAAATCTAGATTTTGACCCGTCCTTTCAAAAGGACATGTATATTTTTTGTTTAAATTTTTCTAGATATTTAATTGTAATAGTTGTGTTTTTTTCTTAATCATATTTTTTGTAGTCATATATGTGTATAAATCTTAATCAAAACCTATTTGATTTACTGTAGAAATAATAGTAATTTAAAGTTGGCCGGCATATACTCGTTTCTTTATATATAAATTCATTTTTTTGTAATCATATTTATCTATTCAGATTAGGCCTAGGCATCCGGTCATCGGATCAGGTCTTATTGGGTTCGCATCTTTCGATTCCTAAAAATTTAGATCCATATAGATATCTATAGTTTTGCAGGTCTGCTCGGTCCGAATCTTGTCGAACTCTTGTCGGTTCAGGTATATAATTCTAATATACGTAAAACACTCGTAGTTTCAGTTTTATTTCGGATTCGGGTTGATTTGGGTATATAGGACCCGAAAAAACCTGACATATCAAACTGAATTTGAAAACTCAAAAAGTACCTGCAAATCCTAAAAATACCTAGAGAAAATATATCTGAAACTAACCCAAAATCAGATCCGAAAACCGAAAGGTATCTCAAATTTTACTCGAACACCCAAATTATATTTTTTGGAAATCTAAAATTTACCCGAAACCTGAAATTATACCTAAAAACCTGAATCCGAAATTTAAAAATAAATCTGAAATATCCAAAATACACACAATCATCCAAATTTACCTAATATATAATTTACTTTAAAATTACTTTAAAATTTTATTCCTAAATTTTGCAAATTATACTCGCACACAAAAAATCGACTCGGAAGCGACCTAAAAATCAAAGTCTCGTATTCTATAGACATAATCTATATATTCAAACAATTTTTTAAGTATTATATTCAAGACTAATATTAAATCTAACCCGCACTGAAAATCGAACAAAGTTTTTGAAAATTGTTCGAAAAAAATAATTTTTAATATCTGATAGGTTAATTATAAAATCCAAGCCATGATACAAAATAACTAAATAATAGATAGAACACTTGGTTGTAATATTCTGGAAATGATGAATAACTTATGTCCTACGTGTTGATAAAAGATCAATATATGAGTGGTAAATATTCGTAGAAGAATTAATAAGAGAACTATATATTTGAGTGGGTTAATATGATTATTTAGCATCTTAAATGTTATTGGTCGACCAGCATTTATTTTTCCATTTAAATTCATCTTTGCAACTGTAGAGGTGGTTTCCGAAAGTTGTGGAGATAAAGTAAATGTTACAAAAATGTATCTTACGGCAGTTTTTATAATAATGTGGTGGTTAGTGTTTTGATAAAATTAAATGCAGTTATATAAAGAAAATAAAATGATTTTTTAATTGGACACAACTAATATGAATTGGACATGTTGAAGAATTAATAGAATAGATACTACAATGGCATTTAGGTTAAAAATCTTAAAACTGCCAAGCAGTTTAAACATGTACATCTTATTCTTATTCCCATTACAGGATAAAACATATAGGCAGGAGTGACTCGAGTGCTTCTTAGCATAGTACTTGTTGTATATGCCTATGGATGGATCTCTATTATGTTAATAGTATATGATGTGAATCTTGGCTTGCTTGTTAATTAAAAGCATTATATTTTCAAACCCATCGTAATATGAAAATGTAACAGCATCACACTATGAAGAGTGACGTCACTTCAATTTTGGTCCTTATCCTTCATAACTAAAAACTTTTGGAAAGTGGTAACTGGTAAGTAATTGTGTAAGTGAAAGACATCAGTTTAAGGAATAAGATTGTTGTATATCAATGAATATATATCTAATATCTTTTATTTGAAATAACAGATCTTTGTTACAACGTTACCAAGTTCCAACCCTAAAATATGTTTTTCTTTTAGACGCATCAAAAAGCAATCAAAGCCTTTTCTCTCTTTATATAGTGTCTCATCCCCTCAACAAGTTCTTATCTACCAATAAAACTTATTCGTCAATGATTGAACATGACTTAGGCTCTGCAGATAAACCTTATTCGTCAATGCATGGTTGAACCTTAAAGACAACGTCTCAGGCAAGTAACTTGCACAAGTTATATTAGTTGCCACTCTATTACGCTTTCTAAGTTTCAGTGAAATTATATTTGCCTGATTAGTTGTGATGGTATTTCGAAGGTTTTGCCTGATTTCTGAAGCATTTCATTAGTACATATATTTGTTGAAGAATATAATAGCAAATACTGCAATGAGGTTTGTATGAATCATCTCTTCCATCATATGTCTACCACTTTGGTATTCAAATTGCATTCATCGTCATTATCATATACACAACTCATCCCCAAAAACCATGCATGTTTCTTATCAGCTAAAATTATCCATTAATGTAAAGTAAAAAAAACCATAAACGTATAGAGAAGCCCATTATGGCAGAGGAAAATTCGGCGAAAGAAGCCCATAAACATAAAAGAAAGCCCATTACTGATAGAAAAAAAAACGCGTCTTCTTTGTCTAGTTCTCCGATCAGCGTGCTTGCGTTGTCATTTTGGTAAAAGAGCAGAGAAGCGAAGAGAGAGTCAATCAACCAATCGAATCAATCTGATCGGCGATGGGTTGTTTCAGTTGCATCAACGGAACGCAAAAGAAACAGCGTAAGGAAGAAGAGAGACAAGCCTCCGCCGAAGCTCGCGCCAGAGCCGCCGAAGCTGCCATGCGACGGTACTCTCTCTTTTTCTCTCTTTATTTCCTCTTCTTCATTTTAATCTTTCCGATTCCGAATCGTATTTATTGAAAGTTTACTTCTTTTCGATTTAGAACCTTGACAATTTCATGTTTTTGGATCATTTAAGACAAGAGCTTGTGTCTGAAAATTTGGTTTGTGTGTCTGAAACGGGCAGAGAAGAAGATTTTAAGAAGTCTGCACATGGAAGGGCTGCACAAGCTCAGTTACAGCAAATGGCTAAACAATCTGCTAATACTAACAAAGGAGAGCCTGTTCTTAAGGTTTTTGTTTCTTCCTTAGTTATTTATTAATGTATTATCAAAGTTATAATCTTTTTTTTTGTTGATTATTATTTAGCTTAATCTTTGCTAATTACAGTGGCAGATGACGTAGTGATGGGACCAAGCTATGTATGCAACTGTGTGCTTCTCAAGGTTTGCTATAGACATCTAAATGTGAATTACAGTTCTATTTTTCTTCTTTATTAATCTGATCATGTTATGAATTGGCAAAGAAACCAGAAAAAAAAAAACAGAGTAACAAGTTTGTATATGTATATTAGTAATGAAATGTTTAAGAGCAACTCTCTGTTTAATTGTGAGCTCTGGAAACTTAACAATAAAGTGTGCTTTCTTCATTTAAAGTTTCTGTGCATTGTTCAAGCTTTAGTTCATTGGCTTGAGCCAATACCCTTTGGAAAATGCTTCTTATATTGCATTGTCTTGGTTGTTTCTCTAAGAAAGTTGTATATATAATCGCTATAACCATAGTTAGAAAAACAGAGGAGATAATGGATCAGATCAAGGTGTCTAGTTTACTTAAGACACAAAGTCTAATCGTTTTCTTTTTTCGAGCAACGACACAATGCCTAATCAAAGGACAAAAGTTATAAACTCCGACCTCTCCCAACTCTCCATCACCTTGAACACCCTTGAACCAAGTGGTCACAACCTCTGTTGCAGCAGGCAAGATCAATCTACGAACTCCCATTCTAAACATATGCTTCTCCAACTTGTCCATAAGCACTCCACACATCCCACTCCTGTTATTAGACAATGTCGCCACTAAAGGGATCTCATCTACATCTCTGTCAACTTTCATTACCGCCAGAGTGACAGGCACATTGTTCCTCTCAATCAAAACCGTGTAAAACCCACGACCCACCCCATCTGTCTTTCCTGAATATCAGCTCCTCGACAAGGTCTCTCTCAGAGAAAGGGTCCGTTGAGGCTCATACCCATGGTGAAGTATCTCAACAGCAGAGTCTAGCTTGGCCATTTGTTCATTGTGTTCATCGTCATTAATTGTTTTTCTTTCTAGGAGAAAAAAATAATTAAAAGGTTTCACTAAAAACAAAATTTTAATCATGTGGCCATTAAAAAAATTAAAAAAAAATGATCAACCCATGAAAAGTAACAAAATGAATCATATACAATACAAACTTTTATTTGTGATGGCAACTTGTTTTTTGTAGCATTATTTGTTATGGCAACTATTAACCATATTTAGTATGCTTCGTAGGAAATTAAAAATAAATTTTGAATACAAATTTGTATTTGTTATTGCAGCTATTTTCCTAAGTTAAATAATAAACTAAATCAATTGTTATTTTTCATTTTTAATATATGTATATACATTAGTTTAATAGACTTATTTCATAACTTTATTAGTTCGATATATTTTGGTATTTTATTTTAATTAAAAATGCAAGATTATATAGTTTTTGATCTAACATTATATAGTTTTATAAATAAAAAATTTAATTTTTTTTAGAAAAATATGACTCATGAAAGTGAGACATCATTTTAATGTTTCATAAGTTTATCCTCAAGTCAACACTGAAGATGTCTGACCCCAATATTAAGTTAATATTGTTACGAGTTGGTGAGAGAGAGAAGAGAGCAAGACTAGTTATATAAAGCTGTTGAACATATAAATGCCATGAAAGATATTGTTTATAAGAAAAGAGCTCATTAAAACATAAGATAAAAAAAATCTCAAATATTGAGGTGACCAACATAAGAAAATCTGAATAAAACAATTAAACTTTAATAGCAGTAACAAACCTTACATAATAAAAATATCTTCACAAATAAACGGGTAATAAACACAATAGTTTGTTATTTCAAGATCAAACTAATGTTATTGATGATATTAGGAAAATCGTGTACATATAGTTCAAATTCAAGTCATGATTTTTGACAATAAAAATAGGAATTAGAGGTGTCCTGCAAACAAAAGAAAGAGAAATAATATGCATTAGTTGATCTTTTTTTTAAAAAAATATATTTTTTTTTATTGAAATAAGCAAATCTCAATTTAGTTAGCCTCACCAGAACTAACACATCATATTTTTTTTTTTGTCAACATTTGTTTTCATTAAACCCAAGAGATAAGAGTACACATCAAAATACACGTATAGATATTGCAATGAAACACAAGACACGTGTCAAGAAAAAATACATGCATCTCGAAAATCCAAACTCCACCGACGAAAATTCCGAGCATCAACTCCGGCAAATCTCCGATAACAATGGTGAAGCTTCATCTTATCTTTCTCAACACTTGAATTTATGATTTGTACTCTTTAACCTCAATCTTCCACCTTCAACCGTTACTCTTAGACATGAATACACACATCCACCGGTGATTTACTCCGGGAAAACTCAATCGGTTTCGAAGAAATTCTTTATCGGACCATCTACAAAGGAGATGCCAACTCTTCTGAATCCTTCAGCCATCGATCAAGTATAATCCAACAACTACATCTTTCTTTTCATCCGAGAAACTCACTCCCATTGATAAAGACAAATAACTTTTTAAAATAGAGTAAGATTTATACTCGTAGAGAAGAAAGCTTGAGGATACCGGAAAGAAGGCTATCCAAGCTAAGGTGAGACGGGATGTAGATGATTTTGCGGAAGAGGGTCATAAACAGAAACGCCACCGAGACATGGACGGAATCACAAGAGCTCGCCAAGCGAAGAAAACAATCCGACTAGCGGAAGTTAGAAATCGCCAACGCGAATTATTCCAATCAACCAAAGCCGAAACTGATAAGAGTTATGTTCCCAAACGATTCGATTTAGGTTGAAACACAACAAAAGAGAAACAGAAACATGAACTATATACTGAACTAAAACAAAAGAAAAAGATGGTAACCGGTGGCTAAAAAAGCTACCGGCCACCGCAAACGATCTTCAATTAAGAGAGTTCTGGAGTTCTAGAGAGAGGTTGGAGCGGTAGAGAGAGAGAGAGATAACTAACACATCATATACACTTGCAAATGAAAAACAAAATCAAAAGATAACAATAAAATTAAGTCATCCAGACCGCTTTTTTAAAAAAAAATAGTCTTGAAAACAGATATAATATTTACATAGAAAAAGAAGAAGCGGCAAAAAGAAACTTATTAAAAGCTCCAAACAAAATTTCAGACAGAAATACAAATGATATATGTGTCAAAATGAATAAACCAACTTAAACCAATTCAAACCAAACTATATATTACATATGAATCAAATCATTTATGGATTTATGAATAACCCCAATTTATTTACAATATGGATTGGATCTATCCATATTTTATTCAAAATAATAAAATAATTGTGTTAATGATTTTAATGAGCCGACTCGTTAGTAGATTTGTTAATATTACTATTCAATTTAAAATAAGTAAATAGTTATATTAGTTTCCAAATGATAATATCATTAACACTATCTAAAATAGGTTTACGATTATGTAAATTTCGAAACAGCAAAAATAAAACTGATGAAATTAACCAATGTAATAAGTATTACAATGAGATGAAAACATAAGATCAAAACAGAATATGTATCAATAGAAGCAACATTATATAAAGTTTAGTGTTCGTCCACAAATTTCAGTAGATCAAAAGAGCTTATAGCTACCAAACAAATCATAAGCTAGAACCAAATAATGCAAGGCAAGTTCCAATGTCGTTCCAAGAATATCAAGAGATACTAACTGTACAAATTCATAAACTTCACTAGTTTTTTACAATTCACAAATCATTTGAAAATGGTGAACATTAGAATCACTAGTTTGTCAGATACTCATGTAAATTGGATCCTTAGACAATAGCTATAGCCCATACTTTAGAAAAACAGAACAGATGATGGATCCCATCAAGGTGTAGTTAAGACACTAGTCTAGTTAAAGACAAAAGATATACACAAACGTTATCTGCTTTGTTGTCCCACGTCAAAAGAGTAGATTCATTCTTTACATGACAAAAAAAAGTAGTATCAGGTTCTGTCCCCAACTCCTATTCCGTTAGGTTAGACTCTCCTGACACTTCTCTTCCCCTCAGAAACTTATGGCACATCACAGTACCAACGAAATCAAGCATCCCATGTTTCACAAACTCCAACCTCTCCCAACTCTCCATCACCTTGAACCCAAACCCCTGAGACCAAGTACTCACAACGTCTTTAGCAGCAGGCAAGACCAATCTACGAACTCCCATTCTAAACATCTGCTTCTCCAACTCGTCCATAAGCACTCTACACATCCCACTCCTCCTGTAACTAAACAACGTCGCCACCAAAGGGATCTCAGCTACATCTCTGTCAACTCTCACCGTCGCAACAGTCACAGGCTTACCGTTCCTCTCGATCAGAACCGTGTAAAAACCACGACCCACTCCATCTGCGTCTTTCCTATATATCAACTCCTCGACAAGGTCTCTCCCAGAGAAAGGGTCCGTAGAAGGCTCAAACCCCTGGTGAAGGATCTCAACAGCAGAGTCTAGCTTTGCCATCTGTTCATCATCGTAGCGTTCATCATCATTAGGAGCTCTAATCAAACTCCAAACCAAACCCTCTTCCCCTACCATAATCCTACGTCCCAAGAGACTCTGAAGCGACGAGAAGACTCTACCGCACTGCTTACTACAGAACCACCCTCTAACAGAAACAAGACAAGTCTCTCCTTTCAAACACTTTAGATGGAACCTTCTCTGACACTGCTCACAAGTCATCAGCTTGCTGTTCCCTGACGTCACCATCGACCCACAGATGTCGCAGCAGCAACGGGGACAGAACCATAGCTCTTCCTCGGGGACATTCTGTAACCCGATGCAAGTATGGTGAAATGCAGATGGACAGCCGTCGCATAGAAGCAAGTCTCCACCGTAATGACAGACGCAGCACACGTCACAGTTCTTCTCTGGACCACAGTCTTTCCTCCAGAACTTCACAGACTCTTTCTCGCATTTCTCGTTCTTCTTCTCCATCACTTGTAAAACCTTCCTCAACGACTTCTCAAACCTCGGCCTTATCACTCCCTTGGCGTTGCTGTTAAACGCAGCCGTTTCAGAGTCATTTACTCTATTCCTTTTCTTCGAAACACCAACGTTGAGAATGACTTTCTTCACAACAGAGAAACGGTTCTCCTCTTTGTTAAGAGCTACTCCACTAAACGCTGTCGTTTCACAGTAATTCACTCTCTTCCTCAACACATCAACACTAACAAGCTCTTTAGTCCCATTAAACGCCGCCGTTTCGCAAACATTAACTCTCTTCCTCTTCTTCAACACATCAACATTGTGAAGAGCTTTAGTAGTCCCATGAAACGCTGTCGTTTCACAGTAATTCACTCTCTTCCTCTTCCTCAACACATCAACACTGAGAAGAGCTCTAGTCCCACTAAACGCCGCCGTTTCACAGTAATTCACTCTCTTCCTCTTCCTCGACACATCAACATTGTCAAGAGCTTTAGTTCCATTAAACGCCGTCGTTTCGCAATCCTTCACTCTCTTCTTCTTCTTCGATACATTGTTATCAGGAACGGTTTCGATGTAAGCAACTAAGAGATTTCGCGGAGACTCCGATTCCGGAACGATTAGCTCTCGTCTCGAGCCATCGTCGTCGACGCAGCTCGAGCAAGCCGTAGCCAAAGAGTAAAACCACCTCCCCTTAGGAGACTTATAACGGAGCTCTCGCTTCTTATTCTTTCTACGAACGTGAGCGAAACGCCAGCCGAGATACGAGAGATGCTTCCTCGCCTCCGTCGCGATATCCGACCGTCGCGTTCCGTTCTTTGCCGCCGTCTTTCCGTTTTGTACGATGGAGAGCCATTGCTGGATTGATTCTGGGTTCGATTCCGCTTCTACGGTGACGTAATCGCATGAATCGATGAGGTCATCCGTCGTCGTCATCATCGTCTTTCGAGGATTTTTTTTTTCGGAATGATCGAAGGAGGAGGAGAGAGTCGAGCTTTAAGACTTGTATTTAGGTTTTCTTCTGATGATGACTACTAATCCCGCATTAAGGTTTTTGGAGGGTTTATTTATTTATTTTTTCCTTTTTTTCTCACTTCAATTAAGATATTTTTTACTTGTTTAAAACAAAAGTGTTTGATTTTTTTTTTTACTTATTTTCCTTAGTTAAATGGAAATTTCTACTGAGTTTTTATAAAGAAAAAAGTGTTTGATTTTTTCTTTAAAAAAAACAAAATAGTTTTTGATTGGTTTATTGATATATAATGCAGACGAAGAAGGCTAGAGAGAGTTGGAAAAACAATTTTTAAAAAATTTGGATTAGTCAGTGTTATTAATTCTTGTTGATTTACATGAGCTAATTTTTTTTAATACGTTAGCTAAATTGCATGTGGAATACCAATAACCATAGACCAAATCATTAGTATACCATTAAAATGATGTTGAAACATAAGATTAAGAGCATGGTTAGCCTACATATGAATCGCATTATCCACTCACTAATACGTTTTACACACCATCGAAACAATAAAACTAATGATGGGCTTTTCTATTATTCGGCCCAATAACAGTTTGTATATCCACTTTGAAACCCGTTCAGCCATCTCCGTTCATTTACGACGCCGGCGACATCACTCTGTGTGTTTGAGCAATCAGGTGAAAATGTCATTCGATCTTGCTCGTCTCTCACTCCTTTACTCGCCTCGTCTCTCCTTCTCCCCCTACACAGCTGCTTCTAGAAAAGGTACAAACTTTATTCGATTAAAGCTTTAAATTCTCCGTTTCATACTCAATTCAAATGCCAAAGTTTCGTTTTTTTTTTGTACAGGAGACGTTGTTAGATGCTCGATGAAGTCGTATAGATTATCTGAGCTTAGTTTCTCTCAAGTTGAAAACTTGAAGTCACGCCCTCGCATTGACTTCTCCTCCATTTTCACCACTGTAAGCTTAGCTTGCTTGAGAATTGCCACACTTCTCTTAATTATCCTTATGACATGAGATCGCTCGCTCTCTTCAGGTTAACCCAATCATCGACGCCGTTCGTAGCAAAGGAGATGTTGCTGTCAAAGAGTATGTTGACTGATTCTTTATTATTAGATGCAATGTTCTAGAAATAGCTAGGCTGTGGTTATTGTTGAGGGGGACGCTTTAGAACACTGATTAGATGGGACCCATTTTCACTGCTTCTGTTTCAGATACACTGAAAGATTTGACAAAGTACAGCTCAGTAAAGTGGTGGAAGATGTGTCTGAGCTTCCTCTTCCTGAGGTAGTAGATTAACAGTGGCTACATACAAAGCTTTGGATGCTCTTCCATGTGTAGTAAAGGAGTTTCCTTTCTGTCTTTTCTTTTGTATTCAGCTTGACTCTAGAGTGAAAGAAGCGTTTGATGTTGCGTATGACAATATTTATGCGTTTCATTTGGCTCAAAAGTCAACTGAGAAGAGCGTTGAGAATATGAAAGTAAGTCCCCGTTTAGTCACCCTGTTAGCTACGTTAGTCTTTTCAAGCTAGTGGTCACTCGTTTTGTTTTTAGGGTGTCAGATGTAAAAGGGTGTCGAGGTCTATTGGGTCTGTTGGTCTTTATGTGCCTGGTGGAACAGCTGTTTTGCCATCAACTGCTTTGATGCTTGCTATTGTAAGCTATCTCCCGTTTAGTACTTTTGCTTGTTTCTTTTTTCCTTTTGTAGTTGTGCAGTAACATAGTCTTTCTTTTTATTCGATTCCTCTCTCAGCCTGCTCAGATTGCTGGATGTAAAACAGTTGTCCTCGCAACTCCACCAACTAAGGAAGGAAGCATATGTAAGGTAGCACTCTAGCTGTTTTGTTTCTCTAAATATGCAACACTACTATCGTTTTGCTGCTGAGCTGATGGGTTTGTTATGGTGTTGTTGCAGGAGGTGCTTTATTGTGCCAAGAGGGCTGGTGTAACTCACATACTTAAAGCTGGTGGAGCGCAGGTGTGTTATGTTAGCCTTTTCACCTATAGTTTCTTTCATGCTTCCAATCTTTTTCTTTTTTAATTGTAAGATTTTGAATTTTTTTTCCATTTTGCCTTTGCAGGCTATAGCTGCCATGGCCTGGGGGACTGATTCCTGTCCTAAGGTATAAACAGAGTTAATAAGATGCCCTAGTAGCTTATATCAGACATTTTCCAGCCAACCAAACATGAATTTTCTTTGGTTATTATGACAGGTTGAGAAGATTTTTGGTCCTGGGAATCAGTATGTCACAGCTGCTAAAATGATTCTTCAAGTACAGATATCCTTCGTCTATCTCTTCTTGGTTCTAGATCGAAGTTTACCTCTCATTTTGTTTTTGCTTTTCTTACTTCAGAACAGCGAGGCAATGGTTTCAATTGATATGCCTGCTGGCCCTTCAGAAGTTCTAGTCATCGCTGATGAACATGCTAATCCAGTTTACATTGCAGCAGACTTGCTTTCTCAGGTATTCCTCTCATAGGATGCACAGTTTCAGTTATTACACATGAGGGGGTGAGTTTGTGTCTGCTTCAAACTTGTACATTTCTCTGCAGGCTGAGCATGGTCCAGATAGTCAAGTTGTCCTTGTTGTTGTAGGCGACGGTGTAAACCTCAAAGCCATCGAAGAAGAAATCGCCAAACAGTGCAAAAGCCTTCCTAGAGGAGAGTTTGCTTCAAAGGCACTTAGTCACAGTTTCACAGTATTTGCTCGAGATATGATTGAGGTAACACTCTACCATCACACTTGCTCTTACTATCTCAATGTAACGTCACCATTCGCTTTTTAATCTTCCAGGCAATAACTTTCTCAAACCTTTATGCACCCGAACACTTGATCATCAACGTCAAAGACGCTGAGAAATGGGAGGGACTGATCGAGAACGCAGGTTCTGTTTTCGTAGGGCCTTGGACACCAGAGAGTGTTGGTGATTACGCTAGCGGGACCAACCACGTTCTTCCAACGTACGGGTATGCTAGAATGTACAGTGGCGTCTCTTTAGACTCTTTCTTGAAGTTCATGACTGTGCAGTCCCTGACAGAGGAAGGTCTGAGAAACCTTGGTCCTTATGTAGCGACTATGGCTGAGATCGAAGGTCTAGATGCACACAAGAGAGCCGTCACGCTTAGACTCAAGGATATTGAAGCTAAACAGCAGCTTTCTCAAACCAAGTGAATGAATGCCAGTTTCAGAGATTCAAAGGAGACAAATTTGGTTTTCTTTAGATTGTTTGATGATATAAATAAAGAGATGTAACAACACTCATTGTCATAATCTGGATTGGTTTCTTTACAAATGACACAGAGGCTTCAAATTTATACAGTAAGATTCAAGAAAATTAAAGAAAAAACGTGCTAAAAGAATTATATAATTTGTTGGTCAGTTTCTTGTAGCTCACGCTGGCAAAGGCTCTTCGCGAACTGCAGAGGGAAAAGAACACACCAAACAAAACATGTTTTTGAGTTTAATTCTTGGAAAATCTAACGATACCATCACAAGGAGAAAGAGAAGAACCTTTGCTCTTTGTGGCAGGTTCAGCTTTTGAAGCAACAGATGTTTCCGTTTGGCACATCAGGTAGATAGCAAAATGTTAAAAACACAGGCAAGAAACCGGATTAAAAAAAATCTAAAGCGAACCGATCTTAACCGTTTGGAATTGACTAATCAAACCGAAATTCTTAAAGATGGAAGAAGATTATTAGAGATAACCGAAACAAACCAGTTTACACTCGTCTCAGTTTGGTTCATGCTTTATATCCAAAACCAGGATAAACCAGGTGAGGATCTTCCGCAAAACCAAAACGGTAGAACCGTAGAAGCTTTCTTTTTTTCTCAAACTACTAAATGTCTTACAAAACGCGTGATGCAGCGATAGCGTGTGGTCGCAAAACGCTGTCACAGCGTCCCGACAAGGTCGGTTAGATAACAAACCGGTCGGTTTAGGCTCCCGAGCCTGATTTGAATTCGGCTGGTTCAACCTTCAAGGCTTTAAAGTAAACTCATAATAGGAAATGAATCCAAAAGCCAGCCTAGACAGATCCTAAATCTCGACGACGGAGCTGTCTAAAGAGAGGACAAAGCAGAGTATCTACTTAGGTCCAAGATCGGAGCTTTGAAAATTCTGAATCGTCTCCACACCTTAACCGGGTGAGTTTCACTTTTTTGCTTAGTTAGATTTCGATTTAGGTAAAATTCAATTACTAAGGCATGATTAGAATTTTGAGCTGTTGCTGTTCTGATGAATCAAAGATGTATAATTCTATATAAAAGATTCGATTTTGATGATCTTATAGATGGTTTCTTCATAAAGGCTTTACCTTTTTGATCTCTCAAGACTTTACTTATGTTATGTCCAAACTCTCTTTTTTTGGTTTGGTGTTTTACAGTTATGGACCCTACTCCACCATCACCAATCACATGGCCAGACGAAGGAACTCTCACCAACGAGTGGGTCCACGGCCTCATGTCATCTCTCGAATGGTCTTCGTGGCATCTCCCTCCTTCTCAGTTACCTTCTGTAATGCCCGTCAACGTCTTTGACTCACTCATCCTCACCGCTTCCAAAATCCTCCACAAAGAACGCAACATAGTCCACGTCGATGATCTCGACTCTGACTCCAAAGTTGTTGTCGTTGGTGACGTTCATGGTCAGCTCCATGACCTTCTCTTCTTGTTGAAAGACGCTGGCTTTCCTTCTCAGAATCAGTTTTACGTATTCAACGGTGATTATGTTGATCGTGGTGCTTGGGGGCTAGAGACTTTCCTCGTCCTCTTGTCCTGGAAGGTAACACCAAACTCTTAACTAACTAACTAACTATACTCTTATGCTTGTATTAAAATTTGTCTAGGCTGCTCCCATTTATACGAAACATTTTATTAAAATTTGATTTATACAACTCAAAGCAGCTTAAACCATTTTAAAAATCAGTTTAAATCGTTCTAAATCGATTTAAATCGATCTAAAATAGTTTAAATCTATTAAATTAATTAATAATATCAGTACAAATCCACAGATTTATCTTCATTTTGTATATTTAATTTGGATAATTCATCAAAATAATTTTATAAATAAACCCATAGACTAAATCATTTTATATAAATGTAAATGAATAATTATCTGAAGCTCCAGATAATCCTCCTAGTGCTCTACAAAATTCTTGAATATTGGTTAAAACTCATATCATTTTGGATGTGTTAGGTACTGATGCCTGATAGAGTCTTCCTCCTCCGTGGCAACCACGAATCAAAATACTGCACTTCCATGTACGGTTTCGAGAAAGAAGTGCTTACCAAATACGGTGACAAGGGGAAACACGTGTACCGCAAATGCCTAGGCTGCTTCGAAGCTCTGCCCTTGGCTTCCATCATTGCAGGACGTGTTTACACAGCGCACGGAGGGCTATTCCGCAGCCCGGTGCTGCCTAAGAGAACGAGGGGCAAGAAGAACCGCAAGGTGCGTCTTCTAGAGCCTGAGACGAGCTCGTTGAAACTGGGAACTTTGGATGAGTTGATGCAAGCGAGAAGATCGGTTCTTGATCCTCCTTGGGAGGGTTCCAACTTGATTCCCGGAGATGTTCTGTGGTCTGATCCTTCAATGAGTAATGGACTTTCGCCGAATGAGCAGAGAGGGATTGGTCTTCTTTGGGGTCCTGATTGTACAGAGGAGTTTTTGAAGAAGTATGAACTAAAGGTAACACCAATATATAAGGATACTTGCTTGCTGTTGAGTATTGATTAGGACAAACTGTTTTACTTTGAGTGATGCAGTTAATCATAAGATCACATGAAGGTCCAGATGCTAGAGAGAAGAGAGATGGGCTAGGTGGAATGGACATAGGATATACAATAGATCACAATGTTGAATCCGGAAAGCTTATCACTATCTTCAGTGCTCCAGACTATCCACAGTTCCAGGTATCTTTCTCTAATCTAATCTGACTGACACAACACACGAGAAGATTGATGTGGATCAGAATCTTTATATTTGTTGTTGTGATACAGGCAACGAAAGATAGGTATAGAAACAAAGGAGCTTATATTATACTGCAGGCTCCTGACTTCTCTGATCCTCAGTTTAGAAGTTTCGAAGCAGTTATGCCACGACCAAAGGTAGTTTACTTCACCATTCTGGTAATGAACCAACCTGTTTATTTCTTGTTTGGATGCAATTAATTGACATTCGGTTCTTTTAAAACGTGCAGTCGAATCCGTTTTATGACTTTGAGAACGTGATTGATTCTGATGATGAGATGGATAAGTCTGCATTGGATACCAACGAGGAACAAGCAAGTCACTGATGCTGATCGTGAAAATAGCTGAAAGAAGGAGAATCTTGTAATGAAGTTTTTACAGTTTTTTTTTAATGATTGATCATTCACTTTACAAAGAAAATGGAACCAAGTGTAAATCAATTATGGTTAAAGCTGAGACCGTTTTGTGGAATTAATATTATGGATTCAGTATTTCAGGGCACAAACTCAAGCTATACATCAACAGATCTACTCCTCAAGCATCTGCTGGGTGATTCTTTGTAGGTCATAGGCATCCAAACTGTTAAAACTTGAAGATAAAAAGTCATGTCGGCAAATGTTTACATCACTCATACTATAAGTTCGCATGATCTTGCAAAACCTGAAATGTTTAATCTTAACTCGACCCTTTTATGCTATATATTGAAGCATTTAAGCTTTGAATTGACTTAGCCAAATCATAAGTCCAAGTAGAAAGTGATTGAACCTACAAAAGACTCACACCAACCCATGTGGGTGTTGGTTTTTACTCTGTACTTTGTTCATCGACAAACTTCGACATGTACTCACCTAGTCACCTCAATGTTTCTTAACAATAATAGTTGAAACCTCCATGTCAAGCCTATATTACTGTAAGGTCTTATCCTGTCTCTCTAATAAAAAAATCTTTTACACTGTCTTAAAGTCACATATACCTTGAATCGTAGGTAATTCCAGTGATTTTCACATATAGTTTCCATGAACCAGTTGCTCAAAAAAAAAAAAGTTTCCATGAACCATTAGGTCCATTACTATGTTTATTCATAAAATTATGCAACGAAAATAGTTGTGATTTAGTGTGATGAGGTGACAACAAATGTCACAATAAGAGACTATACTGATCTAGAAGTTTGTCACGTTGACTTTAATGCCAAAATAGGACAATACCTATGAATCATTGATGTATTAGGCAGTACAATAATGCCTTCATTCATTTCATCTCCTAACTTTCTTTACCTAATTTCCTAGCTAGAGATGTGACAACTTGTCATCAGTTGTCACTGGCAAGCACATAATGTTGGCTTTTAAATTTCCATTTTAAACCTTTTTTAGCAAAAAAAAAATAGTAGAGGAATACAATGTATTTTCTGTTTATAATAAAAGAGAAAACAGTATACAACAAAGATAGTTAATGTATGTGTTAAAGAAAAATATAATTAATGTGAAGAGGTAAATGAAAGGGTCAATTAAATCATAAACTTTACCGGTGAGGTCCCTATATGGAATACTATGTGAGCAGGGACCGGTCTGCAATTAAAAGCCTCTGTACTTTCTTCACCTTTCTCATCCCTGCAAAACGACATTTTATTATTTACCGTGCGGTTATAAAAAAGCTGTGGGCCTGGGCCTTCTTAGTTTATAATAACCATCTCACTGTAAAAGTACGATCAGTAACAGTCTCCATCGCGCCTTTATTACTCTCTCTCTTACGGATAGTGGAAGAGAAGCTGCAAAATTTCCTAATTTATCACAAAAATAGAAGTTTCGTATCTTTTCATTTTATTTAATAAAGCAAAAGAGTTTGAAATTAGATTTCTCCAGACCTAAAAAAAAATATCTTCTGAGCTGCTCAGAAGAAGAGAGAGAGAGACTGTGATCGATGGCCGAAGAGGAGATGGTGGTGGCCGATGATGCTGTTACAGCTCCGCCTCGTAAGGTTCTCCTCATATCCGCCGGTGCTAGTCACTCCGTCGCTCTACTCAGTACGTCTCACTCACTCTTTTCTAATCTGCTTTCACTCTGTTGTTATCGGTTACAGAGATAGATGATCACCGGAACTATAGAATCTCCGGCGTTAGAAGACTGTAATCTACACTGATTATCTTGATCTGAACTTTTACTAACTCTAGAAATGAGTTTACTTGAGAGAGCTTCGGCTCCAATACGGATCCGGGTTCGAATCCCGCTGGCCACTGAGTAATTAACATTTCGGCATCGACAGAGAGAGGAGACCAGACAGAGAGAGGAGACCGACACATGGGCCGATAATATAGGCTGCAAACATGTGTCTAATCTGGACCCACTTATGTAGAAGCCAGTATATCTTTGTATTATTCAAAAAAAAAAAAATGAGTTTACACTCTTTGTAATTTATAATAGGAAACAAGGATGTGATATTTCGATGTTTGATTTTGATATTTTGTGTAGCTGGAGATATTGTTTGCTCATGGGGTAGAGGAGAGGATGGACAATTAGGTCATGGAGATGCGGAGGATCGACCTTCTCCTACGCAGTTAAGCGCCTTGGATGAACACCAAATCGTTTCTGTTACCTGTGGTGCTGACCACACCGTTGCTTATTCTGAGTCACGCAAGGAGGTCTATAGTTGGGGATGGTATATATGTTTCTCATCAACAAGTTTCTTCTCTAGGATTTGTATCTTTAGCATGGTGCTGATCTGTCTCCATCCATGTGTTTTTGCAGGGGTGATTTTGGGAGACTAGGACATGGGAACTCGAGCGACTTGTTTACTCCTCTGCCTATCAAAGCATTGCACGGTATTCAGATAAAGCAGATTGCTTGTGGGGATAGTCATTGTTTGGCTGTGACTATGGAAGGAGAGGTGCAGAGGTATTTTTTTTTACTCTTGGCTATTTTTCTTCTTCTTCTACTACTTCTGTGCAGTCAACATTCACTGTTTAAATAGTCACTTGTTAATGTTTTTTTTATCAGAATTTGATTATGTCAATAGCTTCAAGTGCACCTTTGTTATAATTTTTGGCTATCGTGTGTTTTCCAACGTATCTCTTTGAATTTTCTGAATATAAAGTTGGGGGCGCAACCAGAATGGTCAACTTGGTCTGGGGGACACCGAAGATTCTCTAGTTCCTCGGAAGATTCAAGCCTTTGAGGTTTGTGTCCCTTTATATTCTTCTAGTGGCATATAATGCTAACATTTTTTTTTGTTATTGTAGCTTCTTGAACTCACCAAAAGACAGTGTGCTTTAGAACTGGGTCAATGTTGGGTCCATTTACGCAACTTGCTCTTCTTAAAAATACGAGTATTACTAGTTAGGGGTCCACATCTGGTGGAGAAACTTTCAACCTATAATTTAAATACCTTATGTAGGCTTGTTAACTAATAAATTTGGGGAAGGGGGGGGGGTCTAAAAATAGCTACAACTGTGTCTATTACTATCTAAAAGTAGCTATGCTGTGGAGACTGTACGTTATGTAATTAGGTAACTTAATCCCCAGTGTTAAATCAGCACTTTTAAATTGTAATGGGTGCAGGGAATACGAATCAAAATGGTTGCTGCTGGTGCAGAACACACTGCTGCGGTTACAGAAGATGGTGATCTTTATGGATGGGGATGGGGACGATATGGAAATTTGGGATTAGGTGACCGGAATGACCGCTTGGTTCCTGAAAGGGTTACCTCTGCTGGTGTAAGCTATCAGACTCTTGTTCTATTACTATTGTAAAACACCTGCTACTTGTTCATACTTGCGTTTGAAATTCAGTATTCATGAAATCAATCAAAGATAGTTCGGTGAGCATTTCCCTTGATTATATGCACTGCACTATACCGAATTAGCTGTAAAGGTTAATAGAGTCATAAATATTTGCCATCTAGTATCACTTGATGGAGTCAGGGAAGGGACCATAAAACCTTTTAGAATTCTAAAATCAAAAACAAATAATATTGTGTATTATGAGGCCTTTTGGTTATTCTAGTTCTGGAAACCAATTCATGGATCACTGATGTCATGACGCTTTTTTTTAAATTATATTTCGGCTCTAGTGATCCTCGTTTTCCTGGTTGTGGGAATTACAATTGTAGGCTGAGAAGATGTCGATGGTTGCTTGTGGATGGCGTCACACGATATCAGTTTCTTACTCTGGAGCATTATATACTTATGGATGGAGCAAATATGGACAGCTAGGACATGGTGACTTGGAGGATCACCTTATTCCTCACAAACTGGAAGCGCTGGGCAACAGTGTTATATCCCAGGTAACGTTTGAATATCCATCAGATGGTGTTATAATTTGGATTTTTTTCTTCTTCTTATTCTAGCTGCATGAGTAAAGTAGTAAAAGTTGGTGACTGTTATTGCCTGCTGAAGAAGACTGTTCTCATTGTATATGTATCTGCTGATTGTGTTCTTCTGGCTCAGCATCTTCTTGACTTTCTTGGTTATTTTTTTCCAGATTTCGGGAGGTTGGAGACATACAATGGCATTGACTTCAGATGGAAAACTCTATGGATGGGGTTGGAATAAGGTCAAGAATATCTTAACTTTTTGTTTTTATCTGGACCTTATTTCGTAGGAATGTGTAGAACACAATCTAACATAACACATTGCTTATGCGTCCACTTGGATAGTATTTTGAAGGAAAAATGGTGCAATCCATATATTGGGTTGCTTTAGTAACTTGCCTCCAATAGGACAAGCCTCTAATTTTCTGTCTTTTTAGCATGCAGTTTGGGCAAGTAGGAGTGGGAGACAATGTAGATCAGTGTTCTCCTGTGCAAGTGCGGTTCCCCGATGATCAGGCATGTTACTTGTCACTCTTGTTCGACAGCTGTATAATCACATTAATCATCTCACGTCTCTCAGTTTCCTGTCTACATTTCTAACACACACCTTTGTGGAAACTCACAGAAAGTAGTACAAGTCTCATGTGGATGGAGACATACCTTGGCTGTGACTGAAAGAGACAACGTGTTTGCGTGGGGCAGAGGTACAAATGGACAGCTCGGCATTGGAGAGTCGCTTGACAGGTAAAAGTTGTCATCATCTAGATCTAGACGCTCAAAGATTGCATACATTTTGGTTTTTATGAACAGAGATATGAATGAAGATTGGCCATTGAGATTGTTGCTTCCACTAAACCCACTGCTTCACAATCCGATTCCAGTTACCCATCGATGATCATATGAAATGGGATGTTTTGGTTTTTCTGTCTTTATAGGAATTCCCCCAAGATTATAGAAGCACTCAGCGTGGATGGAGTAAGTGGACAACAGATAGAATCTTCTAATTTCGATCCATCTTCAGGTAAAAAGGAAAATCTACTCTTGTAACTGTTCTTCGCAAGTGAGCTAATATTTCAATATTTTAACTTTATCCATTGCCTTGCTATAGGGAAAAGCTGGGTGTCACCATCAGAGAGATATGCGGTTGTTCCTGATGAAACTGTAAATGGTTCAAAGGAAGGCAGTGGTGGTGATATCAGTGTACCACAGACTGATGCTAAGCGTGTCCGAATCTGATACCAGACAATTCATTGTCTTTTTGTGTTTGGTTTGGTCTCGGAAGGGTTTATCAATCATCTCTTTTGGGGGTTTAAGTTTTTTTTGTACACTAGTACGTCTGTCAAGTTTGGAATTTGCTCTTTGTATTTTGTAACTTTCTACTCTAGAGTGTTTGTTTCGCCAAGTAATCAAAGAAATAAAGAATAAAGCAATGCATTGTGAGACCAAACGTGAAGGTGAAAGGTCATATCACAGAAATGGTGGTGTGGTAATTGAGGAGTTAGTATGAGGTTAATGTACTGAGTTTCATATGAAATATGCTTAAGTGATTATGGCTTGATGATGAAAGATGTGTTGACATGAAGCAGAAACAGAGGAAATGTAAAAGCAACGTGTAAACCATATACATTCATCATAATCATTGAGCATGAGCTTATTTTTTTCGCTGAAGCAATGTACATTTTTTTCTCCCAAGAGTAGATTACAAAGAAGAGAGATGATGGAAAATGGATTCAAGTGTCACTGCGAGCATTAGAACGAGAAGCCCAAACACCAAACACAAGAGACCAGAAGATGAACAAGATTACCCAATAGCGTGCAGGACCATACCTGATTCTAGTGAGCACAACCTGTTTTTCAAGATTTTTTTTTGTGGATAAGTAAAAACAAGAGTCATGAAAAATCTGTAAAAGAGAGATGATTATTTACTTACGAATCTGAAGAAGATGACTACTATTAAAGCACAAAGACCACCAAGAAGGATATGAACTCCACTCCTAGCAGTTTTCTGTGCAAATTAAAAAGAACAGTCAATATACACTATCAGAGAGGGTTATTAGATACAAAGTTTGATACATGATCATACCTTATCAACACGAGGAGCAATGAGCCAGACCAAAGTAACAGTGAGTAAACCGGTAGCTAGTAGTATCCCTGTACCTTCCACAGCCCATTTAGTTGCACGGTTTTCCATAGGCAAGATGTCGAAGCTCACAACACCTGAAGGTTGTTCAGACACAGCCTGAGAAGCCGCAACAGAGCTACTGTTGTTGTTAAGTGAATGAGGACCAAACCATGAAGATATCTCACTAAGTCGTTGCCTTCTAATGGCAGCAACTTCATCTGTAGTACTCACCGGCTCTGTTCTCTCTCTTAGTGCCGTGTGATCTCTCAAGGCAATGACTACTTTGTTGACATCAGCGGTGTTTATATTTTCAGCAGGATTTCCACAGATCTCACACACGGTGGATCCATGGTTGAGAAACCATTTGAGAGCACAAGCGTAGTGTACCAACGCTAGCTCGTTTTTGCAAGAACATCCGAGTTCAAGCAATGAATCTTGACGCGTCTGGATTCCCATTTCGATATCAATGGCCTCTGTAGCTTTGCTGACATCATCACATGTTTTGTCTGCATTGCTTTGACGAGCTTCTGGAACCGGAGGAGTGATTCCCAAAAGTCCTAAGGCAGCATCTCCTCGTTTGTCGGATTCTGTAGAGTGGCATACACGACAAGTTGGCAAACCAGAGTCACTGTCTGTACTGTAACGCTGCTGCTCAACAGCTGCTAGCTCCTCCTTGTTCTTGACGGGTGGAGAAGCGTGATCATTGGCTCCACAGTCTGCTGTCTCCAACTGATTCTCTTTACTCATCAGGACCAAAAAAAAATAAAAGATCTATGTCTTAACAATACCACACAAAACGTTCGCTTAGATGATGTAACCGTTCAACTCCTAAGAAACTCTACTTTATAGACATTTAGACAAGACAGCTCAAGATCAGATAAAACAAAACGACGTCACTGTATCTAGTACTGTACTCTGACAGAGAAACAATCCCTAAGACAGCAACAAGAGAGAGATGGGCTATCTTGCATTCTTTCAAACGAGCTCCTGCATTGAAAACAGTATAAGATGTCATAAACATTAAGTGGGACAAGCTTATGGTAACATACACTTTAACAAAGACAGAAAATGTGAATTCAAAAACGAAAGAAAACGCAAACAAAAGGATCCAAGCTTACATTCAAAAGGAAACAATGCATAAACTAATGATGATGATGCAGATTAATTAAGGTATCAGGTTTTAAAAGTGAGAATGTGATACATGAGTGAGAACAATGTATCATATCATTTATAATCAGTTTCGTCACATATCCACCCAACCTTTCAGCTATTAGAAGGGCCACATCAGATGGTGAGATCAACTCAAAAACAAAAAGAAAGATACCAAAAGATATGACAAAATGATGTCTGAAACTAAATAAGTTTTAATCTGAGCAGGTTATTAATCAATTGCAGCAAATCCAAACGAAAGAAACCATTAATAGTAAGTATATAAAAAATAAATATATACAGAAGCAGATGAAAGCAGCCATTATTACTCCAATAAGTTAACTACAGCAGATTAAGAGCAGCCATAACTCAATTTTTTTATACCTTAAGTAGACTAAAGCAGCCATTACTACAATTGGTTAACTTATGCAGCATGAAACAGCCATTACACTATTTTATTTTTTAATTCAAGCAAATTAACATGAGCAGCCATTACACTAATATATTATTTAACAAAAGCAGATTAATCAGCCATTAATTCAATTTTTAAGCTCTCTAGACAAATAAAAATGAAAAATAAAAAATTGAAGCATGTGTCTAAATCTATAGGGTTTTGAAGTGAGCAAACCTCCGCCAGATCTGGGATTAGGGTCGAATCATCGATTCATGGGCATGCGTAAAGTTAGAACCTTTCGAGAAACGCAGTCTCTTGTCGTATCTGGGTAACAAGAATTTTTCTGGGAAATGCTGATCCTTTTTGAGCTTTAGAGATTCGAAAAGAGTTCTTTGCCACTACACCAACCTTCACATGGTGGTGCTGAGAGAGCTGAGTGGTTTTTTCATTTTCTTTTTATTTTTCATATTTCACTGTTCAACGTTTTTTCGAGATATAAGAAGAAAACTGTCCATAAAAACCGAAGAAAAAGATAAAGATATTTAAATTTTAGTTTGAAACTAGGATCGGCCCGCGGGATGTGAAATTTAAAATAATTTTGACAGTTAGTTAGTGTATACGTTTAATAAAGATATATTTTTTATTACTTTGCTACATATAAACTTTATTCTAGCTAATTCAAATATATTTTGTAAATTATAGTTATCTGTGTATACAGTATAACAAAGTGGCATTTTTAATGGATATTTGTGTTTTCTTTGATCCTTTATATTTAAATTGGTTTGGCATAATTTTTATGATTCTTATAAGGATGAAATCACCACAATTCATATGATTAATACAGAAGAGTTTAGTATATTTTAAGTTTAATTTTATATATTTGATTTTGGTATATTGTAAGAAATTGTAACACATTTAGTTTTTTTTAAACTGCATATTTAAGTTTCGCCAATTATTTATTTTAATCTAAAGTTCATTTGACGGCTAGATAATTCAAAATATGTTTTGTGTGATAAAAAAACACTTGCCCGAATAATTTAAAGGCCAAATTCCTAAAAAATTTACAAATAGAGATAAAGGCAATTGCACTTCACAATCACCAACTCTAAGCTTGGGAAGTCTGTTGCTCTTTTGTTATTGACTTCTAATTTTTATTGTGGTTTTCATCATTTATTTTTGTGTTAATGTCCCTAATTCTGAGCTTTGTTAAACCAAATTTAGATTCTCTTTTTTCCCCTTGGCTTAGGTTTGAAATATATAAAAAAAAACAATATTGTAGATGAATTTTCGTCTTCTAGATCTCATTAATTTCTCTACTTTTCCTAATGTAATGTTAAATTATATTAATGTAAGTTTTACCTGATATTATACGTCTAGTAAACTTTTCACTAATCTCAAATTATGAGTATTTCCCCTAAAATTATTTTGTTGTATTTCTATATCTTATTAGCTATGTTTTCAAATTGATTTGCAAAAATCTCAAGTACCTTTCAGTGGGAGTGGTATTTCCTATATTTTTTTGTGCTGCCCTCGTCTGTGTCTCTGTGTTATTGTTCTGTACTTTTTCAGAGAGCTATGGTCTTTTCCGTCCCACACTCAATTCACCCATGTGAGCTGCATATTCTCTTAACGCACAAACTTAATTAGAGGGGTGGGGAATTTCTACGGGCATCATCGAAAAGACTCCAGCGGCATACATTTTTTCATTGAATCTGTCGTTAAGGTGAACGGTTGTAATCGTTCAACTTGAATACATCTGTGAGTGAATTATGGTACTATTTTTTTTTTGTCTTTGCAGAACTTTTAATCACTCTGGTGATAGTCATTTTCCTTTCTGGAGACCTTTAATTTGTTTAGATGATGGCAATTTTTTGTCATAATAGTTGAACTTCTCTTCCATCAGTTTTTGTGACTGAAAATAAGAACTCATGAATGTAAAAATAAAACATCGGTTTTAATAATTTTATTAAGATGTCCAAAAGCACAAAAGATACGAAAGCCATGATAGAATAACATTAGAATTCTATATTTTATCATGAAAGTTTGCATTTGCTAAAGATAATGCCAAGAACAACAACATCGCAAGGTTACAATGTTAAATGAGGAGGAAAATGTTAAAACATGGCTTAGTAAGGCTTACCAAGTGGACTCTTAGACCATTTGGTTGGGTGTCCGCGACAGGTTCAGGAAGCTGCAGCGTCGCCGTGGTATCTGAACATGTAAACCTCTCCATCCGATACTTCTTCAATACAGTTGGTGATTTAAGTATTCCGTACAAATACTCCTCTGTCAGCCTTACAGGCCCTTTCAGTGTTAATTAACTTCATTTTCTGCCTACACAAAAAGTTTTAAAAAGTAAGAATATGCTAATACATATCTATAAGTCTTACCAGGAAATTATATACCATGTATAGCTGATTGACGTCAGTGGTTTTCTTTGCGCTAGCCTCTTTAATGACAGAGTATTTTTGATAGACTCGCAAATGATGAAACCTCCTGCCACAGTCCCAACAGGTAGAAGAATGATTAGAATCTCAAGATATAAACTGAATGTCGATGACCAAGATACTAATTAAGAAAATTGCTCGAATATATACCAAGCAGCAAGTGACGCATGGTGTTGTATCCAAACCACTCAAAATTCCATCTGCCTTCAAGATAAAGAGACTGGAAGGTTAGTAAAAACAGTTAATGGCCTTGTGCTTTAAAAACTAAGAACTTACGTGGTTGGTATAAGAGTCGACAGTCTGGTTGAGCCACTCAAGAGACGTTATCCCGTAAATCCTTTGCAGGTCGGTGATCCCCCTGTAACAACAGAGAAAAAAAATCGAAAATGTTTTCAGACACTTAAACAAAGAAAAAATCAAAACCAACTTAGTGCTTCTGATTCTTGAAACCAAGAAAAGAAATTTGTTTTCTTTTTCATAATCACAACCTGTGTGAATCTTGTGAAGCAATCGTAAGACTAAACTCAATAATCTTTATATGGCTAAGAGGATAATTATAAACAACATGATTCAAACCATACCGCAAAAGCATAATGCTGATAAACATGAATTTAGACACCACAGTGTGTTCAAACAATGATGAACATGAGCTAAAAGGTCTGGGAAAATCACAATAAAAAATACCAGATACAAAACCATATCGCAAAGAGGTATAAAACATAACTGGAAACAGAAATTATGAAAAAGCATCTAATCAATGATGAACATGACTTATATGAACGGAGAATAAAATCATTATAAACAACGGGATCCAGAATCATATGGCAAAGAGGAGAAACATAATTCTGATAAATATAAATCTCAACACCAGTGAGTTAATTATGAACATGACTTCAAAGAACTGAATCATCTTAGCATCCAGGAGGAGCATATCTACTCACATGGCTTCCCAAAACTCGAGTGAGAGGAAGAGAGAAGATTGTGAGTTCGTGAACAACGAAGCGATGAGACGGATGCATATTTATACACGATACAGATGATGCGCCGATTGTTCGTAGGGGTGAGGATTAAAGACGACGATTTAATACACAATCGACGTTACGGAGCTCTCGATAGTATCTGCGCCGCACGGGATGGAGACGAAGAACTCGATGATTAGGTTACGAAGGGAAGCAGAACTTCGATGGGCCTCGTCTCGTCGTCGCAGATGTAAAATGAATTGGCTGATCACTTAGGGCGAAGCCCAACTCCAGGCCCAGCTCGTCTGATTCCAAGTGATACGGTGAGTTTCATAGGTGTCACCACCTCAGAAACTCAATTTCCAGCATTTCATCCCATGTGGCATAGGTAGGAGAGATTCTTGGTCTATTTTATATATAAAGATATATTATTTCCGAATTTATTGTCATAAAAGTAGATTTTGCGGGAAAAAAATCTTGACTTTGAAAGTTGGGATAAATAGTGTTCCCTCTGTTTCTAAATGATATTAATAGATGTTTTATGATTTTCACAATTTTTAATAAAATTTAATTATAAAATGTATAGTTTTCTGTAGTTTTATATTTCCAATATTTTTAAACCAATAAGATTTTACAAAATGCAATCAATATTTTAAACTTCACAATTCTTCGTTATTAGTTGACAAAAGTTACATTGAAAATATAAAAAAAATATTTTTTATAAACAAAAAATTTCTCAATTAAAAACGGAGGGGGTATAAAAATAGTCAGTATTAATTTTATTTTTCATAAAATGTTTTGATTATGTTGACCAAAAAGTTCGTAATCTAGCAAAACTAAAGAAAAACAAATAAGTTGGAATTTTATTTTTCTCAAAAGCACTGAACTTCTTTGTTATCTAAAACGTTAAGTGTACATTCTTTTCTTGTTTTTTTCTCTCTAAATTTGAATGCTAAGGATGTAAAATAAGCTCATTTATGACAAAACATACTTTTCCATTGTATTTTGATATATTTTCTTCTAAGTAAAAGAAAATTTAATAATAAATACAAAACCTTCTTTAAATTATTTTTCCTAAACAATAAAAAAAGAAGAAAGTTGTTTTTTTTAGAAATATATAAGAAATAGGAATTCCTATTTTATGGTAATAGAAATGAATTGGAATAGTTTTGACATGCATCTATGGTCTGATTGTTGGGGTGTTTAGTTCTGTTTTCTTTTTTGCTATTATCTACTTGTGACACTATTTTTCATCATGTTCTTGATCCTTATTACACAAATAGTTTGTCTTTCCTAGCTTAACCCGCCCTCTGTTAGGAAACTTGATACCTTGACGTCTACGTTTCTTCCACCAATTATTTTTCCTGACATGGCTCTGCTTTTTCATCTTCGAGTGTCTTCTACGATGTCTCATCAACCCTTCCACTAACGTATGAAACTGTCCACCTTTCTTCTTATGTTTAGTCACCAGACCTTTGGATTCTGACTTCATCCTCCTCTCAACCAACTTCTCTTTGTCTTTCTGAAGATGTTTCTTCACTAAATGCTTCCATGCTGATGGCTTTTGGCCTGTCTCTTTACTCTCATGGTGGTGGTGGTGGTAATGGTGATGGTGAAACACTTTACCTAGCT
The DNA here is from genome assembly GCA_026261945.1 of Hirschfeldia incana. NCBI lineage: Eukaryota > Viridiplantae > Streptophyta > Magnoliopsida > Brassicales > Brassicaceae > Hirschfeldia > Hirschfeldia incana. The sequence goes on along the minus strand of JABCMI010000053.1, from coordinate 1,243,502 downwards.
TCTCCTTGAATCTTGTAAGCCTCCCTTTAGACTTTTTGTTAGAGAGGAGAGTCTCCTTTGATCTGCCTCTCGATTTGTGTGGAGGAGAGTCACTTACTTGAGAGCTAGCTTCACTCTCTGATGGATACGATGAGTCTTCTGTCTCGGTGATGCTCTCACCATGAGTTTGCCAGCTTGAGCCAGTGGTTGAACCTGTTTCTCTAGACTCTTCTTCTGATTCTTGATCCGTAGAAACTTGTGAGCTTGTTTCAGACCGTGTGTTTCCACTCTCGTCTTCATCCCATGTCTCGGTTTCTTGATCCAACAAAGTCGGTTTCATACTCCCCATCTTCAGTGACGTTCTCTTACTCTCTCTTGGCCTCTCGGGTCTCATAGGACGATGCGGTAATGGGGTACGTGACCTAACCAAAACAACCTGATCATCAGGAGAACTGGTTCCTTGTGACTCGATATCCATAGTTCGATCATCACGGTCTGCAACATTATTCACATTCGAGGTTCTTGTGGTTTGACTCATTTGCTTACTAGCTGGCATGTAACGGCTCCTTGAACCAGACACTGAAGCTTGGTAGCTTTGTCTTCGTTCCATCAACGCTTTCTCATTTAACCGTTGAAAAGGCATTCCCGAAGATGAGTTATCTTGCATGGTACGTGACTTGCATGTCTTTGTTCTGTCCTCACGACTAGAACAAAAACTAAAAGCAGAAAGCTGTGTTTCGATACGCTCTATTGAATCAACCACTTCCTTAGTTAAACCAGCCCTACTAGGCAATTTGATGATACCTCTTGAGACTGAGTTTCTACTCGGTGTTGGCATACCTAACTGTACTTGTGCAAGTATCTGTTACAGCATTACAAGAAAAAGCACAACAACATGAGCATTAGCATATGGTCCCAAATTTTAAAAAATAATTTCCAAATTTTTTTATATAATTTACATAGAATTTTTTTTTTTCAAATGCGTAAAAAAATTATAATTAAAATCTTAATTAAATATTTATAGTCTCCAAAATCTCAAGGATCCTTGAACAGAACCAAAAGTGAGATATTAACTAACCTTGGTTTGTCTAGCCAAAAGTTCCTCGGTCGCAGAATCAAGCAAACGTTTAAGTAGAAACTGAGTGTTCTCGTCTAACTGCGAGTTTCAACGTTACTAGTAATGTCAGACCAATCAATGATAGAAACATATGGTTCTTTAGGTTAAACTCACCAGGAAGGCTTGGGGTATAGATTCGTTGTTTGCATTTGAGTGAAGAAGGCCGTATAATCTTCTCAGTGACTGAAGATCGGTCTCGAAGTTGAGAGGATCCATCAAAAAAAACTTATTAAGAAAGAACCACGAAAGAAAGAAAGAGCGAAGAAGAAGAGAGATGCGTCAGATTTGAGTAACGGAACAATAACCGTTTGCAAAATATATAAACCGTTGGTACGGCAGTAAACGACTCTGCATCGACTTCGGTTCTTCCCGGTTTTCTCTTAGCCGATCGAAATTATTCCCTAAAAACAGAGTAAACTGTAATATGCACTACCTCTATAACAAACTATTATTATGACATTATCATACCACATTAATCAATTTCTAAATAGAAAAAAAGAGCTGGTCTATCTTCTGGTGACTCTTATGTGCAGAGACGAGTAACTTGAACAATGTTTTCAACTTCTTTGGAGTCATACATAGTCAAAATTGCTATCAACAAGACAACAATGTCTTTGGCTCATCTGTTCTCTCAACAGCTTCCTTATCTGTTTCATACGCATAGTTTCAGTATTTTCATACATAAGTTATTATTCATATTTTTTATCCCTCTGATGTAAAAAAAGAAGAAGCAATGCTGCTTTTAGGGAAAGAGAATCCCACTAAGTTGATTCATCTTTGAAAACTTTATTGGTGGTCTCTTTGTTTCTTTATTTGGGGTGGTCTCTTTTGCATTGTGGGACTTGACTCCGATATGAAATGAATGAACCTGGAAAAGATAACAATAATAGTAATATTAATATATAATGAACAATGATCTGAATGAATCAGTGATTTAGAGTAAGCTTTATTAAGTAGTAGATCATGATGGGAAAATAGCTTCTGATATAGGAATATACAGAAGCATGTGTAAGAAGGTTCCACTTGTTCAGAATTATATTCCACTATTATGGACGATGGGAATGCAAAACGCATTATATATATATTTTACTCTCATCCATGACCTTCAAAATGAGAGGAAAAAGATAATATACAAACTAAAATGTAGTTAACATGGACATATATTTCGCAAGAAGGTTTTTAGAAAATTCGGTAAATAAACAGATAATGCGATGAAAAAGCAGACTAAGAATATATACCGAAGACCAATGTATGTGAATAATAGCCATTAATATACTTGAACTTGAATATGTTCTTATACTCATCCCTTTATAGATTGTCATACATTCTTCACCTTACTGTAACTTTTGATCGGTCTACAAAAGACCCGATGATCATGCCAATCTACAACGAATATTTAAAAAGTGTAACTTTTTCAACAAACACAAATATATTTTTTTATTTTATAAAAAAAAGATAAAATGAATTAAGATAAGTGGATAGAAAATAAGAGTACTAGATTACACCTTTATTAAATGTAGCTGAACTTCACTTAACCTTTGGACTATTCTTACAATTGGTATACTCGCAAAATCCAACCACAAATTATTGCAAATAATCCAGAATCAATGTCACTTAATCATTAAATTATAAATAGAATTATATTATCGGTAAGAAAAATCAAAATTGTTAAGAAACCTGCTTGGTTCTTCCATATACATATCATTATTACCTGAGAATTGATAGCCTTCTGTCAGACTGTAAAATTCAAATATTAAAGAAGACTTGTGTAAAGACGATCTAACTTGAACGAGTTCCAATAATTTAGCACTGTTATATAATGTTTTATTTTACTAAACAGCCCTCTGAAATAGTGTGTGGAAGACACATGTCTCATATGTAACAGGGGTAAGATAGGAAAATGAACCAAAAAGTAGCGTTGGGTCTATTTATTCTGATAATTCCCACCTAAAAATCGGAGTTCCCTCAAAAAGATTTGCATATATCTCGTTTTGCACACTGTATCACTTAGGTTAAGCCATCACTACCGAGTAGAGAATATGAAAGCTAGAGATGTGGATGCAGTGGAGATTGTTGATGTGGATGATGAGGAGGAAGAGGAGGAGAAGGAGTGTGAGGACTGGTGCTTCGTCTGCAAAGATGGTGGAAGCTTAATGCTCTGTGACTACAAGTGAGTCTTCCTCTCTCTCTCTCTCTCTCTAGAGAAACTCAATCATAATGCTGCTGCTACTGTTTCGTTTAAGTGTTTTGTTCTTCCTCTGCATGTTCTTGATATGATTTCTGCTGATGAAGGAAGGGTATTTACGTCTTTTAAGCTTGGTTATAGGACTTCATCATTCAAGGCAGGATGAAACTACTAGAATTATTTAATTTTAATTAGGGTGACAAATGATTTTATCACATTGTAAATCTTCTAAATGTTTCTTGATCTTAGGAAAGTTCCTATTCTTTTTTTCTATTTAATATTTGTCTATGATGAATATTATTTAAATAGATGCATAATGTACTTTGCTTATTTGATATTTCCAGGGACTGTCCAAAAGTCTATCATGCGTCTTGCGTTGAAAAGAACATATCAGTACAAAACAATGAAGAATCTTTGATATGTAGTAAGTGCTAACTTTTCCACTTAGAGAACATAGTTTGCAGTTTCATTTGTTTATTGTAGATTTTTTATACTTTCTGAAGGGCCTGTTTGTTAAGTTTTTTTTATTAATTTTTAATTTTCAGTGTGGCACAGTTGCTACATGTGTAACAAGAAACCAAAGCTGTTCTGTCTTTGTTGCCCACAATCTGCATGCGAAGGTTGTGTAAACCGTGCTGAGTTTATTCGCCTCAAAGAGAACAAAGGGTTATGCAAGCAATGCCAAGAGTATGTCATTACTTTAGAAGAGATTCAAGAATATGATGCTGCTACGGTATGTTCCAAGACTGTCATAACCAAATCACTTGTTATTTCCTCTGCTTTAACATTCTTTTACTTGTTGGCAGGATAATATTGACTTGAAAGACAGGGATACATTTGAGTGTCTGTTTCTTGAGTATTGGGACATAATAAAGAATCAAGAATCTCTAACTTTTGATGATGTCATTGCTTCAAAGACACGGAAGAAAGCTGCTAAGACTAAGTCTAGGTACAAAGACGATCCCAAGTTTGAGCTTCATCATGTCAACTCTTCAAAGCCACCAAAGAAAGGCGTCATCAAGCTCACGGATGATGATGATGATCCACAGTTTTCATTTACTGATTATGCAGAAGATCATAAAACGACGCTCAAACCAAAGAGAATGGAGTTTATAGGATGGGGCTCAAAGCCGCTTATTGAGTTCCTGACATCTATAGGGGAAGGCACAAGAGAAGAGATGTCGCAACACAGTGTTGAGTCTGTTATCAAAACGTATATTCGTCAGAATAACCTGCTTGACGATGAAAAGAATAAGAAGAAAGTTCGGTGTGATGAGAAGTTGTTCTCTATCTTCAGGAAGAAGTTTGTGAATCAGAAGAGGATCTACTCACTTTTGAATGCTCATTTTAAAGAGAACGTTGAGCAGATAGAGTATATCTCGCTCTTGGAACGTGGCTTTGGTGAAAAGAATGAGAATGTCTCAGTGCCTTGCAAGAAGCAGAAAACAGAAACCTCAGATGAGGAAACTTGTGAGATGGAAGTGAAACCTGAGATGAAACCAACTGGTTTAGCTAGTATCAGTGCTGATAATATAAAACATGTGTATTTACGCAAGAGCTTAGTCTTGGAATTGCTGAAGCAGAGTGGGAGCTTTAGGAACAAAGTGGTGGGAAGCTTTGTGAAAGTGAGGAATGACCCTAGGGATCCTATAGCGTTCCAGATCTTGCAGGTTACAGGTAAACCGAGACTTGTTAGACATTGTAATGCTGTCACCTTTCTATATCTAGTCTCTGAGTTTCTCCTTTTTTTGGTAGACATTAAAAGGCTTGATGATGTCAAGGGCATGGTTCTCTATATTGCTGGTATGGAAAGTGATGTTAGCATTTCTAGGTTGGATGATTCGGACATAACCAAGGTGATTAGTTACTATTGTTTTTTTTTCCATCTCTTAGTTATTATTGGTATACCAATGCTGTGTTCTGGTGTGAGTGGTTAGAACTGGTTAAGACTTTCTTTGTTTTTTACTTCTTGAAAGCTAAAACCTCTCCACTTTCCTCTTCAGGAAGAGATTGATGATTTGAAGCAGAAAGTGATTAGTGGCCTTATAAGACAACCAACTCTTGTAAGTTTGTTAATGCAATATAGATACAACACAACACAAATTTATATTTGCATTAACATTCTGTTTTGTTTCTAATAGGTTGAGATGCAGCAGAAGGCTAAGGCCCTCCATGAGGATATAACAAAACATGTGAGTGTCTCTGAAAACACACAGTTTAAATACTTGGTGATGATGATCATACACTTTCATCTCACATTTTCTTGTGTGAATGCTTTTGAAACCCAGTGGATAACAAGGCAGCTTAGCATTCTGCAAAAACGCATCAACTGTGCTAATGAGAAAGGATGGAGAAAAGAATATCCTTTTACATTCTAATCATCTTCAGCACATTTTCACATTATATAATGTTTTGCACTTGAACACCTTAACTCTATCCCTTTGCGGGCTATTCTACATTAGAGGAGTATTTAGAGGAGAGAGAGCTTCTCCAAAAGCCTTCAGAGCAGGAGAAATTGTTAAGACAAACTCCAAAGATCATTGAAGAACTCATCGAGATTGAACAAGATCCACCAGCTGCTTCCTCAGATAGCAGCAAACAAGGGAATATCAGTGGTCTGTCTCAGGAGGTGATCATGATAGATATCGACTGAGAAACCAAAGATCCTGCAGCATCCTCAAGAGGAAGAAGATTGTTTTTTCTTGTACATTTGTCTCTTCTTCCATTAGAACTTTTCAAAAATATCGGCTAATTCCTAATGGCTCATCTTTTGGGACTGACTAGCTTCTGCAGAAACAGGAAGCTTATAAGCTTATTGAGCTGCTTATGTTTTTGTAATGGTGATCTCATGTATGTAATATACTAACGATATGGCATGCCTTATGTTTCATATTCATGTATATGCCAGTGGCATGTCCTAGAGTTAAAGTCCTCACTATATGCTATTGTAGTTAAAAACTGTGTGATTAATTTTTTTTTGTCATTGCTGTGTAATTAATTGTATTTCACAGTATATTATATAATTAGTTAAATTATTTTCGATTTATAGTTTTAAAGCTTTTCTTAGATAATTATTTTAATATCTGTGTTTCACCTATATTTCAGATTTTGAAAACTAAAGAATATTATTTATTTATTTTTATATTCGAACCATTGTGGTAAAAGATACTTCTCGTAATTTTAATACTTTTGTTTTAGATTTTTTTTGTTCAAATGATATTCTAAATTTATGATAGATAGGTTATTATTTTCTGTTATATGATTTTTATATTTTGTATATTATTATTTAAAATAATTAAGAATACATAGATAATTAATGATATTTCTTTACACTATTAATATTTTTTATTTTTGTATGTATAATCTTAAAACGTTAACTAACAGAAAATATAAATGAAGAAAAAAAATGACAAAGAAGACATTGAAGTGAAAGTGAAGTGAAAGTTCACTTTCCTTATCACAACTTTCAAAGTAACTAAGTTTTTAAAAAAAAAACGGTAAACCGCTCCCCGGCGAGAGAATGTTAAATCGTCCGGTGACCACGTGATAGGGATATCAAAGTAACTAAGTTTTTGTCTTCACTTTCATATCATTCTGTTTTTAGCTTCTTTTTCACGCTTTAGAATATGTTGAACATATCTGTATATTTTTCTTAATAATATCAAGTATTTAGAAATTTATTTTACATATATATTTATATTCGTATTTACTACTCAATTTTCTAATTTTAAAATAGAACATACATATATGGAATAAATACATTAGAAACTAGTTTCACATTAGTTATGAAGTAATTTTAAAATTAACAAAATACAGTAGAAATAATATTATAACGGTTTTTTACAAAAAAAAAATAACAGTCTTATAACGATCATCATTACCATGTTTAGAAAATCTAAAAATGTAACTTCACACGACATCTTCCTAGCTGGAATATGCTGTATATTTTTCTTAATATCAAGTATTTATAAATTTATTTTACATATATTTATATTCGTATTTACTACTCAATTTTCTAATTTTAAAATAGAACATACATACATATATAGAATAAGTACATTAGAAATTAGTTTCACATTAGTTACGAAGTATTTTTAAAAATTAGAAACAATCTTATAACGGTTTTTTACAACAAAAACTAGGACAATCTTATAACAGTCATCATTACCATGTTTAGAAAATCTAAAAATCAACTTCACACGACATCTCCCTAGCTAACATATCCATGCAGCATATCACACTATTCAAAAATATTATTTGTTTTCTTGAAAGGAAACGAGAAAGAAAAAATGTTTGTGTAATAAACGGTGTTAAAAAAATTCTAAAAAAAACGTTTGGCATAAGAATATTTACGTATCACTTTTATATGTTTATATAATTCATATTTACAAAAAATGTTCATATAATTCATATAACAACGAAAATTTATAAATTTATTATTAGAAATATAGTTATACAACAAACAAGAAGCAATAAAACAACTTTTTCAAAAAAACAATAAAAACAATGACTAATATATTGATACTGGTTTAGCAAAAAAAAAGAAGTATTATTAATAGTTTAACACTAGTATATGATTTTCATTTTAGTGTAACTATAGCTAGCTATATGTGTACATCCCACAGATCTCGATGCCATAAAAAAGAATCAACGGTCGAAGAACTCATCACCTGACAAACGAAATGATGATGATTTGGACACGTTTGCCGTTCGCCGTAGCTGTTCATGATATCAAATCCTTTCACTTAAAATAATAATATGTAATCATAATAAAAATCAAACAGAAGACATAAGAACCTCCATGGCTTCTCCAACCTCCTCCCATGGCCCTTCTATGGCGATGAACCGTGACGTCTCGAAAACCCTAAACCCAACCGCACCTCTCTTCTTTCCCAAATATCCTTCTCTGCATCACTACTACTTAACACCACCGCAGATTCACTTCATCGCCGACCCTAACCTCCCTCTCCCATCTTCTATCATTATGTACTATCCTTTATGGTTTAATAATCCTAACCCTACTAGGTTTGAGGCAACACAAGAACTACCCCCACTTCAGCCTCGAAACCCTAGCCAAGAGCTGACTCCTCCACGGACCTGTAGAAAACGGGGTCTTGACCGGGGAAGAAGCAGCCGACACCGTAATAAGCTGGTGTGGAGGAGGAGGATCCAGTGTCAAGCTGATTCCAATGGCGATTGTACTGTCATGCTTAGAAACATACCCAACAAGTATACGTACGTATATGTATTATATATCATTCACTAGAAGAGTATTTGTTAAACAAAGGTGTGAAGTAATTTGTTTTGTATGATTGATGTATATCGAATCTTATAATTATTGTGCAAGCAGGAGAGAGATGCTTATTGAGTTTCTAGATGAGCATTGTCATTTAGAAAATAACAAAGAGGAAGATGGAGAGAGCGCCTATGATTTCTTGTATCTCCCAATCGATTTCAAGTAAGTTTTTTTTTGTTGTTTTTAACTTTATCACTTTTCTTTATCAATCAAAGATTAATACATTTGACAACAACAAAAAATTATTTGAGTTGTATATATATATATACTTATATAGATGTGCGTGTAGGCAAGAGGAACAAACTAATGATGCTACCATTTTTTGGAAATAATCGATTGATAATCTGCATGGTGTATCAATAAAAAAAATTAGCGTTATGTATTTGTAACATAACAATGTGAGTTCAACCTTTTTTCTATTTCTATTAATTAAACTAAATTAATGGCACCAAATTGAGCAGGAGCAATATGAACAAAGGGTATGCATTTGTGAACTTCACAAAACCAGAAGCAGTGTTAAAGTTTAAGGCGGCGTGCAACAACAAGCCATGGTATTGTTTCGGTTCAAGGAAAATACTTGAAATTACCCGTGCTCGGATCCAGGTTTGTTCTCTTCTCATTCCTCTACATATGTACGTATATCTATATACATATATATTTTATCAAGCTTATTGTTAACATTTGTGTGTAGGGGAAAGATGCGTTGGTGAAACATTTTGAGCAAATGTCATATCCGGTTGAAGCCTACAGTGCGGTGTGTTTCATCCCTGCTCGCAGCGGACCAAAGAGTACGGGCCTCACTATCATGGTCGGTAAATGCACCGAAGCTACGATATAAGTTTAGAAGAGGCTGTTTTATCTATCATGTTATATAGGATTATGAATATGTGTGTGTGTGTGTGTGGAAAACCTCAAACGGTGAGTAATGAGTCTAGTTAAAAAGGGAAAAGAAAGGACTCAGACACCGAACCAAATCCAAGTAAGAACTCTGAAAAGTTTGGTTTTGGATTTGGTGATGTGTGTGTGAGTTTTGACTTTATCCTTGTGTTTATGTTAAGGTCTGCGTGTAATGGGTGTACGTTAAAAGAAAAAAGAAAGGGCTCAGACACCCAACCAAATCCAAGTAAGAACTCTGAAAAGTTTGGTTTTGGATTTGGTTTTGGATGTGTGTGAGTTTTGACTTTTTTCTTTGCGTATAGGTTCTTCATGTTTCTTTTATTCCCTCTTTTGTGTTGTTGAACTCTTGGTTTTTAAATGTTATGTACGTTGTTTGTCAGTTGTTTTTATTTGCGTGTTGATGATAAGTATCAGTTTCAGAAAATTGGTTGAATTTGTGTACCTTTCTTCTACTATTAAACTTGGAAGGTGCTTGAATTAGAACGATAATAACATTAAAACTGGAAAACAAATATCAAGTAACTAAAAAACGTCTGCCGCCTAATACTTATCAAGACTTTTTTTTCTTTTGTCAACGTTGGATACATACACTATTAGGACTTTTTCGACTGCGAGGAACACATTCACTATTTGAAGTCGGATTCTGGTTGTGTTACAACCAGAGAATGTTGCTTGGGATGTACTTTTTGTACTGTATATCAAGTACATGAAGATCTTGCAAATAGATAAAATATCGTTTGACAAAATCTCTGTGTATTGGAGAATGGACCAAGAAGTGACGCTTACGCTTTTTTGTTCTCTTCTCTTTTTATAGTAGAAGAATAGCTATCAATTATGGCAAAAGGGACTGACCACTTTTTAGTTAGAATAACGTCGAAATGGTTTAGTAAAAGTTCTATTTAAAAGCAGTTGACACTTTGACAGTCCACCTAGAGATGAGAGAGACATCTTAAATTACGTAATGCACACCGAAGCTATACTTCTTGTCAGCCGTACGGCTGTAAAATCAAATCTTTTTTTCTCATTTTATATGTAAACAGTAGTTCTACACGCGCGTAAACCAAAATGTTTATTTAATTTTTTTGCTGAATTTGTTTATTTAAATTTGTATTTATTCTTATCATATTTTATATGTTTCCATCTTTTTTTTCCCTTCTGAAAAATACAAAAACTCAGCAAAAATCTTATGAAATAATGGTAAATCAAAGTTAGCAAAAAAAAGTAAATCAAGCTTTTCATTCCTGTGGCTAATAAGATTAATTAGTGAAATTCTAAACAAAAATCACTGAATAAAGTTTTTACGAGATGATGTAACATTACATATGTCGTATTAACGTTTAAGTGGGTATGTTTCTCTATGTTGATGATGACATTAAAGGTGCTGATGACAAGGGTTGTTTCTCTATGTTGCTGGTATTGCAAGGGTATGTTAGCATGTCGTATTAACGTTTAAGTGGGTATGTTTCTCTATGTTGATAATGACATTAAAGGTGCTGATGACAAGGGTTGTTTCTCTATGTTGCTGGTATAGCAAGTGTATGCTAGCATTTATAGGTTGGATGATTCTGACATAACCAAGGTGATTAGTTACTATTTTTTTTTCATCTCTTAGGTTTTATAGCTATACCAATGATGTGTTCTGGTGTGAGTGGTTAGAACTGGTTAAGACTTTCTTTGTTTTTACCTTCTTGAAAGCTAAAATCTCTCACACTTTCCTCTTCAGGAAGAGATTGATGATTTGAAGCAGAAAGTGATTAGTGGCCTTATAAGACAACCAACTCTTGTAAGTTTGTTAATGCAAAATAGGTACAACACAATAAAAATTTATATTGCATTAACATTCTGTTTTGTTTCCAATAGGTTGAGATGCAGCAGTTAGGCTAAGGTCCTCCATGAGGATATAACCAAACATGTGAGTGTCTCTGAAAACACACAGTTTAAATACTTGGTGATGATGATCTTACCCTTTCATCTCACATTTTCTTGTGTGAATGCTTTTGAAACGCATCAACTGTGCTAATGAGAAAGGATGGAGAAAGGAATATCCTTAAGCTTTTATCATCTTCAATACATTTCAAAATCTTTCATATAATGGTTTAAACTTGAACACCTTAACTCTCTCCCTTTGTTGGACTATTCTACATTAGAGGAGTACTTAGAGGAGAGAGAGCTTCTCCAAACGCCTTCAGAGCAAGAGATTGTTAAGACAAACTCCAAAGATCATTGAAGAACTCATCGAGATTGAACAAGATCCTCTAGCTGCATCCTCAGATAGCAGCAAACAAAGGAACATCAGTGGTCTGTCTCAGGAAGTGGTCATGATAGATATCGACTGAGAAACCAAAGATTCTGCAGCATCCCCAAGAGGAAGAAGATTATTTTTTCTTGTACATTTGTCTTCTCTTCCACTAGAACATAAAAAAATATCGGCTAAGTCCTAATGGCTCTTCTTTTGGTACTGACTAGCTTCTGCAGAAACAAGAAGCTTATAAACTTATTGAGCTACTTATCTTTTTGTAGTGATGGTCTCATGTATGTAAGTACATAGCAAGCCTTATGTTTCATATTCATGTATATATGCTAGTGAGTTGTCTTGGAATCAAAGTCCTAACTATTTGCTATTCTTATTTCATGTATGTAAGATCCGTTCAAAGCTACATGGTGTAAATCAAGTGTTCCACTGAGTAACAATAAGTGCATGAACTCATAAGATCTTATAAACTAAAAAAAAAAGCAAAACAGAAGAGAAGAAATGCCAACAGAAACCCAAAACACTGTCAGGATTCAGGAACCTGTTTCCTGTTCTTTATTTGATCATGAAACATAAGCCGTGAGAAGATGCTGATGATTTGGCAAAAAGATCACTTGACCACACAGATCTTGATAACAGAAGCAGCTCCAATACGGTGCAGAGCCACCACAGCATCACCATGGTTACAGAGTCCTTTCTCAGTAGCCGACTTCAAAGCAGACTCAATAATCTCCTCTGTAGATTCACTGTCAGTAGCTTTTGCAGATCCTTCAGCCAACATCGGAATCAATCCTCTGTATATCAAACTATGCCTCGCCGGCGACTCATCGCTACAGCTCCAGTTAAACGTATCACTGGTGAAAACCGGAACAACCACAGATAGAATCGGAACAGCCGGTCTATACTTAGCCACTAGTTTAGCCGTTGTGCCTCCACGGGTCAACACGATGATGAGTTTGGCCCTGGCTTTGTTTGCTGTTCTTACAGCTGATGATGCAAGACTCTCAAGCGTGCTCATTGGAAGTGGTGTTGCTCTAATCATCTCCTTGAAGATTGTGTGGTAGTCAAGTGATGACTCAGCTTCGATGCAGATTTTAGCCATTGTTTTCACTGCTATCTCAGGGTAGGCTCCTGCAGCGCTTTCACCGCTGAGCATGACGCAGTCCGTGCCATCTAGAACCGCGTTTGCTACGTCAGTGGCTTCAGCTCTTGTTGGTCTGGGAGATTTGATCATAGACTCGAGCATTTGAGTGGCTGTGACCACCGGTTTGCCAGCGAGGTTGCACTTGTAGATCATCATCTTTTGAGCCAAGAAGATCTTCTCTATTGGAATCTCCATACCGAGATCACCACGAGCAACCATGAATGCATCTGTTTCACGCAAGATGTCATCGAAGTTCAGCACTCCTTCCTGGTTCTCAACCTTCAAACCAAACAAAAGATTCATATCTCATAACTTAAGACAGAGATGAAACAGGGTGTATGTAATGTGTGTACGTTGTTGTTACCTTGGACATCAACATTATACTCTTGGAATGTGAACCAAGTACTTTCCTGACATTAACAAGATCAGATCCTTTACGAACAAACGAGAGAGCAATCATATCGATCTTGTTCGGAACACCCCACTTCAAAATATCTTCAACATCCTTCTCAGTCAGTGTAGGGAGATCAACAACAACACCAGGGAGATTCACGTTCTTTCTTTCCCCCAGCATCGCTGTATTCTCACATCTACATCGTACAGTACCAGCCTTCGGATCACACGACAGCACAGCTAGACTTATGCTTCCATCTGCACACAGTATGGTATGTCCAGGCTGAACATCCACCGGAAGCTTCTTGTAGCTCATGGAAATCGTTTTCTCATCACCCTTGATGTCGTAATCAGTGCTGACAGTTATCTCCTGACCTTCCTTGAGTTGTACAGGGTTCCCATCTTTCAAGAAACCAGTACGAATCTCAGGCCCCTGTTGTGTATTATAACAAGCAAAATCATAATATTAAACCGTTGTAACACACTAACTTTTTTTTTTTTGAAACACACACACTAACTAATAAACTCTAATCATAATGATTCTCTGATTTTTTTTTTTTTGAATTATACAAGGGTATTCTGGCCCCCACAGAAGTGGGTCCAGACTAGCCACATGTTTGCAGCCTACATTATCGGCCCATGTGTCGTTCTCCTGTACCTAACGATGCCGAAATTAATTCTCCAGTAGCCAACGGAATTTGAACCCGGGTCCGTATTGGGACCGAAGCTCTCTCAAGTACCACTAGGCCGTCCTCGCTTGGATAATTTTTGAACTTTTGTGTGATAAAAACCTTTTTACAGTAATCCTAAGGAATTTCTCTCACCCACACACACAAATTCTATTAAAGATCTATTGGTAAAAAGTAAACTGTAAACACTTCTTAACATCTATTAACTAACTAAGAGGCTGAAGTTTCTTAAATGAGAAACTGAAGTTTCTTAATTGAGAAGCTGAAGCTTTCATGATCTTTAGTGTTCACAAGAGAGAAAGATGGGACCTTTGTGTCAAGCATAACAGCAGCGAGCATGCCAGTGTTCTGCATAGCGGCGCGGAGATTGTCAAGAGTCTCCTGATGATACTCGTGGCTTCCATGAGAGAAGTTGAAACGAGCAACGTTCATGCCAGCTCTGAGAAGCTTCTCGATCATGGGAACAGAGCGAGAGGCAGGACCTAGAGTGCAGACGATCTTGGTCTTAGGAGTCCTACCATCGTTAGGTAGATCCTTCATTATCCCTTCTATGTCTATGTTCGACATTTCTTTTCTCCCAAATCTCAAACCCTTTATAACTAAAACATTAATACATTTTATAAATCCATCGATCAGTTTAAGTTTCTCAAGAAAATAAAAAAACTAAAGGATCACAGCTACATCTAGCTTTAACTATGAGATCGTAAAGAGGTTCTATGAGATCGATCTAAGGGATTTAGGAAAAGACGGAGGATGTGATCGGAGGGAGAGCTAGGTTTTACCTGAACACGCTGCTTCTTGTGGGAGTGTGAAACAGTGAAAGTCGCCGGAGAGACGAGAGTTTTTATAAAGGCGTGGCCTAAATGCCACGTGGAGTTATATATCCAATGGGAATTTTGTCCAGTTTGTTAACTATAACGAAAACAACAACAAAAGTCCGACTACCGTGGATTTATTTATTTTGTTTGTTTATAAAAAATAAAATAACTTGGTAAATGCCCGCCTTTTTTCATGCAAGTTTTTTTATATTTTATTGAATTAGTATTCTGTGTAATTTGGATAAATATAAACTTCTACAACTCTGGATAATATAGAAATTTACTCCCTTCATTTTTAATACATGATATTTTAGAAATTCTTTTAACTCTAAATTAGATTATTTTGGTTTTTTGTGTAAAATTATTAACAATTTATGTATGATATTATACCATCTATTTTATTATTAGTTGAAATGTATGATGCTTTTTATTTTAACTAAATAAATAAATATATATATATATATATATATATATATATATATATTTTAAATATATTTAAATATGTGCTTATCCTAAGATTTTATCTATTGAAAACAGAGAAAGTATTTACTTAAAGCTTTTGTATCCATGAGAATATATCATAACAAATATGTTCATATAATTTTTTGTCTTGGGACTTGGATGGAAGAAAATACAATCCAAGTATTAGCTAACTCCATTTTCTTGTTAAAGAGGCACATTCTTGGCTAAGAGTCTTCTACAGCCTAAGAAAATAAATTCTCACTCTGTTGTTAAGTATTCACTGTCGTATCATATATTTTCTGTTTATGTGAATTCGAACACCACTTTAGTTTCACATTCAGCTACACAAACATGATCATCACACCTCTCTGAATAGCATAGCTAATGTATCAACAAGGTCAAAGGAAGTAGCAACATCTCACTCGTATTAAAATGATGGCAACCATATAGGTTATACTTCAATGCATCAAATTAGTTCACAAAAAAAGACATAGTTTATACTTTACTGCATCAGATTCCACGAGAGGTGCTGCTATCTTCTTCCTCCTCCTCCTCACACCAAGCTTTGTAAACCACCTCCAGTAACCTGCATATTTACTAGCTTTAATGTTTTCACGAGAGCCAAACGGCTCCATCCTTGTGCTGGTTGCTGCTGCTGCCTACAGCTTCAGGGTAACTCCTTCGGCTGGTGCTGCTCTCAGATTCCGCACTAAAAATATGTACACCACACTCGATAATCTTTTCATTGTTTTTTAGCCAGCTGAATTCAACTGTAATATCACTCCTAGACACATCCACGTCATGGCATCTTTCTTTTTGAAACAAGTCCCCGCTATGTACTAAAAGGTGATCTGATAGAAATGTAGGCGTCGTCCAGTCATACAAATTGCACGAGCTAAGTTCTTTGATGAGTACACCTTTGCTTCTCAGGCGACAATAGAGACTAGTATCAAAGTACCGTCCCCCTAGGGTTGATGAGAGCAGGATGCAAGCCTTGAAACGTGAAGACGCAGAGAAAGTCCCCTCAGGGATGGTTATCGAGTTTCCTGTGGCTCTGTGAGTGAACTCTGCAGGGATTTCTTTGCCTGGTAACAATAAACACATGTAATCCCATCGTTGTATGATTAACCTCCTTGCTTCTTCATCTAGTTTCAAACAGTTACGGAAGATGGATATTCTGAATGGACAGAAAATGAAAGATACTCTTCTCTCTTCGTTCTCCAAGAAACGTACGCTTTTGAGCGATACACAATCAGTTGCATCGAGATGCCAAACCGAAAGCCTAAGACTCAGTGACACTAGTTTTCTGCAGTATCTGATGATAAGATTGTTTAGCTGCGGGAGACCAACGAGACAATCTGGAATCCTCTTTATATCACTGTTGCTTAGGTCTAGATGAAATACATTCGGTGGGACATGTGTTAATCTCTTGAGGCTTCTGTTGCCTATGATAAGACACTTGAGGCGAGACCAATGTGCTGCAACAGATGCAGGAACATCTTCTATCCTTGTGTTTCCTACATCAAGACATTCAATGTTGCTAGAAATATTTGGAAAAGTTCTCAGTCGTGAGCAACCACGCATGTCGACTCTCTCAAGAGATGCTAAGTTGATGATGGTGGGAATGATTCGTAGTTTAGTGCAGTAACTCATCTCCAATTTTTTCAGTTTGTGTGAATTTTTAATAGAAGAGGGAAGCTCCACCAGACTTGTGCACGTCAGTGTCAATGTCTCAAGATTAGTAGCATTAGAAAGATTTGGCATTTCTTTCAGCTCATAAGAAGAGCTAAGATCCATCTCTTTCAGATTTGCGATGGGCTACATGTGTAAAACACAAGAAATGAGAAAATTCGTATATAATTTTCAAGATTTAAAAAAGAAACAAATAGTAACCTGGATTCCTCCCCATAGCTTTTCGAGATTGCTATATGTCATACGGAGCCTAACGAGACATTCTGGCTGAAATGTTGAAGGAAGACGTTTTCTTGGGTAAAACGCCAGATCAAGCAAACTTAGACGAGGCAAATATGTCAAATCCCCAAGTATGCATGGGAAGCTAGCATTTTCATTATAAGAACCCATGTAAAATCTTAAGAACCGGAGATTACGCATTCCTTCAAAGGCTCGCCCACTTATAGAGATCATCCCCCTGACCTTCGACGTATCAAGTGATATACCTATGAGGCTATGACAGATCCAGTCCCCTGACATACATTTTGAAAAGACTGGTTAAAACCATTATATATTTTAATTTTATCTATATATTTGTAATGCTAGATAAAATTAAAATATATAATGGTTTTAACCAGTCTTTTTGAAATGTATGTCAGGGGATATATATATATATATATATATATATATATATATATATATATATATATATATATATATACACGAAGGATCTTACTGTTTCATTTGCAAGAACAGTACAAATCTCTTCGGCCTCTACTAAAAACTGACGTTTCCCGGGCTCATCAGACTGTTCGTAAACTATGTGTCTCCCCAATTGTTGCAGTAAAGAGTGCATCTTTATCCATTTAAAAGATATATCCACAAGAGATTTAAGAGCCAGGGTCTTCAACCCATTTTCGAAATCCAAATTACTGTTAGCGAGCATGGCTTTCACATAGACAATATAATCACTATTGTTGAAGATGCATGCAACGTGAAGGAATATTGATTGATCTTTCTTTGACAATTTGTCATATCCCACCCTTAAAACGTCTTCGATTTTTGGATCAAGACTAGTTTCGATCCTAGATAACTGAAGTTCCCACTCTCGCTTGGTCTCCCCACGCAAAGATGAACCCACAACACAAAGGCCTAACGGAAGATTACCGCAAAGCTTCGCTACTTTGTTTGCAACCTCTTCAAAACCTTCTTGTGGAGAACTGCGTTTAAAAGCAGATAAACATAAGATCTCCAGGGCTTCTTTTGAGGATGGAAAATCGACATGGTAGGTATCTTGAATCCCATGTGCATTCAAAATCTTTTTATCTTCCGTGGTAACAACGATCCTACTTCCCAGACCAAACCAGGAAACTTCTTTAGCCAAGACATCTAGTGTGTCTAGATCGTCTACATCGTCAAGAATGATAAGCACTCTTTGATCTTTTAGCCATTCTCTTATTGCACCTAAATGATACACCCTCATATCCCTTTGATTCAAAATCTTAGACAGGAGTTGGTTTTGCAAACCAAGCTTCAAATCATAATCATCAACACCAGTTACGCTCTGATAACTTCCCTTGAGGTTCCCCATAAAGCACCCAAGTGGAAAATCGGTAGAAAGCTGAGAGAATAAAGCTCTAGCGATCGTGGACTTGCCAATTCCAGCAGGACCCCATATTCCAATCATCTTCACTTCATCGCACTCAAGGCCTAGCAAAGCGTTCACTTTTCTCAAGTGAGATTGCAGTTCCACCACACCGTCGTAATCTCTTGACAATGTAACATTCAGTTTGTTCGACACATCCGTCACAAACTTTTCAACCATCCCAGCTTCATCAGTCCTAATAGAAAAAATTAAAACCAAAATAAAATATTTAAGAGTCGGTTCTTAGTTTTTTTAGTTAATAGTTAAAAGACGGTTTCTTATATTATATTCTGCTAAGAAACCTACCTAAGACCCCCCCCCCCCCCCCCCCCAATTAATCATGGTCTTATGTGTCACTGATTAAGAAAGATAAGTTTTAAGCAAAGAAACAAACCAGTTAAGAGAGTGTTCTCCCGCTACGGTTGCTATGTATGCCAAAGCTTCGGTCCATCTCTGCTTCACTTCCTCTGGTTTCCCTTCACAAGCTTTCTCGAATGCACTTCCAAAGTATCCGCTCTGTTTCCGCACATCGGATGGATCAACATCGTAAAAGATCGTCATAGTCATCTGTCCCTGATCTTCTCTGCACTTCAAGATTTCAACTAGCTCATCTAAACACCAGCTCGAAGAAGCGTAGTTCTTCGAGAGCAAAACTACAGAGACTTTTGATTCTCTAATGGCTTGTACAAGTTCAGGACCGATCGTGTGGCCTCTCACGATCTCCTGATCTTTGAAGGTCGTGATACCTTTGCTAGCAAAGTGTCTGTGTAAATGACTAAGGAAAGTTCTGCGAACATCTGGTCCGTGGAAGCTAGGGAACACATGGTATCTCCTTATGCCAGAAGAAGAAGCCATGAGACTATGATAGAGAGGCTGAAGAACTGTTTTTTTTTGTTGGTAAAGCTTTCTTCAAAAGAAAGAGAAAAAACGGAGCACTTATTGAAAGCCAGTGCATAAAGACTCTAAAGAGACGATAAATTTCAAAAAGATTTGTATTCTGATTGGTTGAAACTACTTTTTACCTCTGTTTTCTTATACAGTCGTGGAGGACCCACTGGCTTCTTGATTAGTAACGCGTAGTTGTGGAATTTGATTTTGTAAAGCCACAAATTAAGGATTAAACTCATCTAAAGTAACTTTTTAAAAACTTTTATTCCAGATTTATATTCTTTACTCGCAGTCCAACGGTCCAACAGTGTTGTTGGCGCGGGTAAAAGAGAATAAAAAATTCACGTGCTTGTCGGGTGGCTTTAACTAACAACTGACTGGAGGAAGAGCAAGGCAGGATCTTCTTAAAGTAGTGAAACTAGCAGTCAGGGATATACAAGTATGAAGATGCAGGAAAAGCATTCCAAGATCTTAATGAAGGGAAGATTGAGAGCCGAGGTGTTGTTGAGATACTGTAAAACTAAAGAAGCAGCCCTTCTTAAAAGGTTGCTTTTGATTCAGGTTTTGTAATGACGTTTCATACCTGATTCACTGGGGTCTTGTTTTTTTCTATATTTACAACAATGTTCAGACAAGTTCATTGTTATCTGATTTTTGAAGCTTACTTAGACTATCTTGAATCGAGTTTCTTTAATCAGAATCTATCTATTAAAAATAAAGAAATAAAAGAAGAAAATAGGAGAGGGAGCTAAGAAAGATTTTAAAACAAGTGTTTTTAAAACTAGTTCTAAACTTTCATCTTTCACATGTCATGTAATTAGCATTTTAGGAATTAAAAAAAAAAGAAGAAAAAACTAGTTATTCAATTAAGTATTAATATTTATATTTTTTTAAAAAACTCACATAGTTTCTAATAGTTGGAGATGCTCTTAAATTATATGTTTTTTTTGTCTTTACCAATGTATTTTCACTAATCCTCCTTTTTGAACCTTTTGTATGAGAATTAAAAATAGGGAAAATGTATCTGATATGTTTTTTTGTTTCAACTTAGATTAAAGTTATTTAGAAAAATTGATGAAATTTTTTCTTAATTCTAATAGTAAAATGATGGTTTTAATAAAACGATTTTTTTAATAATAATTTAACGAAAAATGTATGAAATAATGATGAGAAATCATCCAAATTCTAACAGTTAATTGATGACTTTGTTACAAAGTAAAATGATATGTAAATAGATGATAATTATCCAAATCCTAATAGTAGTAAATTTGTGGTTTTGTTCAAAAAAGATAAAAATTGTATTGGGATAACCCGAATAAAATAAAAGATGTATAAAATAATTGGACCAAGTGGCCAAGTTACAAAAATCTACTTTCCATTTTCAGCATCGGCTTTCTTCATAAACGTCGTCGTTTCTCCAAAACGCAATCCTTCTTCTTCTTCCTCCCGTCCTACCGGAATATTCTCGCTTTCGTCTACTCTCTCCTCCGTCGCCGTAGTTCGTCGAGCTGAAATCCACCTCCGAATTTCATCCCGATTGCCTTATCGGGTCAGATCCTTACGCTCCCTGATCGCTAATTTAGGGGAAAAAGAAAGTCTCGAGCTTTGATTGGAATTTTGAAATTGGTACTCAATCTTTAGGTCTTTGATTAGGTTAAGGTCACCGTAGCGTTGGGTATGCGTTTTAATTTGTAAAGTTTCGTGCTTTCGCTTCTGGGTCTACACGAGCTCTGTTTCAGTTTCTGGAAAAAGCTGAAGTCTTTAGGATCTAATCTATTCATGATGTGTTTGAATTGTCAGCTGATTATGATATGTTTCTAAATTAGAATCATGGGTTTCGTGTATTGTCTGTGATGATTGCTTTTACATGTAACTAATTTGGATCACTTGATTGAGTTTCACAAGTACTTGTAGATAGAATGGTTTCTTCTATGACTTGCTTAGCTCTCTTTGTAGATATGAGAGGAGCCATAGATTTGGTAAGAAAAATAAAGTTAAAGTCTTTAGGATCTAAATCTGTTCATTAGGAAGATTTTTTTCTGAGTGATGTGTGTTGATTCATAAGCTGATTATGCAACGTTTCTAATCAGAATCTTGGTTTGTGTATATGTCTTTGATGATTACTATATCTCATTATGTGTAAGACTATCAAAGTAACTAATTTAGATCACCTGACTGAGTTTCACAAGTATTTGTAGGTACAATGCCTCTTCTTGAACTTTCTTATAGCTCTCTTTTGTAGAAAGATTACATGTTCTATTTAGAATCTTGGTTTGTGTATTTTATGATGATTCCTAGATCTTATTATGTGAAAGATAATCAATCTTGGATCACTTCATTGTGTTTAAGAGGTATTTGTAGATAAAATGGTTTATTCTCTGTCTTGCTTAGCTCTCTTTGTAGATAGATTACATGTACTGCTCAATTAAACCAAAAGCTTTGTTCAAATTTTCAGGCAAACATTGCAGTAACACTAGATCAAACATAGTAAGGAGTTTCGTTTTAGAGAGTAGTAGTAGTAGTAGTACTAAAAGAAAATGGGAGATGGAAGCAGCACCAGATCCAACAGCTCAAACAGCAGCACCAGCGAGAAACCAGAGTGGCTGCAACAATACAACCTCGTCGGCAAGATAGGAGAAGGCACATACGGTCTCGTCTTCCTGGCAAGAACCAAGACACAACCCAAAAGACCAATCGCAATCAAGAAGTTCAAACAATCAAAAGACGGTGACGGAGTCTCCCCAACCGCCATCCGAGAGATCATGCTCCTCAGAGAGATCTCCCACGAGAACGTTGTCAAGCTCTTCAACGTCCACATCAACTTCGCTGACATGTCTCTCTACCTCGCCTTCGACTACGCTGAGTACGACCTCTACGAGATCATCAGGCACCACAGAGACAAAGTAGGACATCCTTTAAACCAGTACACTGTCAAGTCCTTGCTCTGGCAGCTCCTCAACGGGTTAAACTATCTCCACAGTAACTGGATCATCCACAGAGACTTGAAACCTTCGAATATCTTGGTGATGGGTGAAGGAGAGGAGCATGGGATCATGAAGATAGCTGACTTTGGACTCGCACGGATCTTCCAAGCTCCGTTGAAACCGTTATCTGACAACGGAGTTGTTGTCACGATCTGGTACCGTGCTCCAGAGCTGCTTCTCGGGTCAAAGCACTACACTAGCGCTGTTGACATGTGGGCTGTTGGATGTATATTCGCTGAGCTGCTGACTCTTAAACCTTTGTTCCAAGGAGCAGAGGCTAAGTCATCTCAAAACCCTTTCCAAATGGATCAGCTAGACAAGATATTCAAGATCTTGGGACATCCCACGGTTGATAAATGGCCGACGCTGGCTAACCTTCCTCACTGGCAGTCTGATCTTCAGCACATACAAGCTCGTAAATACGACAGTGCGGGTCTCCACAACGTGGTTCACTTAAACCCGAAGAGTCCTGCTTACGACCTCTTGTCCAAGATGCTTGAGTACGATCCTTTGAAGCGTATCACTGCCTCGCAGGCGCTGGAGCATGAGTATTTCAGGTTGGAGCCTCTCCCGGGGAGGAACGCTTTTGTGGCGTCTCAGCCGATGGAGAAGAACGTGAATTATCCTACACGTCCTGTTGATACGAACACTGACTTCGAAGGGACGACGAGTATTAATCCTCCTCAGGCGGTGGCTGCGGGGAACGTGGCGGGAGGTCATGGGATGGGGGGGAGTAGATCGATGCCGAGACCGATGGTTGCGCACAACATGCAGAGGATGCAGCCACAAGGAGGTGTGATGGCTTATAATTTTCCTGCACAGGCAGGGATGAACCCGAGTGTTCCTATGCAGCAGAGAGGGATGGGTCAACCGCATCAGCAGCAGCAGCAGCAGTTGAGAAGGAAAGATCCTGGGATGGGTATGTCTGGTTATGCACCTCCTAACAAGACCAGACGTCTCTAAAGATTGAAAATAAATTGCTGTCGTCAGGAGCGTGTGGTTTTTGCTTTAGAGTAGACTAGGAGACTGTAATGCAGCAGCAGCATGTGGTTTCTTGCTATTCATAATGTTATGGATTCTGTAGTTTTGTAAAAACATTTATCGATCTCAAGTGTTTAATGTCTTGATAAAATTTTAATTTCTTTAAAAGGGTCTTTGTTACTTCTTTATAAATGCTACTATATCTATTTTTATATACTACAGCCTACATATATATCTTAATGATTGGACCAAATGAACCGTAATAATATGTTCTCTTAATCGATGATTATATAATTAAAACATTTAATGTTCTACATGCTCATCCAAATCAACACTTTAAATAATGAAAAGGTCATTGTTAGAGTAGTTTCATCTTTAAGATATCAAAAACATATTAAAGTTTAATGTTAATATATTATTATGATTTGTTATATAATATTTTTATTGTTTGTTAAAGTGGACCAATTATAAATAGACATCGATTATAAAAAAGTTTTTTTTTTTTTTTTTTTGACTAAATTTGATGCATCGATTATAAAAAAGTTTAGAAACGACAATCAATTATATTTGTTCACTTACTTTTTTCTTTTATTTCTCGATCAGATGCTTTTGTTCAGAGCCGAAAATTGTGATGCAAACCTACTACAACTATCATTAGTGCACTAATCCAAATATTTATTCAGCTAACGTACATAGTGGTGCTTCGCTGTTGACTAATTGTTAATCATACAGAAGGAAACAATGTACATCATATCTAAATAGAAATATATAATCAAATTGGTTTTGGCTTTTATCGTTTCCCATGTTCATTACTGAATCACATCTCAAGAGTTCTCTTATTTAAATCCCCTCAAGGCGTCTACCATATGTTAGAACAAATCAACCATGGAAGTCGAGAGAGTCCAGTACACATCTCCAACGTCCGAGACGGTCCCTATCATTGATCTAAGCGATCTTGACAACGACCTCGTGGCGCATGCGTTGGTGAAAGCAAGCGAAGAGTGGGGAGTTTTTCAGGTGGTCAACCACGGGATTCCGGCGGAGATGATGCGGCGGTTTCAGAAAGTGGGGAGGCAGTTTTTCGAACTCCCAGCCGCAGAAAAGGAGGCCGTAGCGATGCTGCCAGGCTCCAAATCTCTGGAAGGTTACACTTGGACCGTTTCTCCCCTGCTGATGTGTGTGTGTGTGTGTGTCATAAAAAGAAAAGAATTACAAATATAAGTGGTAGCCACCCATCATTTTGATGAAGGCATATGAGCAATAATGATTTTCCATGTTTCAATATCTTTTAATCAAAGTTATATACGTAAAGTATACACACGAAGAGAAGAAAAAGAAGTATACACACGAAGAAAAATTACCTTTTATTAAAAACCCTTCTTCCAATTTTACCAACTAGGGTTGGCCCGCCCTACGGGCGGGATGCATATTCAAAGATAATTGAAAAAGTTTGAGTAAATAATTTTTATAATTTTTATTAGTTAAAAATATAAATAGTAGTTAAATTCTGTACTTGTCTTTTCTTTCTTTCTGAAGTCTAAATAAACTACTCTATTTTGATAATTAGTTAGGTTTTCTTTTTGCCTGGGGTGTTATTACATCAGTTCTTATTTTACTGCATATTTAAAAGGTTAAAAGGTTATCAACTTGAGCGGGTAATCAAAATTAAGAATATGATTGTGGACCTAGCAGCTTATACTCTCACCTCTCCGAGCTGTTTCCTCTCGTGTGCCAGTGGTGGTCGACTTATCCTCCTGTAACCACGTTCCTGCTCCATAGAAGCTGTGTTAGTATTGCGTGATTTTACTTACATTAGATACAATCATATAAGTTACAACCAATCCGGAAGAAACGCTTTGGAGAACAGTAGTACAACTAATGGCTGTCCTGTTTTTTTTTTAATAACGGTAAGTGTGGATAACTTTTGTGATTCTTTAAACATCGAGTGACCATGCATTGCAGGTAGTGTAATTAAACTTACTTGAGCAGCTTAAAAAACTGTACACAAACGAACCCCATGAGAAGAGTATTCCTGCGCCGCAAATATCATAATATTTTGACCACAGGAAGTGTGATGTGTATATGACCCTAAGATACGACGCAGTTGAGTATGGGATCAAGTGTATTTTTCTATCACTGTTTTGTTTCGAATTATCAATAATATGATGAGAAGGAGTCGGTATTCTTTTTTTCTGTAAGACGTAGCGAAGGAATTACAATAGATTTGTCTCTCTTACCAGTTGTTTGGTTAACAATATCAATAAAAGGAAATGAACATAGGTTTCTTGAGTGGTGGTATGTTTAAAAAGAGAGGCTACATGCAATTCAACGGGGTCAAAATAGCCAAGGTTAGATTCTAACAGTTCATAGAACTATTAAACGACATTAAAATAAATCAGCTAGTAGGTGTAACAATATATTCGATTCTGATACCAGTTATTCGTTTAATACACTTGAAAAGTGGAAGCAAACATAGAATCTTTGAAGGAGCCTCTTTTCTAAGTCATTTGGTAGGCTCAAATAATCTGAAACATCTCAAGTACAACTTATAAAAGATTTTTTTCTCGAGAAAACAACAAAAAAAGAGCTGTGAAGTCTGCAACATTCTATTAGGCTCAAATAATCTGAAGCTTAACCATTGCGAACATGATTTCCTGTAGGTTCAGTGGCTGTTACTGGGTTCTCCTACAACCATGACATGAGTAATGGGTCCACCGCTGTTGATAGGAGCACCTCTTTAAAGACCTTTAGAAGTATCTCCATATACAGCTCCAGCTCCTGGAATATCATTGCCGATGTTGTCATCACCTCCCTGTAGAGGAGTAAGCGTATGCATAAGACAACATTGCTTGGAGTGACTAAACGTAAATATAGAGGGAGATCACCTGCTCTGCAAAATCTCAGGAAAGGGGAACGCTGGTTGCGATCAAGAATGTGGGATATGGTGAATGACTGAAACTTTTATGAGAAATTAAACCTTCAAAGCTTCTGCTGGAATGTTGAGGCCCTCCCCACTATATCTCTGAGGCATTGTGGGAGAGTAATGTTATGTGCATACTCCATTTTCCAACGCCATATTAGACAATCACAAATAACTAAACAGTCCTTCAAGTTAATCTACACACAAATAAATAACAGAAGCCAATGGATGTTACCACGTCTTTACTGCCAAACAGAGAAGTCTCAGATGCATTTGATACTGCAATCTCCACCTGGTACTTGTCACCAAAGAGAGATGACTGGATAGGTGTTAGGCTTAAGCTGGTTTAAAACCGGTTAACATTCACGGTGGCTAGCTTAAGAGTCACCTGATACAGAATTGAAAAGGTATCATAATCAAGAAACGTCTCAATGAAAATTCGTATAGAACAGCTTGGTAATGTCACGGTAGGTCATCGGAAAATTGACATCACTATTATCAGAAGTCTAAGAACAGACTTAGATTTGAACACTCAACCGACATGAGTTCGCACAAAGCCTGACATTCCTCAGTTGTTTAAGAACATCTACCAAACTTCAAATCAAAAATAAAAACTTTGGAGTTAGCCCTTTCTCAGAAAATAAGCTTATTTCTTTGTCTGAACAAATCGAGGAGATGGTTTCGAGAGGAGCAATGCTAACCTTTTGATAGTCAGAAATACACAGTCTCGGTGAAGAAAAGCTCCCATTAATTGGCCATCCACATCAGTTCTCCACCAAGCTAAATGTTCTTAGCCTCCGAGAATCGAAGCAGTATCGCCTCCGCATCGGATGACCACCGCCCCGCCTTGAGATCGGAAAAAAAAAACTTTGTAATAGCCATTGAGAGAGATGATGAATAAGATTTGAGAATGAGCAAGGTGTGAGATTGGGAAAGCGTAGATAGCGCATCGGTGAGATTGCATCATATTTATACACGATCTAGTAGACGAACGGCGCAAGAGATTGATTCATAGTGGGATGGGGATTAAAGACGATTAAAACACAAACACCGTTACAGAATGTAGACAGTCACTGCACCCATAGACGACGAACGAAGAACAGGAAGGGAACATCTGTTTAGGGTTTCCCCTTGTCGATGGGCCTCATGTCCATATTCTGAAAGGCGCAGCCCAATTCAGGCCCAAAGTCAGAGTGATTCGCGTTAAATGAAACGCATCGTATCCGAGGTGGCAGGAGGAGGATTGATTAATTTCCAGGGTGTCATCCTAGTTGTCACCCTTGGGAGAGATTCATGGTCTATTTTATATATAAAGATGGTTGCATGCATTTGTGATTGACTTCTATCGTCCTTTTTCTTTCCCTTTTCTTAAGTCTCTTTGCTCAAGTCGAATTTCCAGTTCTTCAAATCTACCATGCCAAAATTTCTCGAACTTTTATTTATTATATAAAGGATTACTGATTATTAACTAATATAATAAAATTGTCAAAATAAATCTTATTTATAGATTGTGTTTGTTAAACTTTATATCTTTTGGTGTTTCCTTTATTCGATACCGATGACGGATTCAGAGAGGTGACGGAGCAGTATGCAAGGCACGCGACAAAGCTGTCGGAGAAAATTATGGGTTGCTTGTCAAAGGGGTTAGTTAGGGTTAGGGCGCGAGAGGTTGAAAGAAAAACTCGGTGGAGGTGTGTATAAGCTAAGAATCAATTACTATCCACCGTCCGATTCGGTCATTGGAGCACCGGCGCACACAGACATCAATGCATTTACACTCCTCGTCTCCAACGGTGTTCCTGGTCTTCAAGTGTTCAAAGATGGCCACTGGTTAGACGTCGAGGACATCAACTCCGCCGTCGTTGTCATCCTCGGCGACCAAATCATGGTCTGACTCTGATTGTTAGTTCTTGAAATGTTTTATGTTGTTTTGAGATTGCATGAGGTTATATGGATTTTATATGTAAATGCAGAGGTCGAGCAACGGGAGGTACAAGAGCGTGTTGCATAGGTCAACGATGGACAAGGAGAAGACGAGGATGACGTGGCCGGTTTTGATAGACCATGTGCCTGGTACGATCGTCGGACCTTTGCCGGAGCTCGTCGGAGATGAGAATCCTCCTAAGTTTGAGTCTCTGACTTTAGAAGACTACATTTACCAAAGTTTCGTCAAAAGAAAAGAGAAAAAAGAATCCAATATGCTGCTTGCGATGGATAAACCTCAAAAAAATCGTTGATAAATAATTGTTGATTTCCATGTATTTATTAATGTGTTTCAAAATGTAATATATCATTTAAAAACTTGTTGCAAAATGATCGAAAATTCTTGGTCAAAAATATCAGATAATACAATTATCTCTCGTTGTCGCTAATTAGTCTGTTTTTTTTAGCGATTTATTGAAGCTTAAAAGTTGGTATATGATATCAAATATACTGAATATCCTGAATATAATAGTCAATTTTATTTTTTGTTCTGTTTAGTTATAAAAATGTGTTGGTCATCTTATCTAATTTCCAAAAGAAATACAATAACAGTTGACTGAAAAGATCTACAAAAGCAGATTGACATGTTCACTTTTTTACTACTGGTAGTAGTTTGGTACTATTTTCTCACGAGTCACGACACAATAAAATGTCCCACGTGGTTATTGACTATCAACGTTATCTTACCTTATCCTTCAACATCGAACGTACTCCAAAGAAGAAGAAGCAGAAGCGATCAAAAAAATAATGGAGGTTGAGAGAGACCAATTCGTATCCTCACTGACTATCCCTATCATTGACCTAAGCAACCTCGACAAGGAGCTAGTGGCACGTGCGGTTGTGAATGCGAGCCAGGAGTGGGGAGTTTTTCAGGTGGTGAATCACGAGATCCCCAAGGAACTTATCCAGAGTTTAAAGAAGGTTGGGACACATTTCTTTGAGCTCTCATCAGAGGCGGAGAAGGAAGCCGTGGCGACGCCAGCAGACTCCAAAGACATCCAAGGATACGTTACAACCACCCATAAAGATGTAGAAGACAATGTCGATCGAGTTGATCATCTCTTCCACAATTTATCGCCACCCTCTTGGATCGATTACAGATACTGGCCAGAAAATCCTCCAGAATACAGGTATGCATGTATATATATATAGTTTGGTGCCCAGTTCTAGAGCACTTTCAGCATGGAGGTTTCTAACACAGATTCTTGATTGGTGATATAAGTTATATATGATTAAGTTTGGGTTAAAATAACCAAAAATGTCACAAATGATATTAGTTTTGATTTTTGAGTTAATGGTTGATTTATAACCTATGTGTTTTACCTAGAGCATCTTCTTGCAAATATCTAAAGAAAGATTCTCATGACTAAAATAAAAATAATAATAGTAATGCAAGTGAGAAGGGGTTCTAGAAGAAAAAAGCTTAGGTTCACCATAGAAAACTTAAGTTAAACTTAAGTTCACTCTTATGGTGAACCTTTAAATTCACTTATCCTCTAATAATCAATCAAATTGTTAACTAAAATAATTTAATAAGAAACCAAAATAATTAAAAAAACAAAGTATTGTCAATTTTATTAATGCTAGTGCCACTATCTAAACTCTAAACTCAAACTTTATACCATAAACTCAAATTATAAACCATAAACCCTAAATTATAAACTCAAACTATATACTCTAAATCCAAATCTTAGATCTTAAACTCAAACCATAAATTCTAAACCAAAAACCTAGACCCTAAACTTAAATTTATACCCTAAATCTAATATTTTTTAAAAATATTTAATCATTAATCCAGTTGGCACTTTGGTTGGTTGTTAAAAGAAAGGTGAATTTAAAGGTTCACCATAGGGATGAACCTAAGTTTTATTCGTTCTCGGATGAGGAACTTTAAGAAACTTATGAGAATCTCAAATGTCACTTATCCCTTTTTTATTTGTTAACTTTTATTTTAAAGTTAAAATTTAGTTGTTCAACAAAATTATCTTTATATTTTAGTTTTTATTTTAAAGTTAAAATTTAATTGTTCAACAAAATTATCTATTAGACATGATAAACCCTTTGCTTTTAACGTCAAAAATTCAGGGTAATATTATTTTTGTCATTGTTTCCGTTTGCGTTTAATGAACTAATCTACAAGTACACTTTTTTTTTTACTTTTTAAAACGTTCCTCTGTTTCTAATGATGTTTTTTTTTGTGAGTTTACACCTATTAAAAACATATTAAAAATTATTTATAAAGTATCATTTTCGTGTTTACCTAAGTTTAAATCAATAATATTTGAGTAAGTACAATTAATACGTTTATTATTTACTATTATTATGTAGTAAAATTAAATATAAATTCTACGTAAAACATACTCCCTCTGTTTTTAAAAGATAGTAGTTCTAGAATTTTCACATATATTAAGAAAATTCATTAATTTTGATTGTAAATGCATTGTTTTTTGCAAATAACAATTTTCAATAACTTTTAGCCAATAGAAATTCAATAAACACCATTAATATTTTTGAAACTTACAATTTTTCATAAAAGCATACATTGAAAAAGTAAAACTACTATTTTTTTGAAACAAATTTTTTTCCTAGAACAATCATCTTTAAGGAACGGAGGGAGTATATTTTTGCTATAAACTTTTACATATATCTCAAGTCGTTTTCGGCAATGTGTAGACAGACGTACAATCAGGCTTTAATCTTCAATTTTCTCTGTATTATACTTTTGAAAAATTTGGCCAGGCCAGTGAATGAAGAGTATGCAAGATTCGTGAAGAAGCTAGCAGAGAAGATTTTGGGATGGTTATCCGAAGGATTAGGGTTAGATCGCGAGGCTTTGTTCAACAGAGGTTTTGGTGGTGATAAGGCGGTTTATACGATGAAGATCAACTACTATCCGCCGTGTCCACAACCAAATTTAGTCCTTGGACTGCATCCTCACACAGATGTCAACGGGTTGAAACTTCTCGTCCCCAATGAGATTCCCGGACTTCAGGTTTTCAAAGATGACCAATGGTTGGAGCTCGAGTATAAACCTTCTGCCATCGTTTTTCTTATCGGAGATCCGATCTTGGTATGTTTTCTTCTGAATCAATGAAAAAAAAACTGTATTTAAATCCAAAACATGTTTTTACAACTGTTAAATTTTTATTAGAGCTTTAAACTTTAGAATTGATCTTCTCCTTAGGCTTCCATATAGAAGGTTAATACTCAAATCATAGCATTCAGTTGTAAAAAAGTTTTTTTGTTTTTTGGTATGTTTCATGTAACAGCTATATAATTAATTTTGGAGTATCCTAGCTAGTATCTATATAATTTTGTAGCTGAAAATTATAGCATCTATTTTAAAGCCTATGTGGACTATTTTACAGAGAATGAGCAACGGGAAGTACAAGAACGTGTTGCATAGAACGAGTTTGAACAAGGAGAAGACGAGGATGTCTTGGGCTGTTCTCTTGAAGCCGACTTATGATATGGTCATTGAACCTTTGATGAAGCTCACAGGCGATGGCGTCGAGGCTTCTAAGTTTAAGCCCCTCACTTACGGGGAGCTCGTATACCGCAGGGTCAATAACCTTCCTCTCGACTAAACGATGAACCTCAAAAGAGATCATGAATTGGTTGGTTGTTGATTGATGTTGTCTCTTGTTTTTTTTTCAATACCGCGTCTCTTGTTTAGTGTTAAAAGGAAAGTATTTGAACTTTTCAATGGTAACGTTTTTTTAATTGCGTTAGCTTTTGCATCACCATTTGGATCGAATCTCCCTAATACAGACAATGTGTTGATAAATTGATTATAAAAAAGCGATTATGCTAATCTCTATAACTCTATTATATGCGTTAGTTGCGTCACTATTGAGCTCTGCAAAGTAAATTCTTCAATTGGTTTCTCCGTGAGTTAAAATCACATAGGTCCTTACAACAGTGACAACGCCATGCACGACCCAGTCGGCACTACTCACTAGTATAATGAATATCATGGAGGTTGAGAAGCCCAACCTATTTCAAAGATAGAAACCAAAAAAAAATCATGGAGGTTGAGAAAGCCCAAACCTACTCCAACGTCAAACCTACTTCTGAATATCTATCTGCATCAAGCAGCTAGCATGTGGTTTTCTCCAACGTGGTTCACCTCAGCCTGAAGAGTCCTGCTTAATGCTTATGATCTCTTGTCGAATTAGATGCTGGAGTACGATCCTCTGAAACGTATCACAGCCTCATAGGCCTTAGAGCATGAGTATTTTAGGACGGAGACTCTCCCGGGAAGGAACGCGTTTGTAGCCTCTCTACCGATGGAGAAGAACGTGAATTACCCTACTCGTCCTGTTGATACAAACAGTGACTTCGAAGGCACGACAAGCATCAACCCTTCTCAAGCGGTAGCGGCAGGAAACGTAGCGGGAGGTCATGGGATGAGGAGTAGATCAATGCCGAGACCAATGGTTGCGCATAACATGCAGAGGATGCAACCACAAGGAGGTGTGATGGTTTATAATTTCCCTGCGCGGGCAGGAATGAACCCGAGTGTTCCTATGCAGCAGAGAGGGATGGGTCAACCGCACCAGCAGCAGCAACAGTTGAGAAGGAAAGATCCTGGAATGGGTATGTCTGGTTATGCACCTCCTAACAAGATCAGACGTCTCTAAAGATGAAAATAAATCGTTTGTGATATGCTTTGGAGTAAGACTAGAAGACTGTTGCCCTTTTTCAAAAAAACAAAAAACAAAAAAAAGACTAGAAGACTGTAATGCAGTAGCATGTGGTTTCTTGCTTTTCATAATGTATGGATTCTGTAGTTTTGTAAAAACATTATGGATCTTTGTTGCTACTGCATTACAGTCATCAAACATTATGAATCTCAAGTGTTTTGTAAGAAAATTAAGAAAACATTATGGATTCTGAAATCGATCTTAATTTTCTTTAAAAGGTCTTCGTTGCTTCGAAAGTGTCAAGTAGTGATGGTCATTATAGCCTTTTGCTAAACCCATCAGCTTATGTTATATTATAGCATTTTGTTAAACTCATCAGCGACCAAAATCTCCACAGGTTCGAGCCTTGTACCTTACAGTAACTACAAAGACGTCGAGATCATAAACTTTATTTATACTCATCATGACTTGGTTCCTACCAGGCTACCATAATTGAGCGTGTATGTTTCTGTTATTTTATTAATACGGACGTGTCCACGATTCCCTTCACAATTGTTATATCATTGTTAGTTATGATTTTTATAAGATATAATTATATGGTCGTCAGAACATTATTTAATATTTTTATTCTTATATATAGTAGTAGATGATAAGTTAATATCTTATATGTTAATTTTTTTCATATTATGTTGTCCTATGTATAGTGGTACTTGTGTGAATAGTATTACTTGTTAATGGTGAAGTGAGCCTCAGACGAATTTCAATAACTTTGCATTGAGGATCTGTTGATTCTATGGTTAATGGTTTAAGCGATAAACTGGTATTTTATTCTTTTCATGTAAGTGAATATTATTCTTTTAAAATGTTTTGTGTCTTTTCCCTATATTTTAACCTTGAGCCACACAATCTATATCTTTCATATGTAAAATCTTCTCACCATCACTGAAAAAATTCACATTTGTGCTTTGTTATTCAACGCTTCTCTCTTGTAAGATTATCTGATATTTGCTATAGATCAGGTTTAGTTGTGCAGTTGTCTTCACGGCATTGTAGACAGTTTTGTCAATATGAGCTGCTTCTCTTCTTCTTTAGATTTCAGATGATGTTAGGAATTTCATTTCTTTGGATTGGGTCAGAGTTTAGTCGATGTTGTCTTCCTTATCGTTGCCTTGCCCTCGATAGTCCCTGCTCATTTGATTTTTGGTGATCTAACTTATATGCTATTTTTCATAACCTGTGGATGGCTCCATGGTTTGTTGGTTTCATTTTGTCTTTCCTTCCCTCTATGTTCTCTCATCTCGTTCTTTCATCGCTGTTTCCATTTCTTTTGGTATTTCATTTTGTCATATTTTTCACCCTCAGGTTTGGATAGTACTTTCTTCTTTGTACATGGAAGGTTGTTTATGTTCTCAAGCTTGGACTTGGAAGGTTGTTTCTGTTTTCAAACTTGGACTCTGGGTTTTTGTTGGTTGGCTTCTATTCTCCAAGTTTTCCTTACCTCAAGTTGTTTCTCTTCCTCTCGTTCTTACTTTGGTAGAAGTGTGTGGAGTTAGTCTTTTATAGTTTTGGTCATTATATCTAGGTCTTTGTGGTTCTTCGCTATCATAGACGTCTTGTATGTGTTTTTATTTTATTTTATGAGATGTTTCTTACATCTTAGTTTGCGGTTGTGCTTCCGAGGATTTAAGCATGTGTTTTTCTTTTTCGTGGTAACTTTAGTTTTCCGGTGATTATTTTTTCTGACATGTTTTCTTGGTTCTTTGCATTAGTACTTGATTGCACTCTTTTATGTTCGGAAGATTACTCTGTCTCCAATCTTATTTTTCTACCTTTTTTTGATCTCCTCTTGTTCTGGAGAAGATCATAAAGTAAGGTGGGGTAAGTTAGTCTTTGTTTTTGAAAAAAATTAAAATGTTAAAAAAATATGAAGACACATATTAACAAATCTTCATTCCACATATTATGAAAATATGTCATGATCAGGATTCTAATAATTATTTTCGCGGTAACATATGTCATGATTCAAATGTTATAATACTTTCAAATATATAAGAGATGTATAGTCCAACTTTTAATTTTATTGATTTATTTATATTTAAAATAATCAGTTTGTTTCTATTGTGATGTCTTGTTGGTTAGAGTAACCGAAATATTATTATTATTATTATTATTTATATATGTTAATTTTAGTAGGATTGTTTAAAATTTAAAGGAAAACACTTTATGAGTAGATAAAATATGATAGTTGTCCAAAAAAAAAAGAGTAGATGAAACATGATTATAAATTAATAGATTGGATGGGTCGAGCATGTGTTTGAGCCGCTGATGTTTTTAATTGTAATAAGTTTAGGGGTCGATCTATTAAACAAAACACGAAACAGCTGTACTGGTATGTCAGACAATGAGATCACATATACGATTCGGTGTTAAGTGTTTTTCAAAATAATTTCTAATGGTCCATACATGTTTTATGTGCTTGGAGCCTATACTTAATCAGGGTCGGCATGTGATTTACAGAGAAATACACATAACTTTGTTTACTTTATTTTCTCCTTATTTTGATTTATTTTTAATGGACTATGACTAGTATTTTCTCATATTCACAACGCCATGCACGACACGAGATACTTATATAATAGTGAATATTAACGTTGTCTTACATTATCTTCCAAGGTCAAACTTTTGTTGTTTCCAAACTTACTCCAAAGAGGAGGAAGAAGAATCAGAAGAGAGCAAAAAAGTCATGGAGGTTGAGATAGGCCAAACTGAATCCTCACCATCGATCCCTATCATTGATCTAAGCAAACTCGACAAAGAGCAAGTAGCAGGTGAGGTTGTGAAGGCGAGCCAAGAGTGGGGAGTTTTTCAAGTGGTCAATCATGAGATCCCCAAGGAACTTATCAGGACTTTGAAGATGGTTGGGACACAGTTCTTTGAGCTCTCGTCAGAGGCGGAGAAAGAGGCCGTGGCGACGCCAGTAAACTCCAAAGACATCCAAGGATACGTTACAAACATCCAAAAAGATGTCGAGGACAAGGTCGATCGAGTTGACCATCTCTTCCACAATTTATCGCCACCCTCGTGGATCGATTACAGATACTGGCCAAAAAATCCTCCAGATTACAGGTATACAAACACCTTTTTTCAGATTCATGCTGCTATTATTTGAGAAGCATTATATATTCACGTTTGCATTTTAATATATGAACTAGGAACTTCAAGCATAATGTTCTTAAACGTTATTTTTACAAAAATTACTTGGTAACGTGCAAAAATAAACAGAAAGTTCTTCTCCGCTGGTATTGGAGCAATCCCATAGGAGACATCTAAATAGATATCTAATTTAGTTTTAAGATAATAAAAATTGGAGAGAGAAGATATGTGGAGTTCTCATTTGAAAATTTATGAGATACCACTTAGATACTTTTTTATAACTGTTATTTTATAACTGATTCAAATATAAAATCTTTATTTTAAATATACAGTAAAACTTCTATAAATTAATAATCTCTATAAATTAGTAATTTTCTCGGTCCTCAGTTGTACCGTTTCAAAATATGACACAAATCGATAAAATAAATAAGAAAATAATTTTTTAAAAAGTCTTATATAAAGAAATAGTCCAATTAAAATAATAAATTACTAATATATATATATATATATATATATATATATATATATATATATATATATATATATATATATATATACATTTCATATAAGTATAATCTAAATATTATATTGTTGGTTTTATATTCATAATGAAAAAACCTCTATTTTTCTTAACATTTTAATAATATTTAGTAAATTATATCAAAATCACATATAAATTATATGAAACATAATAGTATAGATCAAGTAATATAATAAAACAATATGAAAGTCAAATTTTTAAAATTTTATTAATGTATATATTAAAAAATCAAATTTTAGATTTTTTTATATAAATTAGTATCTCTATAAATTAATAAAATTATAAATTCCCAAAATTATTAATTTACAGAGGTTTTACTGTATTATTATAAACTTGACGAATATATTACTATGTGTGGAATGAAAATATCAAAATGGAATCGATCTAGAGCACTAGAAAAGACAATTACGAGTTTCCAAGTAGTGGCCCGACAAGTGTTCTATAACGTAATTGATAAGTGAGAAGTGCTTAATTCGAAGTCAACTTTTCTTTATTTTACAACCAACTAATGAAGATGTTTTTAAATGGTTTACTTAAAAGATATGCATACATGTAAGCGCAACCAAGCAGACAAACAAACAAGCTTTAATCTTCTATTTTCTCTGAATTTAAAACTTTTGAAAAAATTGCTCATTGTAGGCAGGTGAACGAAGACTATGCAGTATACGTGAAAAAGTTAGCAGAAAAAATTTTGGGCTGGTTATCCGAAGGAATAGGGTTAGATCGGGAGGCTTTGTTCAACAAAGGTTTCGGGGGTGGTGATAAAGCTGTTTATACAATGAAGATCAACTACTATCCGCCGTGCCGTCCACAAACAAATTTAGCCCTTGGACTGCATCCTCACACAGATTTCAACGGGTTGACACTTCTCGTTGCCAATGAGATTGTTGGACTTCAGGTGTTCAAAGATAACCAATGGTTCGACGTTGAGTATAATCCCTCTGCCATCGTTATTCTAATCGGCGATACGATTTTGGTACGTATGCTTCCTGTAACATATACATATATATATATATATATAGTTGGATCTGACATTTAAGGGATCATAATATTTTTATTAAAATCATAATAAAAACAAATTATTGTGACAATGAAAAACTATTCGACCTCTGATACGAGACAAGATTTTTTGGATTGATGATTTTACTAATACGGGATGCTGGATTTGGAAAGAACTTTTGAAGTTGAGGCACCTTGCAAGGCCATTTATTAAGTGCTCGGTTATTTCAGGAAGGGATGCTTTCTTTTGGCATGACGATTGGACTGGATTTGGTTCTCTTCTCGATGTTGTAGGAGTCAATGGATCTATGGTCTCGGGAATTCCTCTTCACGCCAGATTAGCTGATGACTGTGTGGGAACCTTATGGAATCTTTCAAGAAGTAGACATCCTACGCTGATGCTATTAAAAGCATGCATTCCGCGGACTCCTCCTGATCTATTGGATGGACCTGACATTTACTCCTGGAAAACTTCTCCTCTGGACACTACTGGTCGATTCTCTACTGCAAACACATGGAAAGCTTTGAACCCGAGCCCTTCTACTGTCGACTGGCATAAGGCGGTTTGGTTTTCAGAGAGAATTCCGAAGCATGCTTTCAATATGTGGGTCACTTTTCATGGAAGGCTTCCTACAAGGGATAGGCTTATAGGTTGGGGACTAAATGTCTCACCGACTTGTGTTTTGTGTGGGCTGCAAGATGAGACAGGTTCTCATCTCTTCTTCTCCTGTACCTACTCTGTTCAATTATGGAGGGGCATTTTCACTCAATCTTCTCTTACTCCACCGATTGCTTTTGATTCACTAAGGATGTGGATTCAAAATGTTACTCGGGATCATAAACTTCGATCGATATTGCGTCTTATTTTCCAAGCAGCCGTTTATTTTATCTGGAGGGAAAGAAATGGAAGACTTCATCAAGCTCCTTCGAGGACAGTATGCATTAATATCAAGGAAATCAATCTCCTCCTAAAGGCCAAGCTATCGGCAATTGATAGGAGAAAGCATCCTCACCTAGCGACCACCCAACCACCTCAACCATCTCCAACATTCTTGGGAACCTGGTTCGGCTTCATTCAAACTGGTTAACGCGCTCCAATCTCACTGCACTCTGCTTCACTTTGGTTTCTTTTTGTCTATGGCTATGTATTCCTTCAGCTTTTTGAGCTCATTTTGTAAAATGTCTCCCTGGGGGGAGAAGACTTAGAAGATGAATGAAGGTTATTTAAAAAAAAAAAAAAAAAAAAAAAAAACTATTCGACCTAGCTATTCTAGCTTTTTTTTTTTTTTAATTATGAAGCAAATCAAAGTGTTATCCTGCTGTGTCCAAAGTCGGTCATATCTATATAATTTATTTTGCACTTGCAGTAGCCTTGTCTAGTTGTCTCTATGTACTTTGTTTTAACATTTTAAATTTTTTTTAAGTCATGTGAAATTATTACAGAGAATGAGCAATGGAAAGTACAAGAACGTGTTGCATAGAACGACTTTGAACAAGGAGAAGACAAGGATGTCTTGGATTGTTCTCTTGAAGCCGACTTATGATATCGTCATTGAACCTTTGACGAAGCTCACTGGCCAAGGCGATGAGGCTCCCAAGTTTAAGCCCATCACTTATGGAGAGCTCGTATACCGCAAGGTCAATAAACTTCCTCTCAACTAAACAATAAACCTCAGAAATGATCATGGATTGGTTCATTGTTGTTGATTGATGCTGTCTCCTGTTCTAGTTTCCGACAAAGTTGTTTCTTGCTTGTTCAATGTTTTTTTCTGAATCTATTAATTATAAAAAGGTATTTGCGTCGTTATGGAGCTCTCAAGTAAGTTTTAATTTCAACTGGTTTCGCCGCGAGGTAAAATCGCATACATTATTGTATATTACTCAAAGCTGGCACGAGATATACACGATCCTGAAATATTTATTAATATAAATTAATTTTATAGAAAACTAATAATATACAAATTAGCCACTCTAGTATTACGTCATAACAATAATTCAGTACAATTATATACCTAAGTTTATTGATAAGAATTATTATGTATCTCTAACGGTGTACCTGTGCTATTATAATACATATTACTAGATTTTGATCCGCGCTTTAAAGCGCTTTTTTTTAAAAAATTGAAAACAAAATTTGAAGTAGTATTTTAGGATTGTATATGTTATTATGCTACATAGTTTATATTATATTATTAAAATTATATAATTTAAAATTTAGTTTATTTGAAATTTCTTATATATATTTTTGTAACTCTCTTTTAAGTTCGAGAAATTTTCATCTGGATCCGAAAAATACAATCAGAACCGATCCGAAAATATAGGTTATGTGTATAGAAAAAAGTACCTATCGGGTATCTTTTTAGACGTGGGATCTCAGTTTGGGTTTGGATCGTACCAGAAATTCGATTGGGTATATTTGGAGATTTGGATATTTCAGATATTCTTTTAACTTCCAGGATTGGGTTTCCGGTTATAATTTCAAGTTTCAGGTAAAATTCCAAAATTTTAAAAGATATTTTAGATATTCAAATAATATTTTGATCCATCAAGTCAGATTTCAGATACAAAAATTTTAGATATTTATTTTGGTTTTAAGTGTTTTCAGATTTTCATGTACTTTGGATTTGTTGGGTCCCCAATACCAGAATTGATATAAACCTGATACATACCTAAAAATTACATGTATTTTATAGGTATTTAAGCTATGGATCCGAAATGACCCGGGCATGAAAGAAAACAACCCGGACCTAAGCTATTTTTTTTAGAATATCTAGTTTGATTCAAATGTTTAAACCAGTGTTTTTAAATTCGGACCGAACCGGCGGTCGGACCAGGTTCAACCGCGATCCGGACATAAATACGGGTTTGGTAAAAAGTCTCATTTTTCGTGATTAGTATAAACTTTAAAATACATTTTGAAAATATTTTTTTAGATTAAAAAATTTTGTTTTTTGCGATTAGTATAATTTTTATTTAGTTTTTATTTTGAAAGTATAATATAATTCGATAATATTTTGTTTTTTTTTAAAAGGTATTGAATCTTAAATGATACAATCATATTGGTTGGTGGATCTAGAGGTTCACCTTAGTGGTTAGTGGGTGAACCGAAGAATAAGTCGATAAATTATAAAACATTAAGATTGTGCCTAACATATAGTCTAATTAAGTTTGATCCAGTGCCGGTCTAGTGTATTATACTGCCCCAAGCTAAATTTAAAATTATGCCCTTATACAAATTTTATCATAAACTTCAATAGGTTTTCTATAGTTTTTTTTTGTGTTATGATAGCAATACTCATTTTCCAAATAAAAAAAAATCAAGAACTTCAATAGTTTTTTTTTTCTTTCACAAGTATTGATTCTCGAAAAATATTTAGTTTCATAAATAAACCATCAACTATGTTAAGGCATCAAGAATTTAATACGATTTTCTAATTTCTATAAAATATTGGCAAACAACAAACTAACCATATACCTTATTACAACAAAAATGATGAATTAAAAACCAAAGTAATGGAAACTAAATTATACAATCAATAGACAACAAGGTAGAAGAAAATAATTGATAAAGAAAAGGTACTGAATAACATAAAATGATAAATTGGAACAAGAGAAAAAAAAGTATTTTGTGGCTAATTTTATTTAGGATTTTAATTTTAACTATAATTTAAAACAGACTATAATTTAAAACAGAAATATGCTATTTCTTAAAAATAATAAATTTAACTTTAACAAATTTATATAAACATTTTTGAGAAGTACATAAACTTTATTCTAACTTATAGTGATCAGTAAGTGATATTTAGCTCATTTTCTTTTACAAATTTCATTTATATATCTATAAAATTATTTTTTTTTTTCAAAAATTATGCCCCTTTCATATGGATGCTCTATTCGTTGGCTTGGGTGGCTTGCCCTCCGGGCCGGCCCTGGTTTGACCTAATGTCGTCAATGCAACTCAAATCAAGCATGCATATGCATATTTTGCTGATAAAATTATATAAGCTTATCCATTTAATGCGTTATGCGCTTCATAAATTTACCTCTCAAAACTCAAAAGAGTTCTTCAGTAGGGTTCTCAGTGAGTTAAGATAATTTATTTCCTTTTTCCAGTTTGAGACAAGTTTTGCTATATAGCATTTTTATTGATATAAAAAACTACTAAAATCATCACACATTGCTTCACGTGATACACGATCTTGATTCTTGACAATATATTTTTGTAGAAAAGGTAATAATACAAAATATTCGTTGTATAATATATGCATTACGTAACTTAATACCGATTATTTTAAATTTTCGGTGTACCTAATGTGCCATTATATATAGTAATAGTTCTTAATTCCTGGAAAGACGATTAGTTATATTGAAAATATATACAATATCACCTCACCGACAACGAGAAGCACAACAACTGCAACTATTAAGGCAGAATACTAGTAGTTTTTTTTTTTTTTTTTTGTCACTGGAATACTAGTAGTTAACTAGTTATTATTCGTCCTCTAACCCGTTTTGTATATGTTTTGAGAAGAAGGGGTATCCAAGCTTTTGAGTCAGACATCAGATACTGATTTTTGTTTTCTAATTATATGATTTTTTGACAAACATTTAAATTTCACCAGATCATGAGACTGTATAAAGTTTACAAACTAGATTAACCAGCAGGCTGTTCTTTGCCAAAAGAAAAGAAAAAAAAAAACAGAGAAGAACCTTTAATATTCAATTGGGTCTATGCTATTCATGTATGAGGCCAATTTGCATCAGATCACTATTTTTCTCTCGGCCAAGATTTGATTCTTCTAATTTATATGTGTCATCCTGCATGCTTTGGTTTTGGATATGTACGTTTGAAATTTTGTAAAGTATTTCAATTATTGAATATAATATGTGTTATATAAATTGAGCCGGATAAACCTCACGTAAGTAAAAGCCAACAAAATGCATATGCCGTGTTCAATCCTAGTTTTTATTTTCGGAAAGTTGATAATGGGGAATTAACAAATCGCTTAGGAAAAGGATATATACGTGGTAAAGTTAAGTGATTGGACAACAAGATAATATTAATGAGAGTCATGTGACTGATGCTACATTCAAATGTAACTTCACTATATAAACACGTACATACCGCAAATTCTCCCTCCATTCAACATCTAAACCATGGAGATAGAGAGAAACCAACACACATCTCATTCGTCTCTCCCATCGGAGAATGAGAAAAACACCATTACGTTTCAAGACACATCGATGGAAGTCCCTATCATCAGTCTAAGTAACCCCGACGAAGAGCTAGGCTCTTGCGGTGGTGAAAGCAAGCAAAGAATGGGGGATTTTCCAAGTGGTCAATCATGGAATCCCCACGGAGCTGATAAGGCGGTTGAAGGAAGTTGGGACTGAGTTCTTCGAGCTTCCAGAGACGGAAAAAGAAGTCATAGCAAAGCCAGAAGACTCCATGGACGTAGAAGGATACAGAACCAAGTTCAAGAAGGATCTAGATGGTAGAGATGCATGGGTTGATCATCTCTTTCACCGTATCTGGCCACCGTCCAGAGTCAGTTACAGATTCTGGCCAAAAAATCCTCCAGAATACAGGTCTAAAAATGACTAAATCTATGCAAGTTTTAACTAAAAGTTATGAACCACACATCTTCAAAGATGGAATTTAACAATATACAAAATACATATCAGTTATTTTAATTAGTTTATATGATAAGGCTGTAACTGGTAATTAGTTAGAGGAATAGAAGGATGAAAGGAATAATTATTAATGGAACTCAATGAAATAAAATTAGCATTCCGTTTATTCCAATTTTTTTTTTTTAACATGAAATGGTTTTTATCATTCTCTTTTTTCACTGTAATA